>CM026266.1:22973582-23063911 GCA_014851425.1 Senna tora
ATAACATTGGGTAGTTAATTTTTGGAGAAAATGCACTCAGACATTTGAGTTTTGGGTCAAGGGCACATAGACCCCTTGAGTTTTTCACTTTGGGCCAAAAAGCATCATTCCGTTAGGGTTCCGTGAAATTTTGCGGTTAAGTACCACTTCATCAAGTATGTGTGAGGGAAATTTTGTAATTTTTAATTTAACCCTTATAACCCACCATTTTACATATACCCACTCGTTTTAACAATAATCCACCCAAATAAAAAAAAAGCACCCAAATCACAGAAGACCAAATAACAAAGCGAATCGTCTTCCGCAATCACCACTGCTAAAACCTCCATAATCGTGTCTTCCTCTTCGTCCCTGTTTTTTGGTTTACCGGTGAATGTGATAAAACGCTTCGAAATCCAACGACACATACTACATGCCGTACTCTGATTTCAAGCATATCTCCGACGTGCCGAAAATGCTCCTCGCGCAATCTGCTCGTGTTTAGCCTCACGCACGGGACTCTGCTCTGGAAACCCTAAATTCTTAGGGAAGGACGATGTTTCATCGACGAGAATCGCTACTACGCGGCATATTTCGAGGAATTGCATCCTGAAATTGACGTCTACGATGTTGCAATAGACAATGAAACGAAGCAATGAGAATGCGAAGAAGTCGTAGAAGCTAAAGGAGGAGGAAGAAGAAGCTCGAGCTCGGCCGCCATTAATGGGCGAAAGACAAAGCTCCATTTACAGAGGAGTCACTAGGTGATTAATTATAAATTGCTTATGGAGTCTCTTGATTTCTCTTTTTTTTGGAGCATTCCGAGAATTGAAATTCTGGAATTGTGAAGTTGTAGAGATGTTTCGATTGTGATTAATTGATTATCATGCCTCAATTTCGATTTTTAATTCTGAAATTTGAATTGCATTTGCATGTGTAATAATTTGGATGGTTTTGATGTTAAGTGATTTGGGTGGGATAATGTTAAAACGCGTGGGTATATGAAAAATGGGTGGGTTTAAGGGTTAAACTGAAAATTACAAAATTGCCTTTACACATATTTGATGATGGGTACTTAACTCCAAAATTTTACAGAACCCTAACAGAAGGGTGCTTTTTGCCCAAAGTGAAAACTCAGGGGACCTATGTGCAATGTTTAAAACTCAAGGGCTTTATGTGCCCCTGACCCAAAACTCATGGGGTCTTAGTGTATTTTCCTTAATTTTTAACATAACAAACCACCAGGGAGTAAATGTTACACTCTTGACCACATGAGCATAGTGTTTTTAAGCCAAATCACATGGTGGTAAAATGTCATACTTAATTTTTAAACGAGCTTCTATTTAGGGGCTAAATGAGGCAACCTATTTATGGCTTCTATTTTTAAATGAGCTTAATGTTGTCTTTCCAAAAGCCATCCATTTGACGTAACCATTTCATCACAATACTACCAAAAACAACAAAGGCAAAGAAACTTAATTTAAGGTTTCAAATATTTAAATGAGGTAAATTACTTTTAATCCCTGAGTTATTGGTTAAACTACTATTTAATTCCTAAATTTTGAAAATGGACTATTTGATCTATGAATTTACACTCCCGTAAACTATTTAATCTTTGAGGCGTTATCCGTTAAGTCACCGTCGTGTGACGTGACCATTATGTGTTGACGTGACATCGTTAATTTGCCACTATGTTCCCACCTTACCTTACTACATTATATGAATATCTAAAAATAATCTAAATAGTCTCTATGTTAGTTAAAAGTAATACTACATAGTCTCTATATATAAGTGGTAACATTGTGGCAATCACAAAGACTATTAGTATTACTTTTAAATATTTAGATGATGTAGCAAAGTAAGAGGACGACATTGTGGCTAATTGACGACACCACATTATCACATAACGGTCCTGTTATGCGATGACTTAACAGATAACGTATTAGGGACTAAAACGTTAACGGGAATACAAATTCAGGATCAAATAGTCTATTCTAAACTTCTGAGATTAAATAGTAATTTAACCAATTGTTGAATGACAAAAAAGTCATTCACCTCTATTTAAATTGAGTTAATGCTTTTTTGTGTGTATCTTATTTAACTTCTTTTATCAACCTGTCACGACCCCCATTTAGAGGACCGTGACCGGCACAGACACAGGGAATACCCCATGCCTGTAAGCCTTATCACCCAATTGACAGAATATCTATTATTGAGAATATATTCACAATCATTATAATACCATGGCAACACCGAAATGGTGGCCTATCCTAGGCAAGCAAATCCACGGTCAGTGCCGCTTCAGGATATAGATATAGGAAAACACACATAATATATATAACCTGTGTACTGGCTACACATTCGAAGACGCTGCCTATCCTATTCACATGCAATAGATATATGTATATATATATTATATATATATATATATATATATATATATATATATATATATATATTTGAAAACAAATTTTCCCTGTATCGCAGAATAATTATCCTGATCTTTAAGGTATGTGAAGCTGACAGTTCTAGATTTAGTAATACAATCTAATTGGGTACGTCTACCCTTTACTTTATGATACAATAATAAAGTAAATTAAATTACAGTTACAATCTATTCACCCACATGAACAAGTTCTGGGTCTTGGAAAGCTTTACTTGTCCCTCGTTCCACCGAGACTTCTTCAACATGTACTTAACCTGTCTCTGTGTAGTAAAAATGAGGTGTGAGTCTTAACCACGCGACTCAATGAGGACTCTCCAATCCCCGGCGCAAGGTGGGTACCATAGCGCTAGGTTTGGGAATCATACACAACCACATGCAAAAACAACTAGTTACTGTTGTTAGCATACATTTTTGGTAATCACACAACAACAGAAATTTCACCCAAACACTCACATGCATTTAATAACTGTAAACATGCAGCAGTTTATTCCACGTCATCAATCAGCAAGTAAACATGTAACATATAGTTCCGGCTTTTACCGCCGGTCTTCTCACGTTTCAGCATGTCTGAATCAAACAAGACGTGTGGTTGCGTAATCCTGTACATTACCACTACGCTGCACAATCAGCAATTATATGCAAACACAGATAATTTGTACATACACACAGATGCTAAACATACATCTACTTAATCTCTCAAACTCTGGGGTATCTACTAGCCACTACGTGGCTTTCCCGCTTCGAACCCGTGCACTCGAGTTGTTGGCCACCAAGTGGCAAAACATACCTTAACCCATTTATTTGGGTACTGGTCACCTCATGACAATTCTGTTAACCAAACACAATCAACTTCTATCTATCAAACAACTGACGCATAGCCACCACGTGGCACGTCCTGACCCCTTTACTGCGGGGCAATAGCTTGAGCTCACTCGTCCATTACCCAACCAGGCCACAATGGCGGGCACGACACGACGTCTCAAAGCCTGGCCACTGATACACCCTGGACCATCTCAGCATGATATAACTCATATACCCGTCCAGATGCACTTTTTGAGGCTCAAGCTATCATCATAGCAATATAAAACCTTTATGACCCTATTGCTAGGATAGGACAATGACCATCGTCGTCATGGTGATTATAAAACTGAGGTCTCAAGTGCCATCTGACGTTGTTCTAGTCGATGTCTCACATATTAATAGGATTCTTTGTATCTTTCCCGAAGGATCAACAATTCTTCTCCTTATTAATATGGACGAGTATCCTTAACAGGATATAACTCATATACCCGTCCAGATGCACTCTCTGAGTCTTAAGCTATCGTCATAGCAATGTAAAACCTTTCTGACCCTATTGCCATGATAGGGCAATGACCATCGTCATGGTGATTATAAAAACTGAGGTCTCAAGTGCCATCTGACGTTTTTCTAGTCGATGTCTCACATCGCTAGCATAACCAAATCCGAAACCCACCAATAACTCCCTTTGCATGATTATAATTTAAGTCACCGTCGTGACGAGTTTTCAAAATAAAAGTTTAGTCCTTCTGTACAAAGACTCTTGTCACCGTCGTGTAAAGATTTAATAAAATACTCATCATGCCTCCGGAGTGTATGAGTTGGATTTGTAACACACCAATTATAGCAAAAAATTACTCTGTACTCCTATGTCTTCCTATCTAAGCTACTTTCCACAACCTATTTTCTAGTTCCTTTATTCTTTTAACATTCTATACCTTTAGCTAACACATACCAGACAAGCAGAGAATGTACATACTCATGTAATCCACACAAGCATACAACCCTAGGAGCAGAGATGGAAGAACCCTCACCTTGGCCAACCTTCCATGCAATCCTCTCTTGTAACTTTAGTCTCCTCAGAATTCCTGTTGCACTCTATTGCGTGCCGTTGTTCCTATAAGAACAACATTTACTTCATTAAGGTTATTACTTAACTTAACTCGTTATTTATCTCTCCATTACTCTCACATGTAGTCCATGGTTGCCACAGAGTCAAGCTCTTAGTCTTATCGGACTTCTCTATCCCGACTTATGCGTATCCTCCCTCGGACACTTGACTTACTTGAATATAACACTCTACTTGAGTGTTTCACATACTTGGATTTGAGTATTAAACCTCTATCCAACTTGTATTCACTTCTTAGGAAGCTTATCTAGCTTGATTGGAAGGAATCCTAATTTTAGGAAGGTCTAAGCATTTTGATCCAACTTGTGTTCCTACTTGGGTTCTAAGAAAATTTAGTTTCTAAACCTCAATATACCTCCAATTTATCCTACTTAAAGTTTCCTAAAGGTTGTGAAGGAATAAGATTGAAATTCACGAAGTTAGACTTAATTTGTTCTGCAAGTTTCCATCCTTGGGAAAAAAGAAGGTACTTGGAGTGGTTTAAATCCTCAAAAACATGTTTAGGAGTGTTCTAGGGTGTTTAAGATTGAAAAGAGGAGATTTAAAACTCTCAACGTCACCCTTAAAGTGTATTTGGGCAACCCGAGCAGGGACCCGATACGTTAACGTCAAGGTTCAACCTTAGTAACCTCGGGCCAGCTCTTCACGGGTCTTGTTAAGCTAATATTCCAACCATATAAATTTCAATAATATCAATCCAAGCTTATTTACTTAAATCCAAACTCAATTCTAATTATCAACAATTTTCCCCAATTTAGGAAAAATTAAAATTTCAACCCCAAACCCTTCCAAATTCGAATTTGGGCAAATCTGAGAATATAATCTCGATTCTTACCCCAACTAAGTGTTTAAGAACATTTTCTAGGTCTCAATCTATCCTCGAAATAACTCAATCGAAGGAATCCCTAAAAATAGAAAAATTGAGGGTTTAGAATGAAATTGGGATTACCAACCTTGATTCGATTGGTGTGAGATGTGGAAGACGTTGTAATCGAGCACCGATGAGCTTTTTCGGCGTCGAACCGCTCTCTCCGGCGACTTTTCCAGCGGTTTCTTCCTTCCCTTCTCCCTTCTCCGTCCACTCCTCCCTCTCCCTCTCTCTCTCTCTATCTCTCGACTTTTCTCTCTCTCTTCTCTCTTTCTATTCTTTCTTCTTCTTCTTTCCTTTAAGTCACGACACCTACCCTTTTTTCTCTTTCTCTTTCTTTTTCTTTCATTTTCTTTTACTAACCCCACGGCATTCCCCCTCTTAAAGAATAATAATAAAATAATTAAATAAATAAATAATTAATAAAAATAAAATAAAATAATTAAATATAATTAAAAATCAAATAATTAATAATTAAATTAAAACATAACTAAAATATATATTTTTTAATTTAATCCTTTTTTCTCCTATTTAAATTCAGGTTCTCAATTTCTTAGGTCCCGAATTAAATCCTAAAAAAATTATTTTTTATTTCTTTTTTCCTTCGCTTTTATTTTATTTTAAACTTCGAAAAATTTTCTTGGGTATTACAATCTTTGAAAAAAATTTCCTTTCCGTTTTTTTTTTTAACTTTCATACTTTTTCTATATATATATTTTTAAGGTTTTAATTCCTAACCCTGGAATAAATCATTCTTAAATCCTTGAAATTTTAAATAAATCATTCTTTAATCCTCGAAATTTTTCGGGGTATTACACAACCGGTTGATACTCTAATTATATTCGAAAGTTTAGGGTTTTAAATGGCCAAATCAAATTAAAACAATATTTTTTGCTTAAGTTTACTTACAAATTCTTAACTCAACATGTTTACGTGAGCTATATAAAAAATTAATACTCCCTCTTTTTTTTATCAATGAAGAGAAAAACTAGGGAAGCCTAGCTGGTTGGACTAGTAGGAAGACATGTCTTCCCACAGTCTTCACGAAGAATCTCAATACAACTATAAAGGGGGACATCAAAGGCTTGTAAGCCATAGTCTAAAACATGAGCCCTAAAAGCTAATGCATCAGCTAAACTATTTCCATCTCAATTGACATGAACAAGTCTAGCATCCCAATCTCTATCAAAGAGATTCCGTCTTAATCTTGTTTATAATGAAGCTGAGAGGATGCTCTATGTCAGTGTTGTCTTTGATGAGATTTATGACCTGAAGAGAATTTGACTCAAGTATAACTTTCTTCATGTTCTTGTTCCAAGCCAAAAGGGGGCCATTCAAGATCCCATAGGTCTCAGCACGAAGGATTAATTATTTTTTACAATTTTATCTATTTGAGTGGGGGATTTTCTATGTTTCAAAATATCTGCTATTTTATAAAATCAAGAAATCATTAATTATTTTTACAATTTTATCCTCATCTAAGACCTATTTCTAAGATAAGATTAATGAAGAAAGATTAGTAAGAATAATTTAGTATTTTTATCTCATATTTCTTTGGTCTGTGCGCACGTACCCAACCAAACAAATATTGTGAAAAATTAAATTTTGGCCCCAATTATAAAATGATCCCCATTTTAACTTTATTGTATATTAAAGGTCAAATTACTCTTTTGGTCCTCATTGCACGATGTTTAAAATTGGTCATCAACGTTTCAAAAAGTTATTTTAGGTCCTTAACATTTTGTTTGGGTCAAAATTGGTCCTCTAGCTGTCTGGTTTTGCCCTTAAATGCTGACATGAAAGGCTTATTTGACACACCATTTCTCCTACGTATCATATTTAAATGAATCAAAACGGCATCGTTTTGGAGTGAGAGAGGGTGCCATGTCATTTAAATATGACACGTAGGAGAGATGGTGTGTCAAATAAGCCTTCTACGTCAGCATTTAATGACAAAACCAACAACTAGAGGACCAATTTTGACCCAAAAAAATGTTTGAGGACCTAAAATAACTTTTTAATACGTTGAGGACCAATATTAAACTTCATGCAAACGTTGAAGACAAAAGAGTAATTTAGCCTCTATTAAATTATATAATTTGATGCAGTTGCTTGCTTACTGCATAAGTGCAAATCAAATTAGCACCAATTAACAACAAACCAAGACAAGAGAGGAAGAAAGAAAACAGAAATAAATCAATGGCGAGGAAGAAGTTAGGTTAGGTATAGTCTGCGGAGAAAGAAAGCGGGAGGGAGCCTAAGCTAAGCCTCCTTTCTTGGTCTAACTCCACAAACCATCTCTTTCTTCCGCTCTGAAATATTAAAATTCCCTCTCCCTCGCTTTCTCTTCACGAATTTCTTATATATATATATATCCTCTCTTCTTGGTGTAGTCCACTAGTATTTAAATTAGTTCAAAATTCCTAAATTTTCTCGCTACCCCAACCCTAGATTTTTTTTTTGCCCATTTCTTCATGGATTCTCAGGTCACTGTAGCTCTGGCTCTTTCAATTCTTGGTGGTTTGAGTACTTCTATTGGTACGTGTGCTTGCTTGGTGTTTGATTCGTCCAGAACTTCAAATTAAGCATTTCCTGTATGTTAATTTAGAGTCTGCTTGTTGGCTATGGCTACTTTCTCTTCGTAATAATCTGAACTATGTGATAAGCCGCAGGCTTGAATTTGTCTAGATGCATCGCCTGTCTCTACTTTTTCGGTTTTTTATTTGCTAAGTTTAAGCGTTCGGACTTCTCTAATGTGAAATAGTTTTGTTCCTGCACAATTTGATGTCATTGTTGATGTGTTTGACTTTGTGTCTTGGCATCCAACTAGAGCAGGATGTTCGCCTTACTTCTTGTTTCTGTGACAAGCATACTTTAGATTGTTATAAACTTCTTTTGGGAAATGTCTTGGAGTATTTGCTGAGAATTGTGATTCCCAGGAAAGAAAAAGTTGCCCATTGACTTCTCTTTGCTCCCCAGGCTATTAGAATTTAGTGGAATTTTTGTCTTAATTATATATCCAGAATGTTTTTTTTTTCATGTAATTGGACTAAAGGTTCTCAATGTGGAACAGGTGCACTTTTTGTAATAGTTAATCAATCTCCCAGTTTGAAGATGCTTGGACTATTACAGGCTTTTCATTGGTTAAAACTTCTATTTTGTGATGAGAATGTTTTCCTTCCATCCCCTTTCGTGAAACATGGTATAAGATCAATTATATTTGTTTTTGACATGCTCACGATAGTCTGTTTTCTTAAATATTTCATTTCACGCAGGGTTTTGCTGCTGGTTTGATGCTGAGTATATCATTCTTTGATCTGGCTCACAATGCTTTAAACTCACTTGGCTTCTTGAAAGGAAACCTTTGGGTAGTCTATGCCCTTCCGCACTTATCAATTCATCTCACATTAGTCCTTTTCTTTTACATCATGTTTCCTCATGCTAGTTCTGATAAAAATTTTATATCATTTTGTTCATGCAGTTTTTTTTGCGGGTGTTATATTCTTTGCTATTGTTGCCAGTTTTATCCCAGAACCAACACTTGTTCCTACTTCAGATGTGAAGAGCAAAAAGGTGGTTTTATGAATTTGTTTCCTGCCAAATCAATGTTATTTATTTCTATACGACAGCATATGCAAGATGCTATGTTATTACTGCATAGGTACAAATTTTGACAGTATGGCAGCATTCTTGATAATAGAGAGATGGGGATGAAGGAGGCAAGGACATAATGAAGAAGCGTCGCCGTCAAGTATTTTTCAGTGGGATTATTACAGCCATTGGTAAGAGTATTTTTCAAATTTATCCTTTTACCTACATTGTAGTCCAAAATCCAATAATTCTAGATTGCTTTTCATATCACAAAAGATGTGGCATACATGTTTGTTGACTGGCAGACAGATTGTGAAACTGACCCTCATTGCTTTTCTGCTATAAAGAATGCAAATACATGTTCTTTTGGTAATAGGATTTTAGTTAAAGGATTTTGACTTCTAATTGCATTCCAATATAGATAGAGCAGGTCAAGTCTCACACAAAATCTATTAGAAATAATATGACGAAGTCACATGAATTTGCTACATTTGTAAGAAAAAAACTGATTTTGAGATTGGGGACACTTGGTGATGGAGTTCTTAAAAGTTCAAGGAAGAAAAGTGGTAACTGAAACTTACAAGAGTACTGAAATGGCCTTAAAGAAAATGAAGCAAACAACTTTTATATAATAATTGAAATCTCAGATTTTCAAATGAATCAAATTTCTAAACTGCGTGCAACTTGATAACTAAAATGTAAGAAAAGAATGTCCTTGTAACCCATCTGCTTTTGTACAAATAAAGTATTTTTCATTGGCGGGAAGGTGACTTGATGACAATATAGTGAACTAAAGGGTAATCACTGTTCAGAATGTTCTATCCTTGCTTCAAATCTTTGAAATTGTTTGAGGGCTTCGCATTAACCTCTCGAAATATGGGCTAGCTGGTATCAATGTTGATGATAACCTGGTCGGGTACTTGGCTGATGTGGTGGGTTGTGAAGTATTGCAGTGGCCTCTGACGTATTTGGGTGTCCCTTTGGGGGGTAACCCTAGGGCTGAGTCGTTCTGGGACCCCGTGTTGCATAGGATTTCTAAAAGATTGGAGAGTTGGAAAGGAGCTTATTTCTCTCTTGGTGGGAGGATTACTTTGATTCAGGCATGTCTATCTAGTATTCCTTTGTATTATCTTTCCTTGTTCAAGATCCCAGTTAAGGTGGCTAATAGGATTGAGAATATTATGAGGGACTTTTTGTGGTCTGGTAAGGGGGAGCAGAAGAAAGATCACTTGGTAAGTTGGGAGGTGTGTTGTAGGGCTAAGGAAGATGGAGGGCTAGGTTTAGGTAATCTGGTGGCTAAAAACATCTCTCTAGTGGCAAAGTGGCACTGGCGGTTTCCTTTGGAACCTAATGCCTTATGGCATAGGGTAATCAGGAGCAAATTTGGGGTTCAACAAAATGGTTGGGATGCTAATCTTGGTACTCGTGTCACTCATGCAAGCCCTTGGAATTTTATCTCTCAGGTCTATCATTCCTTTTCCCCTTTTCTTTCACTTCGTGTTGGTATGGGTACTCGCTTTCGCTTTTGGGAGGATCACTGGATTGGTGAAAATTCTTTTATGGAGCTATTTCCTTGTCTCTATGGTTTGTCATCTTTACACAACGCCCCAATCTCTGAATTTGTTGTGGTTGACAATGATCAAATCTCGTGGGATTTTCATTTCACTAGAAATCTGAATGATAGACTTGCGGAAGAAATTACCTTGCTGCTTAATATTCTCAATCCTTTTCGTCTGTCTTCCACTCCAGACAAGAGAACTTGGAACTTAGATGCGTCTGGCACATATACGTGTTCTTCGCTCTTCAAATATTTGATTCGTAGGCCAAATCATAGCGCTACCTTTTTATCTAAAAGTTTTTGGAAGATTAAGGCACCTTCTAAAGTAAAAGCTTTTACTTGGACAACAGGGCTTAATAGAATCAACACGAATGATATGCTCCAGATTCGACGACCCAACATGGCGTTGTCACCTAACGTGTGTGATGTGCTTTGGTAGTTCTGAAACGAACAGCCACCTTTTCCTGCATTGTGATGTGGCAAGGTTGATTTGGAATAAATTATTTAGCTATTTTGAAGAGAGTTGGGTTTGCCCTGCGGATTTGGGAGCCTTTCTTGCTATTAAGTTCGCTGGCTTTGGGAGGAATAAAGAGCATAAAGGCCTTTGGCATTGTGCAATTCTTGCAGGCCTGTGGTGTATTTGGTTGGAACGGAATGCCAGGATCTTCAATAACAGATTCCTCCCATCATTTTGTGGGATAGAGTAACCTTTTCGGCTTCTTTGTGGGTTTCGGCCTATGGAATGTTTAGAGGGGTTTCAGTTATGGATCTCCAACGGGACTGGAGGGCTATTATGAACTAATGTTTTTGTTTCTTCTTTGGTGTTTTATTTTGTTGCTTTAGTTTTCCTCTTTGAGGACCTTTTGTCCTCCTTTTGTGTATTCTATTCTCTTCTTCAATAATATTTCTTTCTATCAAAAAAAAAAAATCTCTTGTAGTGCTCAAAATTCTTATAGACCACGTATATGATATTCTTACAATCTTACCCGTCCTAAGCTCTAGTTTTAGTGTCAAGTCCCATGTGGTTCCTACATGTTGTTCATCCAATGCTGACGCGATGTCAAATCATATATTAAAGTAAGCTATTTTGTCAATTTAGCCACGATTACCACTGTGCACTACAAAATAAAGGGTGTTATCATGGTTAAATGAACGAAAAACTGTAACTAAACATATGAATTGACATTATAATCGACATTGGAGACCACAAGGACAATCATATTTGCCAATTATTCAAACGAAATTTGGGTGACAAAATTGGTTTTTTTGAAACAAAGCATAAGAGTTCATTCATTCAACATTGAACATAATAGCATCAGTTTGTCTAGATTTACAACAGAAACTAGAAAATGAGAAAACCAAAATGAAGGAGAAAAGCCATACGACATTTTAGCAATATGATGAGCCAGAGAGTTAGAGTTACCTTTCTGATTAACATGAACAGTACTGAACTATGAAATCCAGGCCAAAAAGAAAATACTGAACTATGAAAGGATTATGCAAAAACCTACTATCCTGCAAATTGGAATCAACCGTGTAGGCACCCAAACTTGGATAAAAAAGAGTGAATGAGTGAGACCCAAACAGTTTCAACTATAATATTCTGTATCTCACACTGCCAAACATTAGACACAAACGTTAAAGAACCTAATATTATTCTACCATGGATATTTATCTATGTGGTATCCAGCTTCGTCCGCAAGCTTTTGCTCTAGAAGCCAAGATTCATCTAGAAACTCAGCAACCCTGTCATTGCCACCTACCAATATGCAATACTCGAGGAGTGTTTCACATGTGACATGATCAGGCTCATAGCCATTCTCTTTCATATAAGAAACCAATTTTAATGCCTTATCAACTTGTTTAATTCTGCAATAGGCATATATCATTGTATTGAATGTAAATATGTCTAAGGCATTTTCTCTTAACATGAACTCCAAAATCTTCTCAGCATTCTTGATTTTGCCCAGTTTAAACATACCATAGATCAGGGCATTATATGAGTGGATATTAGGTTGCAGCCCCCTTGCAAGAGAATAAGCAAAACAACATAGTAAGGGTCCTCTTGTTATGGCAAAATGCTTCATTGAGATATTTACTGTGTAGATATCAAATGGCACCTTGAGTTTCATCATCTTTGAAATGACACCATGTGCATCTTCTTTTCTCCCTGCTTTAAACAAACCGTCAATAAGGATGTTGTAAGTAATATTAGTAGGAACTAAATTCTTTATGAACAGCTCATCGAATAATGACAAGGCATGATCAGATCTATTGACATTAAAATATGCCTGCATAAGAACATTGAAAGAAACAATATCCGGTTCAACACCCAACTTGGACATCTTGTTGAATAGCCCCTGTACCTTATCAATGTCTCCTCTCTTATTAAATCCATTCAAGATACTATTACATGTAATAATATCTACACTAACACCATTTTTTCTCATAATGCCGAGCATTGCTTGGGCTTTTCCTATATGTCTTTGTTTGCATAAAGCATCTATTATGATATTGAAAGTACATCAATCGGATTTGATTTTGTTCAACTTCATTCCCTTTAGATATCTAAAGGCACTTTGGCATTTCCCCATGTTCGAGAAACCAAAAATTAGCGAGTTGTATGTGTAGATATCCGGAGAAATTCCAAAACAATCATGTCAGCAAATAACTGACGTGCTTCAATAAGAAATTGCATCTTGCATAGACCGTTGAGAACAATGTTATATATTATAGCGTCACGTGTGTCAGGCTGATTGACTTTAGGCCTCACCTCTTTCAAAAGCAGTTTCATAGCATCACGTACCAACCCTGATTTGCATAGCCCCTGGATGAGGGTGCTACAACTAATTCTATTCAACTCAAGACCCTTTTTCTTAGCCTCTCTATAGAACTCAAGCCTTACCGATCGGATGGTGATCGCAGAGCCCTTATAAGTGTTGTCCAAGTCACCACTGTGGGTTCAAAACCGTACTTTAGAGACATGCCCATACATGAGAAAGCAAATGACATTCTATTCATGTAACAATAGGCATTTATTACCGTACTAAAAGTAAAATTGCAAACAATTATTCCATATCCTCGAACTACTTTTCAACGGCTAATAACATCAGAATAACGTTTGTGATCAACAAGGTAAGCTAAATGCTTGTTGATAACCACAATGCTGGGACCGGGAGACGATTTAATAAAGGCTTCGAAATGATGATCATCCCCGCTGAAGTTATGGGAACGAAAAGACAAGTTGAAAGGGAATTCTTATGGGGATGATCATATACAGCATTGCAAGATCCCAAAGGGCACAATAGAAGAGATCGAGAAGCTCGAAAGGGAATTCTTATGGGGAAGCACAGCTGAAAAAAGAACCATGCATCAAGTGAACTGGCAAACTGTTTGCCTACCTAAGAATATGGGAGGTTTAGGCATCCGATCCTTACATAATATGAACAAAGCTTTTTTGTTTAAGCTAGCTTGGAATTTGCTGTCAAACCAAAACCAGTTATGGGTGGAGATGGTGGCAAATAAATACAGGTTTAATACTTATCTAAGGCATGAGATAGGCTGGAAGGCATCGAATTCAAGATTGTGGAAGGACATTATGAAGATATGGCTAGAGTTCTTGCAGCATGTAAAATGGACTATTGGTGATGGGAGGACCAGTATGTTCTGGAAAGATAAATGGCTTGATGGGATGCAAAATTCATATCTTGTGCAGAATCGAACAGGATCAGTGCCACAAAGGAATCACTTGTGTGAATTTATTGATGAAGCTGGCATGTGGGCGAACATTAATACAATTCAATGCATCCCCGAGGAGGTAAAGGCTAGAATTTGAATTTTTGCCCCCCGAACCCTGACCTTGGAAGGATATACCTTGCTGGGAACCTGACACAAATGGGGACTTTACAATTAATAGTGCTTACTGCACGATTGCAACCTGCAAGTATCCAGAGATCCGGTTTGGGATATGATATGGAAAGCAAATACCATACAAAGGCATAAACTCGTTCTATGGAAGTTGGCTCATGACAGGCTCCCTACGAGAAGCAGAATAGCCTATGGTCTAGTGCAGAGGCTGAGTATCGTGCTATGGCATTAGCAACTTGTGAACTCCTATGGTTGAAACAACTTCTTCAGGAGATGAAATTTGGAGACATTGGTAAAATGGACCTGGTATGTGATAACCAAGCAGCTATGCACATTGCTTCAAATCCAGTATTCCATGAGAGGACCAAACATATTGAGATTGACTGTCACTTTATTAGAGAAAAAATTCAATCAGGGTGTCTTGCTACTCGATTTGTTAATTCAAATGATCAGCTGGCAGAATCTTCACCAAGTCTCTTAGAGGACCTCGAATAAAATACCTATGTGACAAGCTTGGTGCCTATGATTTATATGCTCCAGCTTGAGGGGGAGTGTTGAGAATCTTCTAGATTAGTATTGTGAATTATTAGGAATATATATATATATAATATATATATATTATATTATCTGTTTAAATATATTTGTATTTGAATAGAGATAATTAGATAAGGATAACTAAGACTTAGTTTCCTGGATTTGAGTTTCTTCTTGTATATAACATGTACTTTCTATTATGCAATACACAGAATTCTTTCATTCAACACCAAGTTCTTATGAGTTTTTTTTTTGGGTAAAGTACACTTACTGCCCCCAAACTTTGCTCCAATGTTCATTGTTACACTCAAACTTTTTTTGGTTATGCCTACCCCCAAACTTTCAGTTTTGTTCATGCCTACCTTTTTTGCTATCACCGATAACTTGCTTGACAGAATTTGCTGACGTGGACGATGAATGTGTATCTTTTTGCCACCTCAATGTCCACCTCATTTTCCAGCTCACATTTACTTGTTACTTTTATTAAAAAATTAACTTAATCCAAATTAAAAAAAAAAACCAAACCAAACTTTTACTCTAATTTTTTTTATTTGGATTTAGTTTTTTTTAATAAAAGTAAAAAATTTAAATGTGAGGTGTCCACCTCATTTTCCATCTCATCGTCCACGTCAGCAAATTCTGTCAAACAATTTAACGGTGTTAACAAAAAGGGCAGGCATGAACAAAACTGAAAGTTTGGGGGTAGGCATGAACTAAAAAAAGTTTGGGGGTAGGAATGAACATTGCAATAAAGTTTGAGGGCAGCAAGGGTACTTTACCCAAAATATTAAGATGTATTACAAAAAATTTACAATTAATTAATTATATTATTTAATAAAATCATATTAAATATTTTATTTATAAATTATTAATATATTCTAATATTAATCTTTTTCTCAAAAAAAAATCTTAAAAAACAAATTATAAATAATCTACATAATTAAAAAAATATTTTAAAATTTATTACTGAGATTTAGAAGAATTAAAAATATATAAAAAAACAATTCATTTAATTCGATTATAACCAATTCATTTCTCATCCATTTGGTTGGGTTTGGTTCGATTCTTCTACTACTACTACTAAAAAAGTTTGGCTGCGGACTGAAGTTCCAAACGCATCGATGTTCCAGACGCAGTTCCTGGAGAAGGGATACAAAGCACGACTACACCGAAGTTCCAAACACAGTTTCTGGAGAAGAGATATAGAGCACGACTACTAGATGACAATGGTAACATCGTTCTCTCTTGCTACACGTTCTAAATTTCCCAAGAATCCTTATGCCCTCTGTTTCAACTTGTCTTTTCGTTCCCATAACTTCAGTGGGGATGATCATCATTTCGAAGCCTTTATTAAATCCTCTCCCGGTCCCAGCATTGTGGTTATCAACAAGCATTTAGCTGACCTTGTTGATCACAAACATGATTCTGATGTTATTAGCCGTTGGAAAGTAGTTCGAGGATATGGAATAATTGGTTGCAATTTTACTTTTAGTACGGTAATAAATGCCTATTGTTACATGAACAGAATGTCATTTGCTTTCTCATGTATGGGCATGTCTCTGAAGTACGGTTTTGAACCCACAGTGGTGACTTGGACAACACTTTTAAGGGGTCTCTGCAATCACCATCTGATCGGTAGGGTTTTGAGTTCTATAGAGAGGCTAAGAAAAATGGCCTTGAGTTGAATAGAATTAGTTGTAGCACCCTCATCCAGGGGCTATGCAAATCAGGGTTGGTACGTGATGCTATGAAACTGCTTTTGAAAGAGGTGAGGCCTAAACTCAATCAACCTGACACACGTGACGCTATAATATATAACATTGTTCTCAACGGTCTATGCAAGATGCAATTTCTTATTGAAGCACGTCAGTTATTTGCTGACATGATTGTTTTTGGAATTTCTCCGGATATCTACACATACAACTTGCTAATTTTTGGTTTCTCGAACATGGGGAAATGGCAAATTGCCTTTAGATATCTAAACGGAATGAAGTTGAACAAAATCAAATCCGATCGATGTACTTTCAATATACATCACGTGTGTCAGGCTGATTGACTTAGGCCTCACCTCTTTTAGGTTCTTTAACGTTTGTGTCTAATGTTTGGCCGTGTGAGATACAGAATATTATAGTTGAAACTGTTTGGGTCTCACTCATTCACTCTTTTTAATCCAAGTTTGGCTGCCTACACGGTTGATTCCAATTCGCAGGATAAAAGGTTTTGGCATAATCGTTTCTTAGTTCAGTATTTTCTTTTTGGCCTGGATTTCATAGTTCAGTATTGTTCATGTTAATCGGAAAGGTAACTCTCTGGCTCATATTGATAAAATGTCGTATGGCTTTTCTCCTTCAATTTGGTTTTCTCTTTTTCTAGTTTCTTTTGTAAATCTAGACAACTGATGCTATTCTGTTCAATGTTGAATGAATGAACTCTTATGCTTTGTTTCAAAAAAACAAATTTTGTCACCTAAATTTCGTTTGAATAATTGGCAAATGCAAATGTGATTGTCCTTGTGGTCTCCAATGTCGACTATAATGTCAATTCATATGTTTAGTTACAGTTTTTCGTTGATTTAACCATGATAACACCCTTTATTTTGTAGTGCACAGTGGTAATCGTGGCTAAATTGACAAAATAGCTTACTTTAATATATGATTTGACATCACGTCAGCATTGGATGAGGATAGTCACAACTGTATCTGCCGTTAATTATTGGGAATTTCAGTTTTCTTGCATGCTGTTTCCTATTTATCTATTTCACCACAACAAATTATCAATTTCTTGCCTTCTGCAATTGACCCTATCTGATTGTTGTTCTTCTTGAGCTTTGAAGAACATACTCAAAGATGCGTAGTGAGGCTTGTCAATTGCTTAATTGTATGAAGTCTTCTTATATGTTTGATGAATTATTGTCAACTATGAAAGTTGAGTTGGAGAGCTTGAGTGTGGATGATGTCATTAATTTTGCTTCAAAAGTTTCAACATGGTGTAATTATGATAATGTTGGGACCGAGTCCTCGGGAAGAAACATTATGGATGATATTCAGTCATCAAAACAGAGAGTCTTAACGAATCTGGCTGGTTAAAATGTGTTTAGGTATGCTTTTATAAAATTTCAACTATCTTGATTGCTTGATACTACTATATTTCTACAACACTTCTGTACTTGAAGTTTTACCAAGATATTCTTTTTAACTTGCTTCTTCTGAAGTGGTATCGGAAATTGATAACAACCCAATAAATCTCAAAACAGTAACAGAATTATAAAGAGAGAACAACTAAGTAATTCTTCCAGAATCTAGAGAAAGATTGATAAATCGGTGTTTTAGTCATGATGCCCCTTAAGTCTCTGAATAGAGAACTATAAATAGGCTACAGTAAGACAATGAGAATAATAACTGTCGTGATAGTGCTTAATAACTAGGAATACATAACTGATTAAATATTAAAATAAATAAAATAACCATAATGCAGTAAAGAGGGAAACGTGGGACGCAGTAGAGTGGAAACGTGGGATTAGTGAGTAACACATTGAGCAGGTCAAAACAATGCTTTTGGCATTGTGGTGGTTGTTGACGTGGCTTCCTTCTAGAATATGTAAGTAGGGGTTTATCACTACCATCCCCTTGGAAAACCGACTTGTCCTCAAGGAGGAAATGTGGAAATTGAGCCTTCAACAAATCATAGTCCTCCCAACTAGCTTCTTCTATAGGTCTTCCATGCCATTGTACCAACAGTTCAAGATTCTTGGCAGCTGTTTCCTTCACCCATGGATGCTTGAGTATTTTTGCTGGTTCAAATATAAGCTCCCATGAGTCAGATATAGGTAATGGTGGAGGTGCTGGAGTTTCAGTGAGTCCACGGGCTGGCCTGAGGAGTGAGACGTGGAAGACCGGATGAATCTTTGCTGTCTCAGGGAGCATAATTCATAAGCTACTGCACTTATCTTACGGGTGACCTTATAAGGGCCAAAAAATCGCGGTGAGAGCTTTTCGAAAGGCCTCTTGGCTAGAGAACGCTGTCGGTAAGGTTGAAGACGAAGGAAAACCATGTCACCAACTTCAAAACTTAGCTCCCTTCTCTTTGTATCAGCAAAACTCTTCATCCTGTTTTGAACCTTCAATAAATGTTCCCTCAGAAGCTTCAGCATGTTGTCATGCTCCACAAGTTGTGCTTCAAGTTCAGCTATGCGGGTTTCACCTACTATAAAAGGATGTAATGGAGTGGGTCCCTGCCATACACAATCTTGAATGGAGTAGTATTAGTAGAAGTGTGAAAACTGGTATTAAATGAATATTCTGCCCAGGCCAGAAATTTACTCCATCCTTTAGGTTGTTCATGAGCAAAACACCTCAGATAAGCTTCTAAGCAACGGTTCACCACCTCAGTTTGGTCATCCGTTTGTGGGTGGTAAGATGTGCTCATTTTGAGCTTGGTATGACTCAGACGAAACAGCTCTTACCAAAATGAATTGAGAAATACAGGGTCACGGTCGGAAATGATGGATTTTGGTACACCATGAAGACGAACCACCTCTTTGCAGATGGTGGCAGCCATTGACTTGGCTGTGTACGGGTGAGATAACCCAATGAAGTGGCAATATTTACTGAAATGATCAACTACCACAAGTACAGTGTCAATATCCTGTGATTTTGGCAAGCCTGAGATGAAATCTATGGAAATATCCTCCCACACTTGATGAGGAATAGGGAGAGGTTGAAGTAGTCTTGCAGGGGCGAGTGTCTCATACTTACTCTTCTGGCATATCAAACAGTTTTGGACATAAGTTTTGACATCTTGCTTCGTCTTGGGCCAGTAAAAATTGAGTGTCAACCTCTTTAAGGTTTTTAGAAATCCACCATGTCCCCCGGAGAAAGAAGAATATGCCTCGGCCAGAAGTGTGGGTATAAGAGAAGATGAAGCTGGTATTACTAGTCTGTCGTTGTAATAGAGCATACCTTGTACTAGCTGAAAGTTAGGAACAACTGCTAGATTTTGTTGAAGATACGCTATGATTCGAACAATAAAGTCATCTTTGATCAATTCATCTTGCAGATTAGCAAAGTCAAGAGGAAAAGGAATTGCCAAAGACAAGAAATCAACATGTTGAGGTTTTCTGGACAGTGCATCCGCCCCTTCATTCTCCTTCCCTGCCTTGTATTCAATGGAAAAATCGAAGGGCAGCAATTTGATTAGCAAGCGCTGCTGTTCATGAGTTGTGACACGTTTCTCTAGTAAATAAAATAAGGCTATTTTGAGAGACTGTTGACGGAAAGAGTCTAAAACCATATATATATACTAGAGGTTTCACATACAGCCAAGGTTGTCAAAGTCTAGATTTTAAGTAAAATCGTAGAGGGGGGTGTAAAATCGTATCGTAGAATCATAAGATTTTACCTATGATAAAATCATAAGAATTTTTATGTTTTATATATATATATAACATAAGTACCTAATTAATATAGTAAATCACATACAAAATTAAATATGAAATATAGTGATGCCGCCATGTAATACTCCTTGTTCATTTGCAACATATATATGCATGTTAGTTAAAACTTAAAACAATTCATTTATTGTAGAATGAATAAATTAAATTAGTATAATGTAAGTAATTAATATACTTGAGCAACAATAGTAACGTCTAGAGTGGAATTCCCAAAGGACAAAAAGCTGATACTTTGACGTAATGACATCCAATTGTTATGATAAATATCAAAAAATGGGTAGGGTTTGTGATTGGGCTGGGCTATGGGCTTTGTAGATTATTATTTTTAACATCAAACATGCTTTTTTTTTTTTGCCTGAGGGTAAAATCGTAAATCGGAGGTAAAATCGTTGATTCCACCGATTTCACCCGATTCCCACGATCCGATTTCCACCACGATTTTACTCCAGCACGATTTTACCTACGATTCAACTCGATTTTAGTAGGTAGAATCGTAAATCGTACGATTTTACGATTTAAATCGCGATTTGACAACCTTGCATACAGTTACGTGTATGTCAAAATTTTTTTATTTAGACAAAATATAAAATAACTTATTATTAATTTTGTAAAATACTAAATTAAAAATTATTTTTCTTAATAACTACCACAATACATTATCTTAAAAAGAAAATTACCATTACCATTGTTCTCCTATTTTTCTCTCTCCCATGATTTTCTACATCATCTTTTTATTTCTTTTTTAATTTATTAAATAGCTATTTTTGGGAGACCATTGCGGGAGGGTCCACAATCATATAAATATACTAGAGGCTTCACATGCATGTACATGCATGTCAAACTTTTCTTTAATTACAAATTATAAGATAATTATTATTATTTGTAAAATAATAAATTAAAGATTAAAAAGTTATTTTTTTTTATAACTACCACAATTATTTATTTTTTTTTAAAAAAATTACCACTATCACTATTCTCCTATTTTCTCTCTCCCATGATCTTCTCACATCATCTTTCTATTTTATTTTTTAATTAATTAAATAGCTATTTTGGGAGACCATTGACGGGAGGATCCACAGCCATATAAATATACTAGAGGCTTCGCATGCACGTACCGTGCATGTAGTTTTTTTTTAATTTTTTTAAAAATATATTATAAAATTATGATTATTATATTTTAACTTAATAAAAAATTAAATATTAAATTATTTCCAATTTTAAAATATAAAATAAAATATTTATTATATTTAAAATAATAAATGAAATTCAGGAAGTTATCACTATTCTTATTTTTCTCTCACCCATGATCTTCTCACATCATATTTTTATTTTCTTTTTTAATTAATTAATTGACTATTTTAGGAGACCGTTGACGGGAAGACCCCACAACCATATTAATATAGATAAGATAGGAAAAAACTTAGGTCCATTTTCTTATGTTCATTTCATCAAGTTCCCCAATATAAATATGGCATGTGGCAACAAGTGTTTAAATGACCAATCACAGTAAAGAGAGAATATAGAAGGACCACATTTTATATGACCAATCATAGAAGAAAGAGAGTGTAAATACAATATATGATTGGTGGAACTTTGATGAAATGGACATAAGGAAATGGGCCTAAATTTTTTCCATATATATATATATATATACATATACTAGAGGCTTCAAATGCACGTACGTGCATGTCAATCTTTTTTTTAATATACAAAATATAAAACAAATTATTATTAATTTTAAATAATAAATTAAAGATTAAAATTTATTTTCTTGATAACTACAACAATTATAATTTTTTAAAAAGCAAAATTATACGACCACTATTCTCCTATTTTCTCTCTTCCATGATCTTCTCCCATCATCTTTTTATTTTATTTTTTAATTCATTAAATAGCTATTTTTGTAGAGACTATTGACGGGAAGGGTCCACATCATATAAATATAGATATTAGAGGCTTCGCATGCACAAGGTGCATGCAATCATTTTTGTTAAATTTAGTGTAAAAATATTTTTATTATTTTTTAACTATAATAGATAATCAATAACTACTTATATTTCTAATTCTCTCTCACCACTTTTATTAACTACCTTACCCATAATCTCTTTTTTTTCTCATATCTCCTCCAATAATGTTTTATTCCCATATTTTTTAATTATAAAATATAGATATTTTATGACACCAATGACCAGAAAGGTTTATATCTATTCTATAATCTATATCTATATAATATAATAAAAGAAGAGGCATGAAGCCTCATCATGCCACATAAGCATTTTAAACATCTATTTCTCAAGCATGTGGCGCTGACTGGTCGCCACCATGGCGTCTAGCTGGCTGCTGATGTGTGTTAGTTAAACCGAATCTGATTATCAAATCTTTTTTGTTTCAATTTTCAAAGAATCCCTTGATGCTTGCATTTATATTGAATTTTAATACTACTAAGAACCCCTTGATGCTTGCATTTATATTGAATTTTAATAATTCAAATCTAAATTCAATATAAATTACCCCTTCATAATAATCTTATATATATATATATAATATATATATATATATATATATATATATATATATACCTACCCAGTACCCATCATTAGTATATATTATATTATATATATATATATAGTAAAATATACTATATATATATATATAATAAGATGTTATTTTTTAATCTGATAAGATGTTGTTGCTTTTGAATTTAATTGAATCCTCCTTCATATTCGTCCGTCTAAATCTTTTGGCAAAAGTCAAATTTTAAATTGATTTTGCTTATCTTCTATTTAAATTCCATTGCATCCTTCATATCATTATTCTTAAAACGGTAACAATCAAACTATTAATTCCTTTTTTGTATATTTTTTTCATTTAAATTAATGGTAATTTTATAAAGGAAAATTCTGATACATGACGCTGACTGTACGCCACATAATTCGTGAGCTGGCTGATGACTCATCCTGCAACTAATTTGCATTCCACAAAATCTCAATCAAATATTTGAAATATTTGGATTCAAATATTTGTTTCAATTAATTCCAATAAATCAAATATCCCTTGAATCATGTGGATACACCGAAATATTTATTTTTATTAAATTTAAAATTTTTAAACAACATGTTATTAAATGTAGAATTATATTGAAATTTTAAAAATATTAAAATATAAATATTCTTTTTTTATTCTTTTATTCAATACTAAAACGAAATAGAGGTTTTAGTGGGTAACAATTGGCATTTCATTATCACGATTTTTATCTATGAAAGCATGGGGTATTTTTTTTTTTAAAAAAAATAATGGGTAAATAAATGATAAATGATAAATAAAATTTGATGGTGGTTATTTTTAGAGAATAAGCAATGACTAAAATAATGGAATAGTTTCAATTTTTTATGAAAATAAATAGGTTAGTTATTTGTAGAAATTAAGTAGTGGCTGAAAAAATGAGATGTTTTTTTAAAAATTGGGCAATGGATTGAATATGTGTGACCTCTTGCTTAAATAATTAATTAACTAAATAATCATAGTTTTATTTTTTAAAAGTAGTATGGCATTATTTTGTTTTAAAAAATGTAAAGAGGTAGTTATTTGTAGAGATGAAGTAATGGGTGAAAAATGAGGTTTTTTTTTAAAAAAATATTCTATGAAATCTATACTATTCTATCTATTATTTATTATATAAAGTAAGAGGCATGAAACTTCTTAAAGCCACATTAGCATTTTTAGCATATCCCTCTCCAGTCATGTGTGTCCTACTAGGCGCCAACTCATGTCCAACCTGGCCAATAACGTGGAAATCCGTCGAGATATCATGCAACCTTTGCAAAACAAGATTTTCGGCTTCTTAAATGCACCATTCAAATAATGATGTGATCCCTTGATTAGTGGAGCTCTATTCAAAAACATTTGAAGTAAACTATAATCAGAAATAAAAAAATTTGTAATCACGTAATTACTACACTTTCGAATATTAGACAAAGCGCCAGTGGCATGTTTATTGAACATATGATTAACAAAGGTCAGTGCTATTATATCACTTTCAAATTAAAATTGATGCAATTGAAAAACAATCTAACATAAACCTATGCTATTAAGAAATTATTATATTATTCTTATTTATATTTGACATATCTGCAAACATATTCCGTGCAGGACACGGGTACAAATACTAGTATTTTAAAAAAAGGTTTGTAGGTAAAATTGACCAGAATTGCGGTATTTTTTTCTCCCCTTTTTCCCATCATCTCATCCCCTCTCCATGGTCATTTATCTACAGAAGATGCTGCGGCGCGTGTTCTCCAGAGCACTACCTGAGCTAAGAATGGCGTCTCATTCTACGCCTAAAATGTATGGCTTCCCCAATATTCCTCTCTTCTTTACATCATCTTCCTTGTTTCACCCTTTTCCTTATGCCCTCCTTTTCAACTTATCTTTCCATTCTCTTTATCCCCAAATCCTCCTTACTACGACATCGTAAGTGACCGTCTTTTCGAACACCTCATCAACAAGCCTCCCGTGCCTAGCACCATGAACAAAATCAATTGTTATTTCGCTTTCCTTATCCTAAGGAAACATTATTCCACCATTATTTTATATTGGAAACGAGCTCAATTTTGGGGATTCACGCCATCTTTTGATACTCTTAAAATGTTGATGAGATGCCATTGCTATATGGGTCAGATGGCTTCTGCTTTCTCTTTACGGTTATCAAGAACGGGTTTCAACCTCAGGCTTTGTTTCATATTTTACTGTTGGAGGGACTCTTTATTAGTAACAGAGTCTGGGAAGCATTAGATTTTTATGATGATTCTGTGGCAAAAGGAATTCTGTCAAATAAATCTTATGTTCTTCTAATCGACTTGATGTGTTATGCCGGACATGTACAATCTGCTAAAAGATTACTAGACATACGGTATGCTAAGAGATCGCCAGCGAGACAGCTTGACGAGACCGATATAACTACATACAAAATTGTCATAAAGGCCCTCTGTAACTGTAAGAGTGGAAATCTGGTAAATGATGCATATGATTTGTACTCTCGAATGATTGTTCAGGGTATTTCTACTGATGTCTCCACTTATAACTCTCTCATCTATGGAGTCTCTGGCAGTGATTCCTCCTGTGAACTTCTACGGGAGATGTTGTTGAAGAAGATCAACCCAGATATTGATACATATGAGATGGCACTCAAATCCTTTTGTGTGAAAGGAAGGATAATAGAAGCATTTGCTATATTTGGTGTGCTTACGAAGCAAGGTGAGATACCTGATGCTGACATTTACAACAATCTAATGTATGGATTCCATGTAGCAACTGATATTGATGGGTCAGAGGAAGTGTTTGACAAGATGTTCGAAAGTGGTATAAAACCCAATGACTTCTCTTACCTTATTTTGATAATGGGACATTTTAATGTTGGTAGAAGGGATGAAGCCTTGGCATTATTCAGAGAGATGTGTTTGAATAATTTATTTCTTACTGTGCGAATTTATGATGAGATGATTTGTCATCTGTTCGAATCGGGGAGAGACCAAGAAGTGTGTGATATTATTGAGATGAGAATAAAAAATGGCCACTGCCTTAATGAGTACAGTTTTGATATCTTAGTGAAACGTCATTTGATACAAGAAGAGCCTCCGCACACTTACAAAGCACTTATTGATAGTTTATGCAAACAAGGTAGACTGATTATTGCGCAGAAGATTTTTGAGTTCATTTTGGAAGAAAATCATGTAGATATATATACATATAACATAATGACCAATGCCTTTCGCAAAGATAGCTCGCTTGATAAAGCAATGAACTTGCTTTCATATATGAAAAAGAATGGCTACTTCCGTGGTGGTTCTGTTACATATGAAAGACTGATGGCTATGGGTGATAAGGCAATGAAGATTCCTCAAGAAATGCACTGACTACTATGATAGAACAAGGCTAGGTTCTCTAACGTTGATGTTGTTATACTTAATGTTAAAAATTGCCTGAAATAGTTAATAATTAGCACATCTTCATGAAGGTTAAAAGTTCATCAGTATGGTATTATTGACTTTGGTGCATCCTTCCAATCATATAGTGTCGTTTTGTTAATATTAATAAAAAGTCACATTAATAAGGACTCACCTTGAATGAATTAGAGACCAACTGATTGGAGGGATGTACTGAAATTCAGTACTATCGTATTAATGCATGAAATGCTTGCTTTTTAGTTGAAGTTTTATTCAAGGTAACATTTATTTTTTATTTTTGTCTAATGTGACATATTCCTTTGTTCAATTTAGGATTCTTGGTTTGCGATATATATATATATATATATATATATATATTTTTGTAAAAGTACCCTTGCTGTCCCAAAAGTTTGATGAATTGTTCATGTCTATCCCAAACTTTTGTTTTTTGATCACTCACATGGGTGGGGGGTGGATTTGGAAGCTTCAGGAGATGGAAAATGATGTGAAAAAAAATACACAGTCAGCTTTCACGTCAGCAACCTCCGTTAACATGGTTAACGATGTTAGCAAAAAGGGTATGAGTGATAAAGAAATAAGATTTTGGCGTTAGGCATGAATAAAATAGAAGTTGGGGGGCAGACATGAACAATTCATCGAACTTTAGGGGCCAGCAAGGATACTTTTTCCTTTTTTCTCATTGAAACACAAAAGTATCTATATATATATCTATATAAGAAAAATACACCACGTGGCTGGAGTGTCATGTTTTGCAATTCTGCCACATTATCCTTCGAAGAAATCTAGCTTAACTCCAAGCCGACGGCTAAGATCATTCCATAGCCCAACCTTTTATTCAATAAAGATGTATTTGATTATTCATATCATAAATGTTTGCATGATCTATACATCATTACACAGCTGTTTTGTATCATTTATTCCAATTGGATTGACCTCATTCCGTAATTTGATTTAAGCCAATAAATATCATATTCAAAAATTTGGTGATGATTTTTTTTCGGTTACGATCTTTCATGATCCAGAATTCACGTTAGGTTTTCTTTACAATGCGTCTATATATACGTACTTCAAAAAGAATAGTTGTGTACATATATTCGCTTTTCATACAAAGTGCCGTCCTCCTTACTAGCTTAAGAGTTCGTTGCGGAGGACATACATGGATACCAGGTTTCAGTGTGGACTTCGTTATTTATGTGTTGCAAGACAGGTAATCTTTTTTTCTTTTTTGGCTAAAATGCACATACACTCCTTGAGTTTTAGGGGCAGAGAACACCCTTCTATTAGGGTTCCGTGAAAATTAGGCATTAAGTGCCACGTCAGTAAACATATGTGAGGGCAATTTAGTATTTTCAAAGCCCTTGAGTTTTCACTTTAGGGGCACATACACCCCCTGAGTTTTCACTTTGGGACAGAGAGACCCCTTACACATGCTTGCTGATGTGGCACTTAATGCCTAGTTTTCACGAAACCCTAACATAAGGGGTGTCTCTGCCCCAAAATAAAAACTCAGGGGAGGTCTATGTACAACGTTTTTAAAACTCAGGGGGTCTATGTGCTCCTGACCCAAAACTCAGGAGGTGTATGTGCATTCTACATTAACCCTTCTCTTATTGCTGCTTTGATGATATATATGTGTGTCTCCAGCAAGTTCCTAAGAAATTAAAAGATCTGCTGGTGCACCATGGCAATTTGTTGGTCTGCTACCTCTGTTTGATCCTCCTAGGCACAACAGTGCTGAGACCATCAAAAGAGCTCTTAACCTTGGTGTCATCAATGTCAAGATGATCACATGTAATTTAGATTTTTAAGGTTGGTTTTCGGTTTGTTGTTTATATTATTATAACTGAAACAACTTTTGAAACTTACAATAGTATTTTCTTGTGGGTGTCTTGTCATGCAGGTGATCAGCTTACAATAGAATAATGGTCATATTCATTTAGAAAAGGTACTCTTTCTTCTTTTGGTTGATGTGGCTTATGTATGAGAAAATATGTTGCAGCGTTATTTCTTTCTTTAAACTGCAGTAGTATTGCATTTAAAACCATATTTTGGGTCAAAATGTGGTTTTATTATGTTTTTTTTTTGGTGTACTTGATTTTTATTGGTGTGGATAGGAATACCTCATTTTCAAAGGGATTGAATATCGGTGCTCTGCTAATGTTTATTTAGTCAATTTTCCTGTCTTTTTTTACAGAGAAACAAGTTTGCATTTTCAGTCTTCTTGGTTAATTCTCTCTATCTTTGTTTTAGGGGAGTATCTTATTTTACTACCTTATTCTGTTTCTTTTCTCTCTTTGTCAAGTTTTCTTATAATGAGTCTAATAATTTCTTTCGTGTACTTGGGGTTTCACTGATTTCATGCTTATCATATCTACTGATTTACATATTTAAGTTTGCTTTGCGTACAAAATCATCTATATATATAAAGTAACATACATGGTCTACAATCTTGCCACCTCATGAGAATTCATTCAATGCAATTTCATAGTACATGCCTCACAAGCCATTTCTCAAAGCCCCTCACATGTGTCCACCAATCCAAAAACTACAATCAATGAAATTTGAAACCACCTGAGAGCTTTAGAGGAAAACAGAGAGAATGGAAAGAATGAATTCATAAGTGTGTTAATGAATGACCCTCTTGGGTCTATTTATACAGACAGAGAGCAGCTAGGATGCCTAACAAACATAACAGACTAAACAAACTATTTAGCTAAGCTAAGTAACTAACAACTATTTGTTACACTATCATCCCCCCTCAAACTCAGTGAGGGTGAAGGAGGTCACACGGAGTTTGTCACAAAAATAACAAAACATAGGAGTAGAAAGGGGCTTAGTAAGCATGTCAGCTACTTGATCTTGAGCTGGGATATGTTGAACGGAAACTTGACCACGAGCAACCTTTCTCTCGAACCAAAGTGAAGGTCGAGCTCCACATGCTTGGAGCGGAGAGTGAAGAATGGGGTTAGCAGAGAGCATGACGGAGCTAAGATTATCACAGTAAACACGCGGGACACTTGGTAACGGGCAGTGAAGTTCAGAAAGAGGGATTGAATCCAAGCGACTTCTGCAACAGCATTCGCGACACCCCGGTATTCTGCTTCGGTGCTAGAATGAGCACTACGGGGCTGCTTTGTGGAGGACCAAGAGACAAGATTGCGTCCAAGATAAATGCACCAAGCAGAGGTTGAACGGCGATCATCTACATCAGACCCCCAATCCGCATCAGTGAAGGCCCGAAGAGAGAGATCATCAAATTTGTAGAAACGTAAACCATAGTCAAGAGTACCCTGGAGATAGCGAAGGATCTTTTCACAGCTTGCCAGTGAACAAGCTTGGTTCATGCATGTACTAACAAACTTTATTAACCGCGAAAGAGAGATCCGGCCGAGTGACAGTAACATATTGAAGAGCACCAACCACAGAGCGGTATTGGTGAGGATCCGGAAAAGGTTCAGAGCCAAAGGCAGAAAGCTTTAGCTCCGAAGTCATGGGAGTTTTCTGAGGGGCTACTCCAGACATACCAATTTAGTGAGGAGATCTTTGACATACTGGGTTTGTGTCAAAAGTAAACCACCATCAGAGGTGGATGCGAGCATGCAAACCGAGAAAGAAATGAAGATCACCGAGATCCTTAAGGCAAATTGTCGACCGAGAAGAGTGACCAATTGACGAATAGCAGAGACAGAGTTACCAGTTATAATAACATCATCCACGTAGACGAGGATGAATAAAGAGAGTTGACCGGAAACCTTGACAAAGAGAAAATGACCACAGCGAGCAAAAGTGAAGCCAAGAGAGGAGAGTGTAGATGCCAATTTGTGAAACCAGGCACGAGGGGCCTGTTTGAGGCCATATAAGGCTTTGTGAAGACGACACACAAGATGTTGGCCTCCTTGCTCAAAACCACTCGGTTGAGTCATATAGACTTCCTCTTGAAGATCGCCATTGAGGAAGGCATTATTGAAATCCAATTGGTGTAAGTGCCATCCTTTTGCAAGAGCAATGGTCAAAACAATACGAATAGTGGTAGGTTTTACCACAGGAATAAAGGTCTCAGCATAATCAAACCCAGGTGTTTGGCGAAAACCTTGAGCCACCAAGCGAGCCTTATGCTTTTGGACGGAACCATCGGGATTATACTTGAGTTTGAAGACCCATTTGCTGCCAATAGCCTTTCGCCCAGGAGGTAAAGGTACAAGGGACCACGTCTTGTTAGCTTGTAAAGCTTGGAACTCATCAGTCATGGCAGCCTTCCAAACAGGATGCGAGAGAGCTTCTTGGAAGTAAAAGGTTCAGCAGTAGCTAAGAGAGCTTTGGGTTTACAAATACCCACTTTTCCACGAGTTACCATAGGATGAGCATTGGTCACAGGTAGAGGCAAAGTGAGAGAAGCCGGGGGAAGCATGGTAAAATCGTAGTAGGCGAGGAAGGTGAGGCACGGGATGTCGTGAGTAATTCAGTATTCTTGGGAACAGTTTCAGAGTCACGTGAAGGGGAGAGAGATGAAGCTGCAGAAGAAACATTGTATGGACAGTTGAAACAGTATGGGGCTGGTTTAAATGAGCTGGTGTACTGTGATTGTGAGTGTCTATAGTGGTGTTAGGTAAAGCAAACCGAGAAACTAGAGGAATAGCAGGGGATTTATCAGGAATAGGGACAGCAGGAGCAGTAGATGATGCAACGAGTTTGTCTTTAAATGGAAAAGTAGACTCATCAAATAAAACATGTCGAGAAAATAAATCCTACCATTAGGGTCTAAACACTTATAGCCTTTATGGGAATTGCTATAACCAAGGAAAGTACAGCGAGTGGACTTAAATCAAACTTATGCGCATTATAAGGACGCAAGTAAAGGGTAGCAGGAGCAGCCAAAAACTTAAAGGAACTATATCAGGTAGAGTAGAGAAACAAAGTTTGGAGAGGGCAAAAAATTATGTAAAACCGGAGTAGGCAAGCGATTTATAAGAAAACAGCAGTAAGGAAAGCCTCGCCCCAAAATGAAGGGGAAGAGATGCATTGGCCAACAAAGACGAGGCAACTAACTATGGCGATGTTTGCGCTCAGCAGAGCCATTCTGCTGATGCGTGTGAGGGCAACTAAACCTATGGTGAATTCCGTGAGTCTGCAAAAATTTTGAAAAGGCACGATATTCACCTCCTGAATCAGACTGTAGAGCTTTAATTTTAGTGTTTAGTTTAAAAAGCTGAAAGGCCTCAAGAGCATCAGACTTGGCCTTTAAAAGATAAATCCATGTATCCTTAGAGAAAGCATCAATAACATAATATAGTATTTATATCCTCTAGAAGATAAAACAGGAGCAGGGCCCCAAAGGTCGGAGTTAGACTAATTCAAGCGGCTTAGTATAGATAGTAGAAGAGGGATAAAAGGGAAGAGCATGCATTTTACCCAAACAACAAGCCTCACAGAAAGGCTGAATATTTTTATTCTTATTATTGAGAGAAATATTACAATGGGATAGAACAGTTTTTACAACTGAAGTGGAAGGATGGCCTAACCTACAATGCCATACACCAAAATTCCGAAAATCAGATTCTGAAGTAGAGACAGTAGCAGTATGAGCAGAGAAAGACTTAGGAGCCTTGTGACTGGAGTTTTAGAGTATCAAAGAGTATATAAGCTGTGTTCTAGCCTACCTTTAAGAAGAGTCTTATGATCAACCTGGGATTTAATAAGGCAATTATTAGCATGGAACTCAAAATAAACATTGTTATCATGTGCAAATCGAGAAATACTAAGCAAATTTTTGGAAACAGTAGGTACATGAAGAATTGTATTGAGTTGTAAAGTAGTGGAATCTGTTAGTAACTCAGAGTTACCAATTATGTGCAACATTTAAACCAGACCCATTTGCAATATGACTTGACCCGTACCTTCGTATGGGCTGCTTATTTTGGAGATTTGTCACGTCATTAGTAAGATGATTGGAGGCCGCCACTATCAGCGAACCATTGTATCATCAGAAAGTGTCTCAGGAGTGGCGAGTAGCGCTTCAACTGAAGGAGTAGTAGGTGGTCGTGTCTGAGTTGGCTGAGTAGAAAGAAGTTCCATTTTGGCTCAAATACTGATTGAGAGATGCTTCAGTGAAGTTCTGATTGAAGCGATTGTGACAATTTACACCAATATGGCCTAACTTGCCACAGACCCTGACATTGAGGTCGTTTGACCCTGCCAAGTTCGTCCACCCCCTGGACCTACCCCTATTTTGGGAGTTGCCTCTGAAGCTGGGAAAGGAAGAATTATTGCCGTATCCACCGACCTTGAAATCCGCCACGGGAATTGGGAAAGAATTGACCTTGTGAAGTCTTACTGGATTGTCCAAATCCCTTTTGAGCAACATTGGCACTAACATTATTGAGAGTTTCTTGAATCGTTCGGTTCGTGCTTCTTGCGTAAAGCAGAAGAGCCTTTAGCTCGGTGATGGTGAAGTCATGTTTATGCATAGCAAAGGAGGTGATGAACCCCTCGTAACCTTGACCAAGACCATCAAGAATGGACTCGATGTGGTCATTTGTTGATACAGGAGAGCCAATGGCCGCAAGAGAATCTGTGATCTTTTTTGATCTTAAGAATGAAATCAGACATGGAAAGGGTACTTTTCTTAGTATTGCGAAGGTCAGATTTTAATTGACGTTCATGTGCACGTGTAGCAGAAGAGAAAATTTCGCCAAGTTTCTCCCAACATTTGATAGCTGTAGCTGCACCCAACCATGCGATTTCACCATGCCATCGCTCATGAGGTAAGGAGCCAGCTGACGAGAAGCCATCTTGGCTTTCCCAGTGAAGATATTCGTCAGAAATTACGCCTTTCTCTTGGTCGTCAGGGCGAAGCGAATTTCGGAGGAACATGGCATGCACCCAGAATGAAATTGTTCAGTTTGTGACCTTGGATGGTTGCGATGACCTGCATCCTCCAGGCTAAAAAGTTGTTATCATTCACAGCTTAGATGTGATTGCTTGAGCGTTTTGGAGAGCTAGCTTTGGTTCGTCGACCTTGGCTGGACCACAGTCCCGGAATCTTTCGGAGTCGAAGACGTCGTCATCTTGGAGTTGGATTCTGAAAATCCATAATGGTTCTTGATCTGGAAGAATGAGAGACTCAGGGCTCTGATACCATGAGAGCTTTAGAGGAAAACAGAGAGAATGGAAAGAATGAATTCATAAGTGTGTTAATGAATGACCTCTTGGGTCTATTTATACAGACAGAGAGCAGCTAAGACGCTAACAAACATAACAGACTAAACAACTATTTAGCTAAGCTAAGTAACTAACAATTATTTGTTACACTATCACCACCAAACCAACTCCATTTTTCATCACGTTTTTGAATTTAATCAATTCTAATCAAAGTCTTTTACTGATGGTTACCAAACTAGAAATCACAATTAATTACTCCTTATCAATCCTAATCAAATCTAGATATCTATATTCTATATAAAATATTAAAGGAATAACATACATAGAGCAATTTCTTGCCAAGTGTCTAGAGTGTCAACCTTTGCAATTTTGTCATGTCAGCACTTCCTTGAAAATCTAGAGTGCTCAATACATATGTCAATGCCCTTTCTGAATCTGGAAATAAATTAATCACACTTAATTCTAATTGCAAAGCATATTGGCTCCAAAATGTAATATTCCATCAATCATTTATTACTGATATGAATTTCAATATTTCAAATATGCAATCATATTGATTATCATAAAGGAATTATATGCATTTATAGTGATTGATTCTTTCATAAATCATCTGTTTTGAACATTCCATTCAAATTTCTTGGTTTCACCATTTGCATCCCATAAGGCCAGGCAGCACAACTAGCATGAAGATGACGACTGATATTTCCCACCACTAATTATTAAATCGACTTCCTCTATATATATTCATGACTATGTGCGAGTTCCACACACACACATGTTTTTCTTCCTAAACATCTTTAGTTTTGGGTGCGTTATTTTCTTTTTTATATTTTATAAAAAGAATTACTTTCAAATTGTTTCTTTCCTACCCAAGGGGTGTGGTTGAGTGGAAGGGACTCATCCATTCTTAACCAAGTGTCAGGGGTTCGATCCCTGACACTTCGAGGTGCCCACAATTCAGGGAGGGAATTAGTCATTGTGCTCGACAGTGGATACCCTGATCTAAAAAAAAATTGTTTCTTTCCTGAATGTTACGGCAGCTTTGGTCTGGGAGTGACAGCAACAAGAACAAGTCAATAGTGGAGAATTTGCAGACCATTGATAGAGCTTTGTTTGTACCCAAGGGAACCCAACCTTATATGTTATGATCAACTATGTATAATTGTTGTTCTTTTAGTTTATTCTATAGGATGATGAGAGTTAAAGAACTTGATGTTATTATACATTTGGATAATGCAAATTCAAGGTGGTGTTTCTATAGTAGGGGTGTTCAGAATCGAACAAAATCGACGCACTTGAACCAATCTGGTGCTGCTATTTAAGGGTGTTCGGCGGGCGGTTTGGACGATTTTGGATGAAAAAATAGTGCACCTATCGGTTTAAGTTAATAGCATTAAACCAAACCAAACCATAAACGAGCTTGTTGAACTAAAAATGATGAAATAAGGTTTAACCTTAGTTTTAATATATCAACAATTTTTCTGTATTGTGGACTTGATAATATTGGGCATAAAATATGGAATGGTGCATAAATAATTTTCAGCCCAAAGAATGGTTAGGCCCAAATTTGGAAAGATAAAGAATTGGCCCATATATTTTGAATTTTGAATATGTGTCCTGGACCCAAAGCTTCTGTCTCCTGCATGTCTACCTCCTGCTGAGTGCATCACATGGGTCTCAAAAGCATTCCTACTTTCCTTAATTTATGGAAGTCAAATCATATCAAAAGGAGGGTTGGTAGAACCTAATTTTGCAGGTTAAAATTGAGGCAGAAAAGCTGTAGGCTTTATCCCTTTCAAGAGGAACTAAACATCAAAGAAGTAAGAGAGATATAAGCCCAAAAACATTGCAACGTCTTCTCTCAGATTTTTCTCTTCTCTTGAAGCTGCTACACGCCGAAAAATGGCAGAGCATTAAATGAGAAGCAATTAATGAGGAGCCTCTACATTTAATGAAGAGTGAGGAGGCTGAAGATTTGAGTCCTCTCAAGTGCAACGGTGAACAGGTGAAAATGGTCTGGACTCAGGAAAATGGGAGCAGCAGCACCAGAATGGTGATTCCTATTCAAAACATGTTTGAGTAAAGGAGGAGAGTCAAGCATGAAAACGGTCTGGACTCTAGAAGAGTAAGTAATTATAGTCTTATAGAAATTAATTAGACCCTATAATGTAAGTGCACAAGTCTACTATTTTATTTTATATGAAAATTCTGTTACTTTGATTTGGATTATCTTTTATGATTATAATATTTGGTTTTGTAAGGGTTGGAGATCGGCCATAATGATAAACAACTGCGGTTAGATGGACTAAAAGTTTGGAATTGAATTGAATTAGAATTAGAATTGAAATTGAAATTAGAATTGGTGATTTGAAATTGGAATTGGAATTGAAAAGTATATGTTTGGTATTTAAAAATAGAATTGAAACCAAGCTTGGTTGGTCTAGTGGTTAGCTCACTAGGTCGCTTAAGCAAGTGTTGGGGGTTCGAATCCACCTTGTGTATACAGCAACCAATTGGCCAGCGGCAAACCCTTAAATGGAGCTCAGATCTGCGGAGGATTAGTCCTTGGCCTGTCGGGCTGGGGGATACCTTAGAAAACCAAAAAAAAAAAATAGAATTGAAAGTTTGTAAAAAAAAGTAAGATAAAAAGACTCCATTGCCCGTCATTAAATATTTAATTTTTTTTGTAAAAACAAAATCCTTTATTTTCTCTAATTAAAATCCTTTATTTAATTTCCAAAATCCAAATCAGGACAAAAATAAATAATAAAGCATTTCATTATTTTTTCTAATTAAAAAATAATAAAACATTCCAGCTCAAATAAAAAAAAAGGATGAGGACGTTTTGACAAGGGCAAATTGGTCTTTATCATTCAATTCCAAAATCTCAGTCCCTTTTTTAAGATTTCAGCTTGGAATTGGACTAAGAGAATATTGGATTCCAAATTACTATTCAATTTGAACCACAAAAATGTAAACCAAACTTTGGAAATGCATGAGAAAGTGTGCATTTCCAATTTGAATTGAATTCTATGCCCAACCAAACATAGCAAGCTGACCCGATAATTTCCTCAAGGCCCAAGCAGGCTCTTGTGATGCATATCTTAAAAAAAATTATCTTCTTGTAGTATTATCAAACCGGCAGGTCGAGATGGTTATTAAACGGTTTAATATTTGTGAGTCTAAAGCTCATTCGTTTTATAGAAAGACCAATGGAAAGGGAAAAAAAGTTGTGGGGTCCACTTGGACCCAACCACTAATGAAAATCATATTTCCAATGCGTAATTCGTGCCACTTTTCTTTTAAAAAAACATAAAATGTCCATTATATCATTTGATTTAATACAATCATAACTTTTTTTTACTATTTTAATATAAGAGGTAAATTAGTAATTTTAAAACATTCTCATTCTATTTCTATTCCCAAATTTTTATTACCAAACACAATAAAACTATTCTCTTTCCCCCTCCCTCTCCCTCTCCCTTAAAAGAACGGACCCTAAGTTGTCTGTGAGAGTCTATTATGAGTTAAACAATTTAGCCCACTAGTCATTTTTCCTTGAACCTTTTATTATTATTAAAATTTCTTTAATAAAAATGAAATTGTTTTTTTTATTGCTCTATTTAATAAAATAGTTATTTAAATAGCATAAACCCAATGCAATGTACCAATATTGTAATATCTCGCTCTTAAAATATTTTAGAAAAAATTAATTAGGTTAATTTTAGATAAGGAAAAAGATTTTAAAAAAAAAATAAAAACTTAAGTATTAAAATAAAGAGGGAAGTTTGAGATTTTACATAAATAAATTAAGAAATAGAATAAAATTTATGAATTTTAATAAGAAAATAAAATCTAAACATAATTTAGGAGGAAAAAGAAAAAAAAGGGAGACTACTAAAGAAAATAATTTCTAATTAAAACTAAAGAAAATAAAAAAGTTGACGATATAAACAAAGTTAATTAAGTCTTATTTCCTTATCAAAAAGAATTTATTAAGGCCCAAATGAGTCCTCCCATATGTAGTGCTTGGTCTAAAGTCTTTAAATTGATGTTGTCAAACCTAAATTTGATAAGTTGCTTCATTTTCAGCCCAAAATAAGCAAATGATGTTTTTGAACAGATCATACTTGAGATCGCATCACTCCCTCTTTCCTAAAAAAGTTTCATCCTTGAATCTGAATCAAATAAAACAAAAGAAAACATAAAAATAATATGATATTATAATATGTATTTATATGTGGATGACCACATTTTTAACATTGGATTCTTCCTAAACTCTCCACATGATCACTTGTCTCTTTGTATCCTTAGTAACCTCTCCATAAAAGCCCCTTTAAGAGAATTGTGTAACATTCTAATTAGTGTGCTTAAATGTACATTATTTGTATTCTTAATGCTACCTTATGGCTAGAGTCCTATAAATAGAGGCTATTGTAAACAAGTGAATAGATGAATGAATTTGGTGGATCTCTCTCTTATGTTCTTATTATTTCTCTAAGCTTTGTCTTATGTTCTTGTTGCTCCTAAATTCTTTGTTTTACAACACGTTGTCAGCATGAAGCTCTAGAATTTTGTGTCAAAAGGAGCTTAAACTTGTTTCCATCATATCATGGTAAGCAAGAATTCATTTCTTCTTCTCATTATGTAAGTTTGACCAAAACTCACAATCCTTAAATTTGTTGCACTTGATATGTCAAAAAAATATATTTATCATGTTTTTGTTTCATAATTTATTTGAGTGCAATATTGAATCTTTGAAATACTATAGAAGAACAAATTCATGTATCCATGAAGGATTCATACATTCTTGAAGGATGCGCAAAAAGCAATGATTTTTATTCGAATCATTTGCACGAAGAACTAGATATGAAAATAAGAACCAGTAGTTCTTTGGAACAAATTGAAGGAAAGATATGAGTTCTAAAATGATCAATGATTCATCTTAAAGCTCTTTCTAATTGGATGCACTTACATCTGCAATATATTTTATAAGTGAATATATGTCATCCTTGTTTGACATTAGCTCTATAATTAAGTTATGAGAAAAGGAAATTACTAATGAATATATTTTATAAGCTGGTTTTGGCGCCGTTGCCGGGGATTGGCAATTACTAACTTAAATTTCTTTTTGAATGACCAGGTCTGATCGAGGAAAAGAACAACATTTTGATTCTGAAATCGAGAAAACAGCTAGGAGGTTGAGAAAAGAAGCTGAATCGCGAAAGCAAAATCTCAAACTTCAACTTCCACGGAGCATATAGACGACATAGTAGAAGAGACTACTTCATCTAGTGATTCAAGTTCGGAAACAGAAAAAATGGCTGAGGAAAGAGAAGATGTGGCTGTAGAACAAACCATCAGGGAACATAATGCTCCTCCTGTAGACCAGCAACCATTGTGCATCGCAGCTCCAACATTGACTGCGCCATTCAAGCTGAAATCGGGTTTGATACACTTGATGCCAAAATTTAGGGGACTCCCTAATGAGGATCCATATAAACATTTGAGGCAACTGCATGTGGTCTGTTCTAGCATGAAGCCACAGGATGTGACAACGGAACAAGTCAAACTAAGGGCTTTTCCATTCTCTTTAAAAGATGCAGCGAAGGATTGGCTATTTTATTTACCACCGGGGTCAATCAGAACTTGGGAAGCCATGATGAAACAATTTTTAAATAAATACTTCCCAGCTTTTCGAGCCATTGCTATCCGGAGGGATATATGTGGCATTAAGCAAAAACCCACCGAGACACTCCATGACTATTGGGAGCGTTTCAAAAGACTTTGCGCTAGCTGCCCACAACATGGTGTTTCAGAACAAGGTCTCATCCATTACTTCTATCAGGGATTGCATCCTACAGAAAGGGGAATGTTAGATGCTGCCAGCGGTGGGTCTATTGTTGACAAGACACCAACTGAAGCTAAGGAAATAATTTCCACTATGGCAGCCACCTCCCAAGATTTTGGGGACAGTCAAGATATGCCTAGAACAGTAAATGAGGCATCAATCTCTTCTATAGAGGCAAAACTCAACCAGCTCACTAACATGATGCAAAACATGACTACTGGACAGCTTGTGCAAGCAAAGGTATGTGGAATTTGTGCTATGCAGGGACATCCTACGGATATGTGTCCTCAACTCCAGGGGGATACACAAACTGAAGTGAACGCGGTAGGAGGATTTCAACAACAACCGCAGAAAAGGTATGACCCTTATTCTAACACATATAACCCAGGATGGAGAGACCATCCAAATTTTAGCTATGCAGCGGGGCAACAAAATTATCAAGGCCAATCTCCTAATTTTCAAAATTTTCAGTCTAGACCTACAGCACCTTGACAGTATATGCCAGCACCACCTCCAAAACCAAACTCCTCACTAGAGGATGTGGTGAACTCTTTAGCTTCTAGCATACAGAATATAGAACAACAAATGAGCCAACTGGCCACGAGCGTAAGTAAGCTTGAATCTCAAGGTAAATTACCCTCTCAAACAGAAACTAACCCTAAACATAATGCTAGTGCCATTACTCTACGTAGTGGGAAAGAGCTAAAAAATGCACCCGCCAAACTTAGGCGTGGGCATGCCTTAGACAAAGATGCAGGTACAGAACCAGAAGCTGAATTGGAGGTGGGAAAACAACCTGAACGAAACCAGAAAGAGGAGAAACAATCCCCAACAGCTGAATTAATTGCTCAGCTACCTTTTCCTGAAAGGTTTGTTAAATCTAAAAAGGAGAGGGAAGAAAAAGAAATTATGGACACCTTCAGAAAATTAGAGGTAATATCCCCCTTCTTGATGCAATCAAACAAATTCCAAGATATGCAAAATTCTTGAAGGAGCTTTGCAGCAACAAAAAAAGATTAGCAGGGAATGAAAGAGTAAACATGGGAGAAAAGTGTCAGCAGTAATTCAGAAGAAACTTCCCCCTAAATGCAAGGATCAAGGTATGTTTGCTATCTCATGTAAAATTGGTAATATAGGTATTCATAAAGCTATGTGTGATCTAGGAGCTTCAAGAAATGTGATGCCTTTATCTATATATAATGCATTGGGTGCTGGGGAATTAAATAAAACAGGGGTTATCATACAATTGGCTGACAGATCTGTGGTATACCCCGAAGGAGTGCTAGAAGATGTGTTAGTACAGGTAAATAACTTGGTTTTTCCCGCTGATTTTTATATATTGGATATGGAGGATGATAAATCCGAGACAAAATCTGATATTTTGCTTGGAAGACCGTTCTTAAGCACCGCTAGAACTAAGATTGATGTGCATAGTGGGACACTTTCCATGGAATTCAATGGGGAAGTTGTTAACTTCAATATGTATGATGCTTTAAAACATCCAGGTGATACATCTTCATTATGTAATATTTATTATTGACCCCTTAACACAAAATGTTTTTCAGCTAACCAAGTCGGATGCTTTGGAGAAAATATTGAATATGAGTGTCAATAGGAACAGCCTATGCAAATTAAAACAAGAGTTTGATGTTGACATCGAGCTAGAAGAGCTGGTCCAAGAGATGGAAACTTTAGCATCTAAGCCTGGTAACTCTCAAATTCTTAGTTTAACTCATTCTCACACTAAAATGCTACCTTCCATAATGCAGGCACCTGAGCTAGAATTAAAGCCACTTCCCGAACACCTAAAATATGCCTATCTTGGCTCTAAAAAAACGCTACCTGTCATTATATCCAGCAAGCTAAGTGGGGAAGAAGAATGCAAGTTAGTAGACGTACTAATGCAATACAAAGAAGCTGTAGGTTGGACTATTGCTGACATAAAAGGCTTAAGTCCATCTACTTGCATGCATAAAATCCTCTTGGCAAAAGATTGCAAACCTGTAAGAGAATCACAGAGGCGTCTCAACCCACCCATGATGGAGGTAGTAAAATCAAAAATTCTGAAACTCTTAGACGCGGGCATGATCTATCCAATCTCAGACAGCAAATGGGTAAGTCCGGTACACGTGGTGCCCAAGAAAACGGGTATCACTGTGGTAGAAAATTCAGAAAAAGAAAAGGTACCTACTCGAGTTCAAAATGGTTGGCGTGTATGTATTGACTATAGGAAGTTAAATTCTACTACTAGAAAAGATCATTTCCCACTTCCTTTTATAGATCAAATGTTGGAAAGATTATCTGGCAAAACTCACTATTGTTGTTTAGATGGATATTCAGGTTTCTTTCAAATACCGGTGGCACCGGAAGATCAAGAAAAGACTACTTTTACATGTCCATTTGGAACTTTCGCATATAGAAGGATGCCATTCGGGTTATGTAATGCTCCAGCCACTTTCCAAAGGTGTATGGTAAGTATTTTTTCTGAATATGTCGAAAATATTATAGAAGTCTTTATGGATGATTTTACTGTTCATGGAACCTCTTTTGATGAATGTCTTACCAACCTGACCAAAATTTTATAAAGATGCTTAGAGTCAAATCTCGTTCTAAATTATGAAAAGTGTCACTTTATGGTATATCAAGGTTTAATTCTAGGCCATATTGTTTCAAAAAAAAGGAATAGAGGTAGATAAGGCAAAGATTGATTTGATAAAATCCCTACCTTACCCCGTTACAGTACGGGAAGTGCGTTCTTTTTTAGGCCATGCAGGATTCTATCAAAGGTTCATCAAGGACTTCTCAAAGATTACACAACCTTTGTGTAAACTACTGCAAAAAGAAGCTGCGCTTGAATTTAATCAAGAATGCAGAATAGCCTTTGATTGCTTGAAGGAAAAACTCACTTCAGTTCCAATCATCCAAGCACCAAACTGGGAACACCCGTTCGAGATTATGTGTGATGCAAGCAATTATGCAATCGGAGCTGTACTTGACCAAAGAATAGACAAAATTCCCACAGTGATTTACTATGCTTCAAGGATGTTAGATCCTGCTCAACAAAACTACTCAACAAAAAAAGAACTTTTAGCTATTGTTTTTGCGTTAGAAAAATTTCGTTCTTATTTATTAGGCACCAAAGTTATTGTTTACTCTGACCATGCTGCTCATAAGTTCCTTTTGCAGAAAAAAGAAGCTAAACCAAGGTTGATCCGTTGGATGTTGTTGTTGCAAGAATTCGACCTAGTGATCAAAGATAAAAAGGGGTGTGAAAATTTGGTGGCAGACCACCTTAGTAGGATACCTACCGATAAAGATGCCACACCACTTAATGATGAATTCCCAGGTGAGCACCTTTTCTCAAATCAAACATTTACACCTTGGTATGCTGACTTGGTGAATTACATGAGTTCTGGTCTCCTTCCTGATGAGTCATCAAGATCAGAAAAAGAAAAAGTTAAGAGAGATGCTCACTACTACGTATGGGATGACCCGTACTTATGGAGATATTGCTCGGATCAGGTACTTAGAAGATGCGTGCCAGAATGTGAAATTAATTCCATATTGAATTTTTGTCATTCCTATGCATGTGGAGGTCACTTTGGACCTAAAAGAACTTCTAGGAAAATTCTAGAAGCTGGTTTTTATTGGCCAACGCTTTTTAAAGATTCATATATGTTCTGCAAAACATGTGAAAATTGTCAGAAAGCTGGAAATATAACTAAACGAAATCAAATGCCCCTTCACCCCGGCAACGGCACCAAATTTGTTGGGTGCCGAAACCAACAAAATAATAATTTTCCTACTCTAGCAATCAAATTCGAGTATAACGTGAGTAGGGTCGAATCCAGAGGGATTGGAAACTTAATTTCTTCTTAATGACTAGATAGTAAAGGAATTAAATAAAATAAAAACAATGGGGGTTTTTGAGTTTGTTTGAAATAAAAGAAAATTAAAATAGCAAAGCAGAGTATTAGGCGTGGGCACGCTCAAAGTTACGAGTTTGAATCAAATAATTGAAGCTTCCAGCCAGAGACTTCGAATTCCAGGGATTAAAGAGGTTGTTCATCGACTTTAAAGTTCTTTTCTACTCAAAATACATCGGACCCAATGGTTGTTACGCATCCATCGAGTTTCTCTCTAGATAATAAGATAAGAAACGTTCGTTACCCTATTCTTAATCAATTGATAAATTATGAACATGTATCAAGACTTATTCAATTGAAAGCATTAAGATCAAGATGAAATATACCAATGCAACAAATAAAGATCAACAAATTCCTTAACTACGAGTATAAAAAATCTATTAAATCTAAATAAGTAGTTTTCTGTAGTTTGACATGAAAGAGTTAACATGTATAATTCCTTCACATCAATGACTACTGAACTGGATCTCTAACTACGAGTATAAAAATCCTATAGCTGAAAAAGTATTAAGAATAGTAATCTTGGCATTGTCACCACCCAAGAGTTTACAGACTTAAAACTTGGATTAAGAGACTACAGCAATTATAATGAGTTTAAAGAACAAAATTCAGCCCTAATCCTAGTCTCCCATCTCTTTATCCCTGGAACCTATGCCTCTGGCCAGAAAAGACGAACTTAGAAGCTCATGCCTCTGTTTTTACGCTCCAAATGAAGTGTGAAAGTGTGTTGTATATGTTGAGTCCCCTCCCGACTCCTTTTATAGCCGGCTTCTTGTTTCTTCTCCTTCAGAATCGGCGCTACTTGCTCTCTTTTAGTTGTGATTTTCTTGTTTTGATCTCCTCCAGAATCGGCGCTACTTTGCTCTGTTTTCTCGTTTATTTCTTGCTTCTTTTTATATTTTTTTTAAATGGATTGTTGACGTGGCATCTGGTTTAATGAAGCCTTGAGCATGCCCACGCCTAAGTCTCTGAAGAGAGAAATCAACAAATTCATCACAACATCAAGTAAATTACTCCATTTAGACAAATAATTAAATAGTAGCTAAAATCTCAATTAACTTGATTAAAGTTGCTAATTATGAAACCAATTAAGTTGAAAAATCCAACAATAAAATGAACTCAACAATATATGTTTAGAAAAAACATATTTTACTTTAATTTCCATGCTTCGAGTGTGCTCCCGCAGTAGCAATATCGAGCGCATATAAAGATTAATTTATCAAATATTATGGGCTAGTTTCTTGTTTGCTTGTAGAAGAGCAAAATAATGAGATTTGAGCTTTTGATAAAGAATAAATAAAAATCTTGTCCAGTCGGATCGATTTCATTCCCTGAGGTGAATGTGGCTTTTCGTCGTAGTCATGGATGAGGTCATTGTGCAAAATGAGACCATGGAAGAAAAAAATATTTTGGACTATTGAAAATGATTTTCCTTCAAATTATGAAAATAAAAGTGCTACACTGATGCATAAGAACGAAACCAAAAATGAGGATGAACTATTTCAACGAAAAAAACCTCAAAGAAATGATAACATCATTTGTTACAAATGTAGCATATGTTATTGGTCTTACATTTTGTTATACTTTATTATTCTTCACTGAACATAAGGAAACTGAAATAAAAGCAAAGTTTTCTGAGCTTGTAAATCCTACTATTTCTTATGGATTACAAATGAAAATTAATTGTGATGTTTCTAATTTTGTTTAATTTTGGAAAACTTATAATTTAATTAGTGACAAAAAATGACTACACTTTAAAAATTTATGGATCTCATATGGTTCATTAGAATTTTAAGTATAACTTGCTCCCTCAGTGTATTATAATTATTTTAATTTTGCTTTGAGATAAAGAATTATATTCAACGTTATAAAAGGATGATATATGTCTTGTGGATAGTAGCACAACTCATACAATTTATCTTGACAAAATTAACATTAGCTGAAATTAATGTTAATAAGATATCTAGTTCTGCAAATGTCATAAAAGACCCTGGAAGAGCTCACATTTCATTGCCAAATGAATTTTTTTTAATATTGATGATACATTATATTTCTTGTAGATCCCAAAGAAATCTACCAAGTTTCAAAGAAATATATTCACCGTAGTGGTTATTACATTTAGACAAAAATGAGAGGGATATAGAATATCCGTACATTACTTCTATTATATCAAGCCATGAGCTTATATTAGAGAAACTCTTTACTTTTCTTTCAGCTTATATTTAACAAATATAAATTATGCACCGAAAGTGGTCAGGCCCTAAGACTTTATACTTTGGCATGATCGTCTTGGTCATCCAAATTCACTTTTGATGCGATGTATTATACTTATATCTATTCAAGGACCAGAAGATCCTATTAGCAATTAATTTATTTTGTGAATCATGTGCTCAATGTGAATTAATTATTAAACTATCTTTTCTGAATTACCCCATTGAGTCTTCTTATTTTCTACAATATATTCAAAGAGACTTTATGGTTTTATTCACCTACCATTTTGTTCATTTCAATATTTTATGATTTTAATTGATTCTTCTAATCAATGGTCATACATTTACTTACTTTCAACCATTGATATAGCTTTTTCTAAATAACTTGCTCAATACAATTAAGGGCATGTTTTCTTGTTAGATAAAAATATTTTATGACTATTGAATGCCAATAGGAATTATAGTTAAACTATTAGTAGTCCATGGACATAAAAAGAAATTATTTAGTTGAATCTTTCATTAAATGGTTATAGCTTCTTGCTAAACCTATGATTATGAAGTCAAAGTTTCTTACAATTGGGAACATGCTATAATACATGTTGCGTCTTTGGTCCATTTGTTGGTTGTGTTTTTATATGTTCTTACTGTACCTCCCCATCGTCTTTAGGGGAAGGAAAAATATGAATTAGTTGGAATATACCAACGTTATCATACCATGATACACGCACAAATTAATGTGAACTTGAAGTTCAAAGAATATTTCATTTGCAAATTGTTGCAAATCAGTTACTAGATCATTTCATAAATAATCAAAGGGTCATTAGAACGCATATATCAGCTACAAATATTCTAGCATGATTAGATGTCCCTGTAGGACATCTGCTAGTAAAGCAGCTGATAAATCTAAAATACGCCAGAAGCGTGGTAGACCAATTGGTGTAAAAGATATCATCCCCAGAAGGAAAAAAAAGTAAAGAAGATGCTCTTAAGGATATTCAGGATATTTCAAATATGAATCAACAACCCCACATTTCTGAAAAAGTAACTGTTGAAGTAGTTTCATCCCCAGAAGTGGATCCGGTACCAGAAAATTATGAGATCTCATTGAATTATAGAAATGTGAGAAATAAATGAAATTGTTGTTGATTATATTTTCAATTGCAATTGCATCAGAGATTATTAATGATGAGAGACCTGAACCCAAAACTACAAAATGATATCGATATCGAAATGATTGGCCAAAATAGAAAAAGGCAATATAAGCCAAATTATACTCGTTATCAAAACGAGAAGTTTCTGGATCAATTACCCAAACACCTGAAGATGTTAAACCTGTATGGTATGAATGGGTATTTGTTCGTAAAACGAAATAAGAAAAATACAAATTGTGCACATGTTTTGGCATAAAGTTTCTCACAAAGGCTTGACATAGATTATCATGAGATTTATTATCCAACTATGGATACAATTTTACCCTTTTTAATTGATATGGTAGCCTTTGAAAAACTTGATGTATGTTTGATGGAAGTAGTAACTATATAGGTCATTATAATCCTTGAAGGATTTAAGATGCCTGAAGCATATAAATTAAAACCTTGAGATATATATTCCATCAAATTACAAATATCCTTATATGGATTGAAACAATCTAGAAGAATGTGGTATGATCGTTTCAGTGAGTATTTATTAAAAGGTTATAAGAATGATCCTATTTGTCCTTATATTTATAAAGAAGGCAAACTCTGGTTAAAACCTTGAGATATATATTCCATCAAATTACAAATATCCTTATATGGATTGAAACAATCTAGAAGAATGTGGTATGATCGTTTCAGTGAGTATTTATTAAAAGGTTATAAGAATGATCCTATTTGTCCTTATATTTATAAAGAAGGGAAACTCTGGATTTTCATTGTTGCAATTTATGCTGAGGACATAAATATTGTAGGAACTACAGAAGATATTTCAAAACCTGCACAGTACTTGAGAAATGGATTTGGAATGAAAAATCTTGGGATTCAACATTTTGTTTGGGATTTAAGTTCCCCTATGATCATTTGTCCACTTGATATAAATACATACCATTTTCATCCATGAGAAGATAATAAACACAATTTATTGGTCCTGAAGTACCATACCTTAGTACAATAAGGACACTATGTACTAAACTAGACATAGCCATTGCAATAAATTTGTTAGCAAAGTTTAGATATCTTCAAAGAATATCTTATCCCAGTTTACTCTTCTCAAAGGAAAGAAAACCATAATTAATTGGATATGTTAATGTTGAATATTTTTGTGATCCCCACAAAGCTCGGTCTCAAAATGTTACATCTTTACATATGGAGGAACTTTCATGACAGTAAGTGAAGCAAATCGTTACAGCTACATCATCAAATTACTCAGAGATATTGGTTATTCATTAAGCATCCTATATGCGTATTTGGTTGAGAACCATGATTCCTCATATTAAAGAAACATGTTGGTTGCCTGCAACCAATGCAGAACCAACAATATTGTATGAGGAAAATGCAGCATGCATCATAAGATATTATGAGCTACAATAGAAATGTGATATTTGTGTTCACAAAATTCAATTCAGCAATAATGTAGCTAACCTTTAATTAAAGTCTTCCACCTCAAGTTCTTAAGAAGCATGGTTACAACATCGAAATATGAAGTCCTGAAGACTTTCATGACACAATATAAACTTGAGGGGAAGAAAAACAACTATGAATATTGTACTCTTTTTCCTTCGCTAAGCTTTTGTCCCACTAGGTTTTTCTTAGCAAGGTTTTAACGAGGCATATTCATACGGAGTCTTGAAGACTTTCATTATAAAATATAAACTTGAGGGGAAGCAAATTATTTATGAATAATGTACTCTTTTTCCTTCGCTAAATTTTTTGTCCAACTAGGTTTTCTTAGCAAGGATTTTAATGAAGCATATTCATACGAAGTCCTGAAGACTTACATTATACAATATAAATTCAGGGGAAGAAAATTAATTATGAATTATGTACTCTTTTTACTTCGCTAAGATTTTGTCCCATTGGATTTTTCTTAGCAAGGATTTTAATGAGGCATATTCACAATGAGTGGTCATCCAAGGGGAAGTATTATAAATATATGTATTTATATGTGGATGACCACATTTTCAACATTGGATTCTTCCTAAACCCTCCACATGATCACTTGTCTCTTTGTATCCTTAGTAACCTCTCCATAAAAGCCCCTTTAAGAGAATTGTGTAACATTCTAATTAGTGTGCTTAAATGTACATTATTTGTATTCTTAATGCTATCTTATGGCTAAAGTCCTATAAATAGAGGCTATTGTAAACAAGTGAATAGATGAATGAATTTGGTGCATCTCTCTCTTATGTTCTTATTATTTCTCTAAGCTTTGTCTTATGTTCTTGTTGCTCCTAAATTCTTTGTTTTACAACATATGATAAATATATATCACTCTTTTTTTTCGAACTTCTAATTGTCACTCCTTTTTTTTTCCAACTTTTGATTTTCTCTCTCACTCTTTTTTGTCCAAAATTTTCTTTTTGTATTTCTTTTTGAAACACAAATCCAAACCATCACTCTACTAAACCCTTAAGAAATATGTTTTTAGAAACACAGATAATGGAGATGATATGGAATAGAAAGAATGCTCCAGATTTTTTTTTTCTATATTTTTTTGAAACAAAAATTCAAATATTTCATTCTATTGATCCTCTAAGAAACCTGTTCTTAGAAACGAAGATGATGGAGATGAAATAGAAGAGAAAAAAATGCTCCAAAAAAGTGTAAAAAAAACTTAAAGGATAAATAAGAGTTTATCCCGACCAAGCTCTGATACAAAATGATACGGACGGAAGGTCCCGAAGCACATAATATGGAAGGAATAAACACATGAGGAAATTCCCAACTTATTGAACCCCTAAATGACAAATGCAAATGGAAACACAAATAATAGGTTGATTTGTGATCCACTTGAACCTTTGAACTCGAACGAATAAGGACTCGAAGTGTTGGAAGACGCCACAATGTTGATCAATCATTGATAAGTCTGTTAGTCCAAAAATGAACCATGAGAGAATCCACTCTCATGAAGAATGTGTAAAGACACAAGTTCTCTAAAATATTCCAATTCTCATAGCTTTCACATTCAAAGTGTTGGGTACAATGCTTTTTAAAGAAAATATCTCCCTAATTTAATTTAATGAAATAGGAAATATAATCCTAAAAATTCTAAAATATAAAAAGGCAACTTAAAAGTCAAAATAAGCAACTAATAATTATGAAAATTCGCACTAAATAAAAACCTTCATTACAATCATCACAATGAACCCAAAATATGATTATTAAGGCCCAAATGAGTCCTCTCATGTGTAGTGCTTGATCCAAAGTCTTCAAATTGATGTTACCAAACCCAAAATAGTGCGAGCCTCAGCATTCCTCAAAGCTTCACGAAGAGAATGTAGCTCTTGCTTACGCTTCTCCGCGTCCTTTGAACGAGTGCTGAGCTCTCTATGAGCCTTCTCTAGTTCCGACCATAGGAACTTAACCTTGGTGAGCTGGCTACCTTCAGCTTTGAGGTGAGCTACCTCGTGAGTCAAAGACTTCAACTCGCGACTCTTATTCTTGCGTTCCAACTCTCTCGCCGACATTTGCCCATGCACGTCGTCCAGACTCTTCCGGGTAGTGTCAATAACCTCGTTCCTAGAATCCAGAAGCTCGAGGAGCCGTTTGCAATCCGAACGGAGCTCATTCTACACAAAGCAGGAAAACATTAGCAATTAAAACTACGCTAGATAGTTCAAGTAAAAAGGGAGAATACCTACCACTTGTTTCTCCCATATGTTTCCGGCTTGATGGAAATCAGCCAACACATTGGCAACACTGCCAAACACGCGAACTGTAACAGCCAAGGGATTTGTGTCCAGTCCCCTGGTAGCCCTCTCGCCCAAATCAGCAGGAAAGCGCTTGCCTAAGGCTACTAGGGCAAAGGGTGGCACCTCCTTCGGCGAACCCCCAGGCTCTGACTGCGTACCCTCTGCCTCTAAAGCAACATTCTCTGTGGCAGTCGCTTGACTCACCACGACATTCCCTCCAACAATGGGGGCTTTGGCTTCCTCAGCCATTGTCTCATTTCCTTCGGCTCCCCCGACTAGAGACTCAGTCATTGTCTCATCCGCAACACCCTTCTCCTTAGCTAGAGCCTCAGCCACCCCTGAAGTAGCAACAACGGCTCGATCGACCGCCTGCTCTATTCGACCCCTCTTGCTCGCAGGTTCCTCGATGTTCCTAGTAGAATGGGACAGAACCACATTCATAGGAGATGGACGAGCAAGCCCCGAAAGAGGAAAAGTACCCTCCACCGAAGTAACCACTCGAGCCTCCGCCGTGGTCGACTTCCAATGAGAAACTTGAGACGAAGGTCGCGAGTCCACCCTAGTTAACTTCTTGGACCCCCCTTCCTTACCCTTACAGTTTCCTACCTCTTTCTTCTTTTCTCTCCCCTTAGGGTTTCCGCCATCACTCTTCCCTTCTCCTTTCCCATATTTCCTCATTTCTTGCCCTTGGAAATTCTTTTTTTGGCGGACCTTATCAGAGGAAGACAAAGTATGCTTCCGGTCAACTTTTGCACCGCCTTCAGTTGCTTTGGCATGGGCTCTAGTAGCCTTTTCTCGGCCCGAAGAGAGGTCATGCCTTGGTTTCTTCCCCTTAGTCTGGTTGCTATCCTGAGTACAGCTTAGAGGAGGAGGAGGGGGGAAATATCCTCCAAGTCAGTGAAATCAAAAGGGTACAACCTATCATCATCGCCGGCCATGGTAGAATCTTAAAGAGGATGGAGTATGAAGTCATAAAGGCAGAGGAAAGCTCTGAGATATGGAAGATATGGAGGATGCGTTCAGAGAAAATGAAGGTAAACTAAAAAAAATTTTAAGTGCAGGGTATTTATAAGGGTCCCAAAGGCTTGACGATTCAAAATTCTCAGCCTCCCTTGAATCCCGCAACGGAAAAATAATGATCCCATGTACTCATCCAAAGTTGCAATCACCTGATTCAATCCGACACGTGGAGGAAGGAACGGTTCAGATTCAAAATCCCAGAACCTGGGGAGGAAAGACCTAGAAGCCCCTGGAAACCCAAGAGTCTCTCAAAGGGCACGAACGACCTTTACGGAAAATCCATAACCAGGGCTAATGATGGCATCCCTTAGAAACGCACAAGCATTAAATAGAAGAAAAAGCGATTGAGCAGAAGTTGCGAGTCACCCATAGCGGCATCAACTGGTCAGGTCATGACACGTGGCATCAACGACAGCCTACCTCTTCAAAAAGCAACTCCTCAGAGAATACGGAGCCCTCTTCGCCCATACGCTCGACCAACTTGCTTCATCCAACCAGCGAACGACCTCTTTCGGGCACGACAAAAGAACTTGCCCCCAAGAAACTTGGCAAAGACACTTCGAATGGTCAGTAATACCCTTAACATTTGAAATTCCTCCACATACCCCTAGAGGGCATCCTCGGAATTTTCTTTCTCTGCAATAATGACGCCTCTTCGGAAAGACCCGTACGTTCCTGCAGAGATGGCTCGAGAAACTTGCTGAGGAAGCCAAGCAGTCAACCGTCCAGATTAGGACGCCTGGCACCCTTGGCAGCCTATTCCTTCGAGAGCAATCCTAAAGAAAAACATGCCAATTCTTTCATCTGGACGTCTGACCAACTTAGTCCACAAAGCTAACGGTCGAGCCGTTCGGCCAAAATACTCGGCGAGAGACCTTTCCCCAAATAGCTTGCTAAAGAAACTTAAGTCCACAATCGCCCAGCACCCATAGACTTGGGGGACTTATGTCACTACAACTATTCCTCTTTGGGACACGTGGCACTAGCCTTCTAGAACGTTAGTGGGAATGCTAATCAGTGACACATGGCACCATTCTCTGACCTAATACATGGCTTGTACCCACGTCTTCCCACACACGCTCTCGTAATAGAGACATGGGAGACGCTCAAACCATCGTGGGTCGACCCACTACGAACAAGAACGTGGGTCGACCACGTTCCCTTTTACACTTAGTATAAATACCCTCAACCAGGGGACTCGAAAAAAGGCAAGTAAGATAGAATACTCTAAGCACAAGCATACGTACACTTCCAGACATAAGCCTAATCAATCACCTTCCACAGTTAGCTATCAGAGCTCACTTCCCCTCTCTTGATACCTCTGTCCTCCAGCTCCAAGCAGCTCAAAGAGACCTTTGCTCTCTCCTTCCTCTAAGGAAACTTCCAATAGGTAGCTCGCCCGCCCGGAGTACTTTACACACGTCCTAGCCGCACACGGCCTCTATAGGTAACATTTCTGCCTAACTGCTCCTATGGACGTTTACCCCTCGAACTACGTGGACTTTGATCGCAACACAAGGGCACGTAGGCACCTAGGTCATCACTTAAGGACAAGTCCCCCAAGGTTACGACCCCTTGCGGTCCTAATTTTTTATTTAAATTTGTCTGAACAAAAAATGACAGTTACAGTAGGTGATTCACCTATAATGGTTTTCGGGCATACCTAGATGTTATATTCAAGTAACCACGCCCGATCCGATCATAGTGGCGGACTCGGATCATAATACACAATAAATGCACAATTATGGGGAGGAGAAGAGAGGAGAAAAATGAATTTCTCTTTTTGGCGTTTCTTACTGAATGTATCAGTTTTGCACACACAATGTGACCACATTTTAAATTTGAATAAATGCAAATATTACACTTCATAAACCCACACCATAACAGTTAGGAAGTATATCAATTTAATATTGAAATGGACGCCAAAATTGCAGGGCTTTTATATTCACAATTAAAATTGAATTAATGGATAAATTAAAGTAAAATACTTTTAAACAAGTTCACAGATGCACAAACCGTAGTATTTAAATTCATAGCAGTCAGGGATAATCGAAACTTAACAAAATAAAACTTGCATTAATTAACATGTTAAATCTCTTTCTTAAGTTGACTGCATTTTTTTTGTCTAGACTAGGTATCCACCGTCGAGCACAGTGACTATTCCCCTCGCTAAATTGTAGGCACCTCGAAGGGTGGTACAGCTGGCCCAAGGATTTAAAACTGCTCCATACCTAAGGCAGGAATCGAATCCCTGACACTTGATTAAGGATGGATGAGTCCATTCCACTCAAACTACACCTCTTGGTTAGTTGACTGGATTTTTGAGTGAATGTGTGCATAATTTTAATATCTTGTATGATTTGTCTTGTTAGTGATATGTATATACATGTTCTGAATACCTAGCCTTTGAAATTTTCCAAAATTCCAAAACATTTTAAACGTCAAAGCAAAGATTAAAAAAGAAGAAAACATTATTTTAACACAATAGGTAAGATCTTTTGGTGAGTGCTTCAGGTAGTTTGCATGAGATTTCACGATGAATCCTTTGTACTACAGCTGCAATGTTAAGCTAGGTTGCATTGAAATGGGTAGGGGTACAATTTTTAAAAATATAAGATACGAGTATGACTCTATATTTTATATAAAATAATAAATATATATAATTTTTTATATTATTAAAATTAAGTAACATACATTTTATTATATATAATCAACCAACATGTAAATTAAAAGGTAAGTAAAAGGATTAAAAAATGATTATTAATATTTGTGATGCAATCTTTCTTTTAAAATTAAAACAATAATATTTATCAAAATAGAGAATTAAAAATATAGAAAGAAAATTTGTAATGACATGGGAAAGAGACTATTAAAATAATAAAAAATTAGATGCTTTTTCTACTAAAACCTAGAACCAATTCCTTCCCAATTAGAATCCCCATTCTCACCGAAAGAAAAAATCCCAGTGTCCACAAGACCACAACTCGATAAGGCGAAAGATCTGTAGGCTGAGTAAGAAAACATCGAACCAAATGTATTCAGCGTATTTTCAACGTATCCATACCAGATACGTATTTGATACAGATACTTGGCCTAAATTGCCGTACTTGTGCAACTTAGATGTATAAAAAGAAAAATGTCAAATTACTCTTTTGGTCCTTAATGTTTGCACGAAGCTTAATATTGGTCCTCAACGTTTCAAAAAGTCATCATTTTAGGTCCTTAACGTTTTTTTCTTGTCAAAATTGGTCCTCTAGCGTAACATCCGTTTGGTTTTGCCATTAAATGTTGACGTGGAAGGCTTATGTGTACACCCTCTATCCTACGTGTCATATTTAAATGACATGGCACCCTCTCTCACTCCAACTCAGCAAAATGATGCCATTTTGATTTAAAACAAAACATTTAAGTGAATCAAAACGACGTCGTTTTGTTGAGTAGAAGAATTTGTATTGTAATCAATATGAATAATCCTTTATAGAAATCACCTATTTATAGCACATAGGTGAAGAGTAAATACACTGAGGTCGTCCTGAATATTCTACTTAACAGACTCAAAACTAAATGGGTCCACTTCTAACAGCTAAAAAAACTTTTAGGGTAGGTTTTGTTGAATCTTTGGTCGATGTAATCGTAGACGTAATCCTTTTACATTCTTCCAACCAAACACACTCTATTTTTTGTAATGTGATGAAATTATATTTTGCCCTTACTTTTTTACGCATTTTATTCCATTCTCACTTTTAATATAAGGATAAAATGGTCATTTTACCCGCTTTATTCCATTCTCTAGATAGCCATGTTAGATTTTTTTTAATAAAAGAGAAGAAGAAGAAGAAGAATGCTTTCTCACGTTATTATTGATGATAGGAATAAAGCCTTTTATAGGTAATTACATAACAAACTATTAAATATAATAAACCTAAAAATCATGAAGAGATAAAGATATTATCTCTAACTACTAACAATAATTTAAAATTACGAATTGATTCTAACTACTAGATAATTTCAAATAATAATTTTGAATCAAATCCTAACAAGCCATTCCCATAAGTCCTCAACTCTCAAATTGGAATGAGTGAACTTGAGAAATATCAGTTTGTATGTACACTGGACCTCATTCAAGAGTTGAGAGGTACATACGTCATAAATAAGATTAAAGAATACACTATATTAATTTATATAAAATTTCATCATATCTTGGAAGCATGCCAGCTGTGATCAATTTAAATAACTATCGTAATGCTAGCATAGCTGTGAAAATATTACATTTTTAATAAATGAGTTCAGATTTTGTAAGATGGAAGATTGAAGACTTCAGCCACAATCTGAACTGTTAATCAATTAAGATGCAATTTATTGCAGCCGATCAACCGTAGTTAAAGTGCACTTCACATATTCGAATTGTGAACATAAGGTATTTATTTTAACAGTAACAAAGAGGTATTGTTACTGTTTATTTAAGGTATTGTGAAAATATTACATCTTTAAGAGATTTGGTAGTGCTTAAGTAAGTTTCGAGACTTTTGAATGCAGCTATTCCCACTCTTCCACCGTATCCAGCTGCGCGGCACACGTCTAATTGTTTTCCCCCTTTTTTGGTAGCCTTGTTAAGCTTATAGCCATCTTTTGTCAAATAGTGTATATCATATTTAAAAAAATAAAATAAAATTAGTCTTTTAATTGTGCCCCGGATCTCTTGCATGAAATGCCTCACTTCCACTGTTGGGATAATAGTGTGGGTGGTTCCATTGTTGGGACACAAGGGCGTTCCATTAGTAATTGGTGTATTTATGTTTGGTGCGATGGGATGGATGTAAAGGAAAGGGATGTAAGATAATGTTAAGATAAAAAAGATATTTGGTATATGACAAAATAGGAGGAAATTTTTGTGAAGTAAAATCAGTTAAAAGACCAAAATATCCTTAATATTGGTTAAAATGCACTGAGACTCCTTGAGTTTTGGGTTAAGGGTGGGTACACATATCTTGAGTTTCAAAATCTTTTAAATAGACCCCCTGATCTTTCAATTTGAGGCAATCAGCCCTTCAATTACAAAAGTAAACCCTTAACCTTTAGTTTGGGGCACTGAGCATCCTTCAATTACATAATTAAACATGTTTTATATAACAATTTTGATGTAATCTACTTTCATTCATTTGATGAAAACATTATTACAATGTAATTATAATTGCATACCTTAAAATCACACCAAACATTACAAATTCTTGAAATCTATGCAATTACGTTGCAATTGCACAATGAAAAGTATATTGAAAATAAGAGATTCTTGTGTTGGATAAGACTTGAGCGTGCAAGGCACACTGAGGCGATGCTAAGTCACATTGAACACGATTGTTGTAACACCCACTTCATTTTAATTAAGAATAATTAAAAAGATGATTGTTAATAATGTGATTTAATTCAAATGCTTGTGTGCAATATTGGTTGATGCTAGTTTTATATAGAAAATTAAATTAAGATTTGAACACTCTAATAAAAAAGAAACTTTGCAAGGAGGGTGGAGGAAATAAATTACGATAGGAAATGAGACCTAAATGAAAAGGAAATTTTTAGGTGAGGACAAAATAGTCATTTTTTCCTTAGACCAATTGAGTCACTCACTAAACACGCACACCCTACCTCATTCGACTGACACATTAATTAGCAAGAGAAGGAGTCGACAAGATCCCTAGGAGAGCCACAAGAGGAGAACCTGGAGGTTGAAGGTGGCTAGTGGTCGGAATCCGGCTAATTGTTTTAGAAATGGACTTGCAAGAGCATGACACAAGGTAAAGGATTTGTTTTATGAACATCATCCAATGGTAATTGTTTTTAATGATGATAATGAAAAGAATGCAATGATTTTTCGTAAAGAGTACAATGGTACAAGCCAGTGGTTTTCAAAACTAGATTGCTTACCTAATGAGATTTTTATCTCATTTATATTCGCTGGTGTAGTGACATAATATTTCCTCGTTGTGACACGTGGCCCTAAGCTTCTAAAAACTTAATAGGACCCGGATAAACGACACGTGTCACCATCCATTGGTCTCGAACCCACACACCCACGTCTCCCTAAGCTCTCATGCACAAGAGACGTGGGGCGAGTATTGCAACATGGGGCATGCACTAATCAGAAGAACATGGTCGCACCACCTTCTTCTCCCCTCCGAGTATAAATAACCCTCACCCGGGGGACTCAAGGACAAGGAACCACATAGAGAATACCACAGTGCCACCAAAGCATTCATCGCTCTACAGAACCTAGTACCATTAACCTTTACTCACCGTGCACCCAGTTAGTAGCCCCGTAGAACTTTCCTTATTTTATTTTGTTTTGTTTTGTTTTACTTTTTGTTTGAAGACTTGTACGTACAAAACGATTTTAAGATTAATGACAAAATTTGGTTTCTGTTCTATCTCTTTACTTGTTCTTTTAAATCTAAGACAAAGAAAAAGCAAAGAGGGGACTCTGTGGACACCATATTTTGTCTGGCCTCAAAAGGTGCAATCAAAATAAGGAAAAAGTGAGAGGAAAGAAAAATATAGGGTTAAGGGAAAGAGGGTTGCGACCCTACTTGGTATTTATTAAAAAATCAAATCGGATCTTAAATCAAGCATGGGTTGTGACCCTAGAGTGTATGGGTCGCGACTCCCTGTCATAAATGGCCAGATTTTCTTTCCCGGAATAGAGCTTTTCCGGTCTCTTATAAATTGGAAGCCTCATTCTGTTCAAAGGACGGAATTTTGGATGTCCTGAGAGGCTGTCGAATTGCTGAGTGAACTAGACTTGGCAAGTGACGACACTTGTGAGCTTCCACCACATCCATATTTGATATAGCATAGGTCATCCTTTCCCTCGAGTCTATTTCAAATTAATGGGATAGGAGCGAGGCCTCGACCACGTTGAGGGTGACTATGCTGCCCTCAAGATCTCAGATCTAAGATTTCAAGCTCATCTCCGCCTATTTTTTATTTTTGTTGTTAAGGTTCGCGACCCCTTGGTGTATTGGTCGTGACCTCTGTTTGTTGTGCACCATCTTCCATGCTGAATTCTCTCTCTTCTCTACTGTCTGAAGTCTATGGGTCGCGACCCCTAACTTTAGGGTCACGACCCCCAACTTTGGGGTCGCGACCCCCATACACACAGGGGCATGGGGTCGCGACCCTCTCTGTCATGGGTCATGAAGCCCCTGTGATTCCGGGCAGAATACCTTATTCTTCTACCTGGTTCTGTCTTCTAGATTATAACCCCCTTCTTATTGTTTTAATAACATAAATCCATGTTTCTAAGGGGTCTTTACCTCTATAGGGACATTGGATCTTACATGCCACCTGGGTGTGCCGCCTAGTGAGCATCACACACGCACGTTTTCTTGTTGCATCTATTGTATGCCTAAATGCATGGTTGGTAGGTGCCGAGGAGCCTATGCTTTTTTAGGTACATTGCACAGGGATGCCACCTGAGCCTTTGCTTGGTGGGCATCCCCACACCCATACACATGTGTGCCTTCATGAACTGCGTGGACTTTGATCCCTCTTGGAGGGTACGTAGAAGGCTCTAGGCTCTTATCCTAGGTTAGGTCCACCTTTTTTTTATTTTCCATGGTTGTTTGTCTATTTCATTTTTTAGGCCAAAACAAGTTAACTATTAATTTTGGGGTAACCGTCTTTGGACGGGGAAAGAGGGGTGTCTAACACCTACATCTCAAACAAACTCCCGAGCTCAATCATTTTTTTAAAACCTGTTTTCATCAAATTTTGAACCATTTTCCTTTTTCCAAGTTTTATGGAAACTTTGGTGGCGACTCCGCGAGACCATTGAAGGTGCGGTCTTCACACTCCCAAGGGCAAAAATGGAAACGCATCCCCTAGGTGTAATGATGACATCCCTCGAAAAGACCTGATCGACTGACAAAGACAAGATTACAGAACCTCAAAAAATTGCGGGGGAAGATAGCTGACAACCAACGAGATTTGGACACGTACCACCTTCAAACCCCACCATCGTTTTAAGATTTCCAATTCAAGTATGATGCTTCAAGAGAACGCAACGTGCCTCAAAAATCAATCCCGGCGAGTGGCTCGAGCAACAGATAAGAAAAGATTGTCAAGCACTTGACTTATTCTAAGTCCACAGGCGACCACACACCCATAGGCTTGGGGGACTTATGTAATGACATAATATTTCCTTGTCGTGACACGTGGCCCTAAGCTTTTAAAAACTTTATAGGACCCAGATAAACGACACGTCTCACCATGCGTTGGTCTCGAACGTGCCACACACCCACGTCTCCCCTAAGCTCTCCTGCACGAGAGACATGGGGTGAGTATCACAACATGGGGCATGCACTAATCAGAAGAACATGGGGCGACCATGTTCTTCTCCTCTCCGAGTATAAATAACTCTCACCCGGGGGACTCAAGCACAAGGAACCACATATAGAATACCACAGTACCACCAAAGCATTCATTGCTCTCCAGAACCTAGTACCATTAACCTTTACTCACATGTTCTCCAACAGACGGCTCGCCCGCCCAATGCTGTTACACGTCTAGCCGCATACATGACCACAGTAAATCCTTAGCCTAATGGCTCCCATGGACGTCTTACCAATATCGAACTACGTGAACTTTGATCCCTCTATAAGGGCACGTAGGCACATAGGTCTTCACCTAAGGACAAGTTCCCTAAGGCAAAAACCCTTTGCGGTCCTAAATTTTATTATGAAATTGTCCATGACAAAAACGGCAATTATAGCTGGCATGTGTAAGATGAATAGTTTGCATGTAGCTCAAAAGCTAGCTCGTAAGATGGAAGAACCAAGCTTGTTAAGTACTCCATTGAATATTTTAGCCTATCAGATGTTGAACTTTTTACAGCTCTAATACTCTTCCTCAAGTCCATATATATATTTTTTGCTAGTTGTGACCTGTCTATTATATTTTATTCATTACCTTTGGTATGTGTTCTTTTAGAGCCTTAGAGGCCTCTTTTTTCTGGGCTTGTACTTTTTTTTAACCTCAGAGGCCACACGTTTTTTCTTTTTTTCTCACTTGGTTTTTTTTCACATCTTGGACTTGGATCACCATAGGTCGTTAGACCATTGTGCTCTAATACCATGTTGAAACTCAAGAGACTTGGGGAACCCACCCTCAAAAGCCAGCTCATAAGGGGGAAGAACCAAACTCATACTCCATTAAGTATCTTAGCCTATTAGATATGGAACTTGGTACATCTTTAGTACATGCATAGTGAGAACCAATGTTTTAAGAACCGGATCGGCCATTGAACTGGTTATAGCAGCGGTTCACGGTTTACTGGTTCAATCGTGGCCAGACTAGTAATAATATCAATAATTATTTATATATAAAATAAATATATAAGTAATATGTTACATAAATAAAAAGATAAAAATATTATTTTACGTTTACCAAAGCTTCAAAATTCTCTCTCTTCATCTCTTGAATAGTTCAATCGTGGGGAGGCTAAAAGCTAAATTATACCTACTCGGCTACTCAGACCAGAGCATAGGAAAGGAAAAGTTCACTTTTTTTTGTTTCTCTATCTTCTTTAAATTTTTCGTACTCCTCTTAGTCGCTTACATCTTTCATCATCTGTAAACATCCTTTCTTCTCTTCTCAACTCTAATTTCATCTTCTTTCTTCTCACCTTTCTTATTACCTTCACCCCATAGCTACGCCTCTGATTTTTTTTGTTCGTATTCTTCTTTCTCTTTGCTTTATTTCTTTACATTTATCTCTCGTTATCTTCTATTTTTTTTTCATCATCATCTTCATCTTCTAGCTTCGATCTGCACCTCTTTTTTCTTACAATTTCTACAAACTACCTACTTGAAAACCCAGCCAATTTAGACTGATTTCACCAAATTTTGACAGGTTTTTCTTCCAAGCAGTTTTTTTGATTTTCTGGTCGAACTAGCTGGTTCAGTCCGGTTTTATAAACTATGGTGAGGACTGAGGAGTGAATGGTGTAGGCCCCATTCATGAAGCTTAGGAATTGTTGCCCCCGATTTCTATTGGATGGGATTAACAATAGCTATTATATTATCACAAGGATCTTATATATGTATATGATTTATGGAAAAAGATGTATATTTTGCATGTGTATGTATAATATAAATCCATATTATTATTCAAGTTTTACATTTTTGTTGTGATTCACAAGTTAGACCCAAGAGTAATGACCCAAAATAAACCCACTATTTCATAATAACTTGTTAAAAGTTTAAAAATTACTCGGGTAGAGAAAACTAGCAAAGACAACTATCTTATGATATTTCAAGTAACCAAAATTCTTCGTATAAAAAGTATTGACATTTACCGAATGCATGCATCTTGGTTAATGGATCTCTATGGAGAAGTTAATCCTGTATAAACAGATACCATGCTCTGATACCAATTGATAGAAATTAACTAAGAATTGAATTGGTTCTTGAAAATTCTTTTTCAGAGATATTAAGATTCACTTGAAAATACTTTTCTTTTTCTTAATTTCAATATTTTTTAGAGTAAATTAGATTTCAAAAATATCTTTCTTGTTTAGGTTAATGAAAGTTGTGGTTACTCAAAATTGAGGTTAATGGTAACTGAGGTTACTGGTGATTTTCTAAACTATTAGGTTAATTATTAAAGTAACAAACTGAAAATCACTCAAGATTTATAATGAGGTTAGGATCAATGATCCTACATTCTCTCTCTCTCTCTCTCTCACTAAACGAGTAAGAGAAGTTTCACTATAATGGGAGATTTAAAATTAAAAACTTAGGTAACCTTCACAAGCTTTTATTCCTATTAATTAAGCAACCTAGAAGGGTCAGCACAAGAGCTTTTACACCTCTAAAGTAATTAACCAAAAAATCTCCCTCAAACATTAACCCTACTAGTAACCAATTGGCTAATCAATCAACCTGAGTTATCATTAATACACTTGGGTAATCTTACTCAAGGGCTTAACTCGTAAGTTTTTATGCCATCACTAGGCAACCCGTATGAAGGCTCAACACATATTTTTGCACCGCTTGGTATTACATGATTAAAACCCATTAATCTACTGATCTAAACCCATTAACTTGAGTTATTATTAAATACACTAAGATAACCTTATTCAAGGGCTTAACATCCAAAACTTTTATGCCATACACTTGGCAACCTTTATGAAGGCTCAACATAAATTGTTACCACCTCTTGGTATTACATAATGAAAAACATAGGATTTTGGGTAACCTTCTGGTTAATCGATTTACCAACCGTTCTACGCTAAACACATAAGTAGAAACGGAAGAGGTGAAGAAAAGAAATGATAAGGGATTACAATTAACTCACAAAGAGAAAATTAAATAAACATTTAAGCACATTAAAAATCCTACATAAAGTATGGAAAGCAATGGAAAGCAATGATGCCTTTTTTTGGTGAAAAATGGGAAACTTAGATTAGAAGAAAATAAAGTCAGTACATAACATAAAGATGAGAAAAGACAACAGAAACAAAGAAGCAACAGGAGCAGAAAACAAGAAAGGCATAAAGCCAAAGCGAAGAAAACCCAAAAGGGGGCAGAATACAACCCAAGAAACTAGAGACAATTGATAGATCTAAGTTTTCCAACAATAGATAAATCAGGAGCCAGATGGTTAAAGGGGAATGGTAAATCTCAAGAGAGCTTTTACTATTTCTACCCAGATTAGCAGAGGCATCCGCACAAGTGTTAGCTTCTCTATAGATATGACGCATATCCCTGTTATCAAACTAGTGGAGAAGGTGCCTGCAATTAGAAAGAGCAAAGAAAAATTTGTGATGAGTAGAAATATCAGGATTCAACAGAAGTTTATATAAGGATAAAGCATTGGTTTCAATCTCTATCTTTTTTATATCACAATCATAAGCTAAATGAAGGCCAATTTGGAGGGCCCGAAATTCAACTTGAAGAGGAGAACTAGAACCAATGTATTTGCTGAAGGTTATTAAAAAACTTCCTTCATCATTTTTATCACACCCCCGGCACCCAAGTTTCCATTTGCTATAGATCCATCAATGTTTAATTTGAAGAAGCCATTTTTCGGAAGATCCCATCTGATAAGGAAATTCGTTTTGATAGAGGTGGGTGGGGAATTATTAAGAAAGAAGAATTTAGAGGAAGAAGAGATGGCTGTGTTGAAAATCTTTTTTGGGGTGAAAGGAGCATTTTTTAAGATCATATGATTTTTGGTGTTCCAAATATTATAAATAGTGTAAGCAAAGGTGACATTCCAAGGAATACCAAGAGAAGAATTGATGGTATTTGTGATGTTAAAAAAAAGCCAAGGGTGAAGATTAGAGGTAAAGAAAGAAGTATGTTTTCTTGAAAGAGAAAGAAAATGCTTTTTTAGTGAGGGCAGTCCCTTGGGGTATGTATGATATATTCAGGAGAGGAGTTACAAAGAGAACAAGTAGGAGAGGGAATGCAGTTGATTTTATTGAGACAAGAAGCAATGGGAAGACCTTGATGGTAAGTTTTCCATAGAAAGATGGAGACTTTGGTATGAAAAGGAACTTTCCATATACACTTAAGATTAGAAGGGTGAGAGGGATTGGCAGGTTTGGAGATAAGAGACTAAGCCGATTTAACAGTGAAGATGCACTGTCTGAGTTTAAGTTTAGCCAAGTGGGAATATCTGGGGAATATTGATACTCACAAAGGTTGAAGTATTTTCATCAGAGATGGAAGGGGGGGAAGGAAATATTATGTGGCTAGTTTGTGAGAAAAGATGAGAAGGTCATGCTTGATTCATCTTCGTTTAAAGGACCAGAGATAGAAGACCTAATGGATTCTAAACGAAGCCATTTATTAGACCAGAAATTGATAGAGACACCATTTCCCACCTTCCAAGAAATACCCAGATTAAAAACTGTAAGCCTTTATTTAAGCTTTTCTTGACAAAGGATTTGGCATAGATTTTTCTTTCAAGGTTTTGGCCATATTTAGCTTTAACTAACTGAGTAGAGATGAAATTTTTATTAGTTTTAAGGTTCCAAAGGATTTTAGCCATAAAGCAAGAATTAACTTGGTGAGTTTGTCTAATGCCAGGACCCTCGAAAATTTAGGTTAACTGATAATGTTCCAATTTATATAGTGAATTTTTTTTGTATCATCACTATGGGCATCAGAAAAAATTTCTATTAATTATTTCTATCTTATGAATTTTTTGGGGCAAATAAACAGCTTGCTTTAGGTGAGAGTGCATGTCAAAGGTTGTTGATTTAATGAGTTGAAGTTTGCCAGCAAATGAGAGAAGATTTGTTTCCTAGGAGCTAAGTTTATTTTGAATTTTGTCAAGGATAAAGTTGAAATCAATATTTTTATATGTTGCTTAAAAAGCGGGTATCCAAGATAGGTACCAAGATTTTTTGAAGTGTTAATATTTAGAAGAGAAGAGATTTCATCTTTAAAGGAGTTAGGAGTTAGGAGTTAGGAGTTAGATTTATTGAGATTAATTTCAGGGCTAGAGGAATTGGAGGAGTCATTGAGAATATATTTTATTATTAGGTTGTATTCTTTAGTAGCTTTAGAGAAAAGAAAAATGTCATCAGCAAAAAATAGGTGGGAGAAGTTTAATATTAGGATTTCTGAATTTAAAAGGGGTTCAAAGGTTCTTGGTTACGGCTTTGAGAATTTGATGATTTAGGTATTCCATGGCAAGGATGAAGAGGTAAGGAGAGAAGATTACCCTGCCTTATACCTCTTTATGGATTGAAACTTTGAGATTGTTTACCATTATTTAGTAGAAGAGTGTATTCAATAGAAGAGATGCATGAGAAAATAAGTTTAATGAAAGAAAAGGTTAAAGTTGAAACGAGTGAGAATGGTAGTGATAAAAGACCAAGAAACGGTGTCAAAAGCTTTGTGAAGATCTAACTTAAGATTGAACCAGCCATATTTAGTTTTTTATTTATTCATGGAATGCATTATTTATTTCATGAGCAGTTCTGAAAAGGTCTAAGGTGTGTCTTTCTTTAAGGAAAGCTCCATGCAAAGTAGAAATAAGATTAGGCAGGAGTTGTTTTATCCTATTAGCAAGAGTCTTAGTTAAAATTTTGTAATCAAAAGAACATAAACCAATTGGTTTGAGGTGAGTAGGTTTAGAAGCATTATCAATTTTGGGAATAAGGGCAATAAAGGTTTCTGCCATTCTCTAGGAATACATCAGGTGATAAAAGCTAGGGAAATTTCTTAAAAAAGGGGTAATTTTAATGATGTCCCAAGATTTTTGAAAGAAGATTGCAGGAAAACCATCTTTTCCAGGGGCTTTTAAGGGGGAGTGAAAAAGTGACATTTTTTATTTCTTCCATAGTAGGGGGAAGGGAAAGGAGGTTCTTATCAGAGAGTGATGATGGGAAGGTTGGGAGTGTCTCTAGTAGAAGTAGTGCGGCAGGTTGTATATTTGGAGATGAAGAAGTGAGTGACACTATTTTTTACAAAGATAGGGTCAAAATTAAAAGTGTCATTTTCTAATTGAATTGATGTAAAGTTATTTCTCCTTCTTTTATTAATAGTGGAGGCATGGAAAAAGAAAGTATTTCTGTCCCCTAAAGAAAGCCAGTTTATTCTGGACTTAATATGCCACATTTCCTCTTCTTGATCTAGAATAGATTATATTTAGTTTGAAGTTCTTTTTATAAAAGGAGTTGAGAAGTATTATTATGACAGAGAGATTTTTGAATTCCTATGTAAAAGTTTTCAAAGTAGGGTTTTTTGCCAAATTTGTAAGTGATCTTTGAGATCAGAAAGTTTAGAAGAAAGAGGATTGTTATTAAGCAACCAAGCATAAGAGGTAGTTTGTTGAAAAGTTGGGTGATGTAACCAAAAGGGCTCTAATCTAAAGGGTTTTTGGGTCATTTTGCCGTGAAGGGTTGGTGTTAAGCAATAGAGCGTAGTGATCAGAGTGGGATCTGGGGAGGTGGAACAATTTAGTGTTCGAGAAGAGGTTAACCAAGATTGGGTTGCATGCGCTCTATCAATACGGGATCTAATTGTTTGACCATTTTGTTGATTATTTGTCCAGGTAAAAAGAGGACCAATGAAACCTAAATCTAGCAGATTACATCTATTAAGGAAATTATTGAAGTTTTGTATTCTATTTATGTTAAGAGGTCTTCCACCAAATTTTTTAAAGGTTTTGGACTAGTCAATGAAATCACCGAAGAGAAGCCATGGGATAATGTGAACAGTAGAATAGTAAGAGAGAGATTCCCAAAAAGAGTTCTTAGTTTCAGCTAGAGGACTAGCATAAATTGCAGTAAGAAGAAAGGAAAGTTTGTTTACCTTGATAATGCAGTGAAACTCCTAGATAGTAGCTCCAATCGGGGCAACATGAATGGATTGCGGATGCCATAAGAGCCATATCCCACCAGTACAACCCATAGAATGTACTCTGACAAAGGATTCAAACCCTAGGGTGGAGATGACAGCTTCAGCTCTCGCTCCACTGAGATGGGTTTCGGTTAGAATAATAGCAGTTGGGTTGTGCAGGTTGACCATGTCTCTAAAGATTCTGCGAAAATCGGCGCCACCAATACCTCGAACATTCCAAGCTAGGATATTCTTAAATGGAGGAATATGGGGATCCCTTGAAGAAGAAGGAAGCTCAAAGGGTTGAGCTGGCTGCGGCTCTAAAGGGGAGAAGCCTAGGAATGAGATGGGTGTTATGTTTGCTTGGTAGTTTAGAGTGCCATTTTCTAGGGTAAAAGAGGATTTGAAAGATACAGCGAACTCTAGTAAATGTTGGGGGACAGTGAGAACTACGCAATGATTTTGATTTCCTAATAGGGTGAAGGTGACTTCGGTGATTGGGAGGGTTAGGAAATTTGTGATGGGTTGATGGAATAGGGGTCTCATTTTTGAGGTATGAGGTGTTGGATAAGGAGAAAATCAGTTGTAGTTTCTTAGAACTATGCTTTTTGGTGGTGGGACTAGAAAAACATTTCTTTGGTGAGATAGGCTTGGACCAAATAGGTTGGGTGAGCAGGGAGGTCGGAGTGAGCTGAGGAGAAAATCTTTTATATTAAATGTAGGAGAGAGATTAAGAGTAAATGGTATAATTTGAAATAATGAGATTTTGCAATAAATGTATGATATGATATGTGGGAGAATCACATGGTCTAATAGAAATAGGCAAGAAGCATTTTCTTTCAAGACAGAGGATAAAAGCATTCCTTTTTGAAGAAGACAAAACAATGTATTGAAAGCTTCCTTTTGGACTGTGTTAAAATCTGAACTATTTATGAATTTCTATTCCAAAGCCATTCTTACTTTGGATTTTTATAGGCTAAAGTACTATTTTGGTCCTCAATGTTTGCATGAAGTTTAATGTTGGTCCTCAATGTTTCAATAGTTTAATGTTGGTCCTCAAAGTTTTTTTTTGTCGATTTTGGTCCTCGAGCGTAACACCGTTAACTTTTTGCCGTTAAATGATGACGTGACATGCTTATGTGGAACACCCTCTCTCCTACGTGTCATATTTTAATGGCGTGGCATGACACATCATTGCCACGTCATTAAAATATGATGATGATAATGATGATGATGAAGGAGAGAAGATGACGATGTGGCAATGTGGGGTGACGTGGCAGTGATGTATCATGCCACATCATTAAAATATGACACATAGGAGAGAGGGTGTGCCACATAAGCATGCCACGTCATCATTTAACGGCAAGAAGTTAACGATGTTATGCTCAAGGACCAAAATCGACCAAAAAAAAACTTTGAGGACCAACATTAAACTTTTGAAACATTGAGGACTAACATTAAACTTCATACAAACATTGAGGATCAAAATAGTACTTTAGCCATTTTTATATGGTCCAAGGATTATAAAGATAGTAAGCATTAAATGCTTTGTCCTTAACACATGAAGGAAAGATCAGAGTTTTGAAAACTTTGTCTTAATTTATTTATGTTTTTCATTTCAAAGCTTATGGGCGAAAGTGTATTGGGCTTATGATAAAAACACTTTTTCTTCTAAGGGCATATGAGTTGAGCTTCTAAAACATTAAAATCTCATTAGCCCAAACACTTAATTATATCAAAAACTTAAATTTTTATTATAAAAATTAATATTTTATAATTTCACAAATTTTATGATTATAAATATCCCAATCACACCCCTTCCACTACCTTTCATCTATAAAAAAAAGTAAGCTACTGTTTACCACCCTGTGGTTTGGTTTAAGATCACTTTGTCCCCTGTGATTTAGAATGTGGCACTTTACCATACTATTGTTAAAAGTATGACACTTACCCCCTGTGGTATGTTATGTTACCAATTAACTACCTTATATCTTTTTTATCCGAAATTTAGTCGAATTAGTCAATAATTTAAAAATTTATAAAATCAATTTGTATTTATGCAATTTTAAAATAAGTAAAATATCATTTTGGTCTTTCTTAGATGACATCTTTATCAATTTGATCTTTCTTAGACATATCTTTTCAATTTAGTCCCTTTAAAACTATTCCGTTATCAATTCGTTATTTACCGTCAAAATAGTTAACGAAGCATTATTATATGATTGAATGAATTTGATACTCTTATAAAAAATTTTCAAATATCCATTTTGGTCCCCTATCTTTTTTACTAGTTTCCTATTGGTCATTTATCTTTCAAAAGTTTTAAATCAGTCCTCTATCTTTGAAATTTTTTTCAAATCAGTCCTTTTAAGCTTGAAGGAGGGATAAAATTATAATGCTTGAAAATTTTTAGCATGGCACGTCATCATTTAACGGTATAGACTGAATTGATAAAAGAATAATCTAAAAAGGACCAAATTGAGAAGATAAATCTAAGAAGGTTCAAATTGAGAAAGATGCCATCTAAGAAGGACCAAATTGATATTTTACTCATTTTAAAATTGCACAAATATTAAATATAAACTATCTTTATAAAATTTTAAATTATTGAGTAATTTGACTAAATTTCGAATAAAAAATAACATTGGGTAGTTAATTTTTGGCTAAAATGCACTAAGACCCCTTGAGTTTTGGATCATGAGCACATAGACCCCCTGAGTTTTCACTTTGGAGCCAAAAGCACCCTTCTGTTAGGATTCTGTGAAATTTTGGAGTTAAGTGCCTTCATCAAGTATTGTGAGGGCAATTTTGTAATTTTCAATTTAACCCTTATAACCCACCCATTTTTCATATACCCACCCATTTGAACATCAATCCACCCAAATCACAGAAGCACCCAAATCACAAAAGCGAATCGTCTTCCGCAATCACTGCCGCTAAAACATCCATAATCACGTATTCCTCTTCGTCCCCTGTTTCTGGTTTACCAGTGAATGTGATAAACACGCTTTGAAATCCAACAACACATACCACATGTCGTACTCTGATCTCAAGCATATCTCCGACGTGCTGCGAAAATGCTCCTCGCCTTGCAATCTCCTCGTCTTTGGTGACACGCACAAGTCTCTGCTCTAGAAAGCCCTAAATCCGTACGGAACGACGGTGTTCATCGATGAGAATTGCTACAACGCAACATATTCTGAGGAATTGCTTCCTAAAATTGACGCCTACGATGTGCAATACAAGATGAAATGGAGCAATGAGAACGCGAAGAGGTCGCAAAAGCTAAAAAGATGATGAGAAGGAGGAGGAAGAAGAATCTAAATTCTAGAATTGTGAAGTTGTGGAGATTTTCTAATTGTGATTAATTGATTATTATGCCCGAATTTCGATTTTCAATTCTGTATTTTGAGTTTGCATTTGCATGTGTGAATAATTTGGATGGTTTTGATGTTAAGTGATTTGGGTGGGTTGATGTTAAAACGGGAAGGTATATGAAAAATGGGTGGGTTACAAGGGTTAAATTAAAAATTACAAAATTTCCCCCACACATATGTGATGACGTGACAATTGACTCCAAAATTTTACAGAACCCTAACAGAAGGGTGCTTTTTGCCCCAAAGTGAAAACTAAGGGGGTCTTAACCACATGGGGCATAGTGCTTTTAAGCCAAACCACATGGTGGTAAAATGTTATACTCTAAAGTCTAAACCATAGGGACTAAATGAGGCAACCTATTTAGGGCTTCTATTTTTAAAAAAAGCTTAATTTTGTCTTTCCAAAGCCATCCATTTGACGTAACCATTTTCACAATACTACCAAAAACAACAAAGGCAAAGAAACTTAATTTAAGGTTTCAAATATTTAAATGAGGTAAATTACTTTTTGATCCCTGAGTTATTGGTTAAACTACTTTTTAATTCCTAAATTTTGAAAATAGACTATTTGATCTTTGAATTTACACTTTCGTAAACTATTTAATTTTTGAGGTGTTATCCGTTAAGTCACCGTCGTGTGAAGGGACCATTATGTGTTGACGTGACATCATTAATTTGCCACTATATTCCCACCTTACCTTACTAAATCATCTGAATATTTAAAAATAATACTAAATAGTCTCTATGTTAGTTAAAAGTAATACAACGTAGTCTCTATATTAATTATAAGTGGTAACATTGTGGCAATCACAGAGTCTATTTAGTATTACTTTTAAATATTTTGATGATTTAGGAAAGTAAGAGGGCAACATTGTGGCTAATTAACGACACCACATTATCACATAACGGTCCTGTTATGCGATGAGTTAACATATAACATATCAGGGACTAAAAGTTAACGAGAATACAAAGTCAGGATCAAATAGTCTATTTCTAAACTTTTGAGATTAAATAGTAATTTGACCAATAATTGAATGACAAAAAAATAATTTACCTCTATTTAAATTGAGTTAATGCTTTTTTCTGTGTATCTTATTTAATTTCTTTTATCAACTGGTTGATACTCTAATTATATTCTAAAGTTTAGGGTTTTAAATGGCCAAATCAAATTAAAACATTTTTTTTTTTTTGCTTAAGTTGACTTAAAAATTCTTAACTCAACGTGAACTATATAAAAAATTAATATTCCCTTTTTTTCAATGAAGAGAAAAACTAGGGAAGCCTAGCTAGCAGGACTAGTAGGAACACATGCCTTTGTACGGTGTTCACGAAGAATCTCAATACAACTATGAGGGGGAACATCAAAGGCGTGCAAGCCATAGTCTAAAACATGATCCCTAAAAGCTAGTGCATTAGCTAAGCTATTTCCATCTCTATTGACATGAACAAGTCTAACATCCCAGTCCCTATCAAAGAGATTCGTAATCTTGTTAATAATAAAGCTGAGAGCATGCTCTTTGTCAGTGTTGTCTTTGATGAGATTAATGGCCTGAAGAGAATCTAACTCAACTATAATTTTCTTCATGTTCTTGTTCCAAGCCAAAAGGAGGTCGTTCAAGATCCCATTGGTCTCAGCACAAAGGATATCACCTTTTCCTAAATTAATACTCCCTCTAGTTTACAATATCTGTTTGAGTGGGGGATTTTCTATGTTTCAAAATATCTGATATTTTTTTTCAGGAAAAGTGGAATTAAATTAGAAAGTGAAAGTCAGGAGATTAACATAGAAACAAAGTAATGACAGGGAAGCAAGGAAATACAAACAAGGCCACCGCTAAAAAAACTAAGAAAATTATCCAACACCAGTCTGTTTGGGGAAACTGATGCCCGCCAAATCTGATCGGTAAGCCAAAGTAGCAAAGGGTGGGGCCCTCCGAAATAGGTGGTAATCTTTTTTACTAGTCAAACCATGCTTAGCAAGCCCATCTGCTATGCTATTCCCTTCACTGTGTGTATGCCCGAACCGCGCCTCCAACAATTTACTGGCTAAGCACTTACATTTGAAAATCATGGGGGCAAGAAGATGAAAATCATTAACAAAGGGGCCATTCATCAAGTTAATTCCAACTAAACTATCCATTTCAACCATAACCCTAGAGAAATTAGTTTTATTAGCCGTTTGAAGACCAAGAATTACACCCCAGAGTTCTGCAATAATAGCATTCCCATGACCCAGGAATCCCGAGATCCCTATCAACCAGGTTCCCATGTGGTTTCTAAGAACACCACTAGCTGCCATAATTTTTTTACTCAGGATCGTAGGAATTATCCGAGTTGATCTTTACCCAACCCGAAGGAGGAGGGTTCCATCTGATGGATAAAGTTATCATCCTTTTGTCAACCTTATTCTTAGGTTGGAGATGATAGAATTCTGAAGCTTTAGCAAGTGCCGAACTTGCTACTGTATTGTGAGTGAAGACTTTCTTGTCGAAGACTAACCTGTTTCTTGCAAGCCAAATGGACCATAAGGTATAAGTAAACACAATACCTTGGGGAACATGAACAAAGCTGTTGACCCCACTATTCTAAAGATTCCTCACTAGACATTTAACAAAGTCATCAAGGCTCAGGATTTGCATACCTCTAACAGAATTCCAAACCTGTTTAGTCACCACACAGTTTTTGAAAAGGTGTTCCAAGGTCTCAGGATGAGAAGAACATATAGGGCAGTTATTTTGGACATTTATCCCCCTTTTAGAGAGAAAATCAGTAGTTGCTAGAATATTTCTCACCACACTCCAAACAAAAAAAGACACTCTCGTGTGACAATTCAGCTTCGACACCCACTTTAAACGAAGATTATCTTTTTCACCATCTAAACAACCCATAATAAAGAAGTAAGCAGTTTTAACATCCACCATTCCCTTAGAGTTGTATTGCCAAACAGGGATATCTTCTTTTTGGGAATCCTTATCCACAAGCACCCCCAAAATGGAGCTGATAGTAGATGAAGGGAGTTCGAAGGATAAATTCTCCCACTTCCAGCACCCCACATCTTTCACCATATCTAGCACAGTATAGGCCTCTTCACCCTTGTTCAAAGGGCCCACAATAGATTCTCTCAAAGTACTTGCAACATACCAAGGTTGATGCAAAATTTAATTATTCTACCAAAAAAAATCATCTTACACCCTTTCCAAGCCATATCCTTACCCAGGTTAAGACCCTGACTAATGAGTATTCGCCTACCCTCCCTCTTTCTAATGGAATGGTCACACACTTTGGTCCAAGGTTTATGGTGCTCAAATTGAGAACGCCAGAAAAGTTTTGCCAAAATGGCCAAGTTACGCTCTCTGGACTTGTGGATTCCTATCCCCCCGTGGACTTTAGTTAGGCAAACATCATTCCAATTAATTAGATGAAGTTTCCTTGTATCTTTATCATGGCCCCAGAGAAATTTTCTGTGTAATTTATCAATTTCCTCGCATATATTTATAGGAAAAGGGATCACACTCATATAGTAAGCAGCTATGAACGAGGAAACAGCTTTGATTAAGGTAACCCTACCCGAGAACAATAGAAGACGAGTCTTCAATGAATCAATTTTATCGTCAATTTTTTCAACAATCTTAGAAAAATCACTTTTTTCCCTCCCCATCCCTACATCAAACCTAAGATAGGTCCCTGGATTAGAGACATGCTTGAAACCTAAGATGTGGTTGATTTCCCCTTGATCTTATCCCCTAGTATCAGGGGAAAACCACACTGAAATTTTGCTTTCATTAATGATAAGACTCGAAGCCATAAGGAAGGAATTAAGGGTGTTCTTTATAATTTGAGCATCGCGTTTGTCCGACCTTGCAAACATGAGCACGTCATCTGCAAAGAGTATATGAGAAAATACTACTCCATTGATTTTAGGAGCGTGCCACAATTTGCGATTAATCTCTTTGTTTATGAGAACTGTGAGGATTTCCATGCAGAGGATGAAAAGATAGGGGGACAATGGGTCACCCTAGCGAACCCTACAAGATAGTATCACATTACCAGAAACATTACCATTTATGAGCAAAGAATGTTGGACCGTCTATACATAACTCTCAATAATTTTAACCCAAGAGTTTGGAAAGCAAAAATACCGGAGCATATTGACAAGAAATGACCAATTATTATTGTCGTAGGCTTTTTCGAGGTCTATCTTTATCACCATCCAGTCCTTAACCCCTTTAGTTCTTTTAAATTTAGCTATAACCTCTTGTCATATAATCACATTATCCCCTACCTCCCATCCAGGAACAAAGGCTCCTTGATGAGAAACTAAATTCCCAAAAAATGGTTTTAGTCTATTCACTAGAATTTTTGTGACCACTTTATAAAGAGTATTACAAAGACTAATTGGTCTGAAGCTTTTAACTTCTGATGGCCACTTAACTTTGGGAATAAGGCAAATGAGTGTTTTGTTCCAATCATCTACGATTTTTTCTTCCAAGAAACTCTTTTGGATTTCCCCAACAACCGAGTCCCCAACAATATCCCAATATTTTTTATAGAAGCCCGACTGGAAGCCATCAGGTCCAGGGGCTTTGAAAGGCTTTAGACACCAAAGAAATGATTTGATTTCCTCTCGGGCCGGGTAGGGACAACACTGTTGACTAGGGAGGCATTATGATTTTGGCAAAGCCATTGAAGATGGAAGCTACTGATATTAGAGCTAGAAAAGGTGTGGGTAAATGATTTATGATGATATTTTGTATTCCCACCTCATCCCTAACCCAATTGCCTCTACTATCTTGAAGAGAAATTATTTTATTATGTCTTCTACGATTGAGAACAGAGGCGTGGAAAAAGGAGGTGTTTTTGTTGCCTAAATGAATCCAATCAAGGCGAGCTTTGAAAGCCCACATATCCTCCTCTAAATTTAGAAGATGTTTGTAGTCTAAAACAAGATTCTGTTCTAGGTTGTAAAGTTGGGGCAAAATTTTTGTACACCTATCAATACCCTCTAATCTTTTTATCACTACCCTTTTTCTCCAAAAAATGTTACCTAGAGAAAATTTGTTCTAGGCCAAAGCTTTGGTCTTTAACGAACTAAGAGCCATTGAGAGATTATTTCTATCTATCCACGAGGATTCAACTGGTGGTTTGAAATCGGGGTGGTTAATTCAAATTCTTTCGCACCTAAACGGCCTATTCCGATTATTCATTCCCCCCGAAGGATTCGTTTGGAGAAGAATTGGATTGTGGTCTAATCTTAACCTAGGCAAATGAGTTATGAGGGACTCAAGAAATAGTTGAATTCATTCTCCATTCCCTAAAAACCTATCCAGTGTCTCGAAGACCAAGTGACCATTGGGTCTTTTATTACACCATGTGAATTTAGACCCTAAGTACCCCAAATCAGTATTGTGGCTCTGATCTAAATAGTCACTAAACTCTTTCATCCTAATAAAGGAAGGGGTTCCCACCCCATTTTTCCCTAAGTTCCAGAAATTCATTAAAATCCCCATAAACCATCCATGTTAAATCAATGAATTGCGACATCTCAAATAAAATTTTCCATAAAATCCTACGTTTCTCTCTATCCGGGCTTGCATAGATGAAGAAGAGCAACATAAGAGGAAGACTTCGTACCTTAGCCGTGACATGAAGTTCCTGGAAAGACTCACCCTGCACTACAAGTCTCACTTTGTTGAATCCCACAGGACCTAGAGCCCTCCAGCGAAACCCATGGCATCAATGACGTAATTTTTTGGGAAGTTCAGAGAGTTGGCAATTTCTTTTGCACAATTCCCTCCAACTCTGGTTACGCAAAGCAGTACCACACTGGGAGAATGGAAACCCACTAGATCACGAAACATAGAGCAAAATTCTAGGCTAGCGTCCCACGCAATTTCCACACCATAATCTTCATATTCTCCATACCATCAACTGGGGAAGGATAGTTCTGTCCTACTGACGAGTTGAAGGAAAAATCAGGATCATCAAACTCCTGGAGACGATGAACCCAGTAGCGAAGGGCCAAGCTCCTTATCTGGTAGACTAGGTGTCCCGCTTCTAGCTTGAGCCATGATGTGACGGAGATGATTATTGTGCGAACTTCTCTAAACCCCTAAAGCATGATCGCCTCCATCACATTCCCTTGGAATTGATGAGTAAAGATCATGTTTGAGATCACGTTGGTTGTCAACCATTGACCCATCAATATTGAGCTCGCTTCCACTTGGTACCTGTTTCATAGGATGATGAACGAGGGTAGGACCAGGATCAATCCATTTTATAACGTCTTGTTGTGGCTCTGATCCTTCCCAAGCACGCTTCACTTCTGACAAGTTTGCTTTGAGGGATGCAATATCAAGCATGAGGCAAGCCAAACTTTCCTCTAAAAGCTTCCCTTCAACTCTTTGATCAGCAAAGGGTAAAGTTGACTTCTCTAGTAAGCTCGAAGAGGAATATTGTTTGAAGAAGCCATCTTTGAATCTACACGGTGAAGCTTTGAAGAGGAAACCACATTGGTTATCGAGGTTCGATTTGAAATCTGATTAGAAGGGATTTTCCCTTTGTCTCTATACTCAGACGTATTGTCGTGGTTCATTGAAAGAATCAAGGCCTGAGAATAGGCTTGAGCCCCTTTTGTTTGACCACTGGGTTTGATAGCAGTCCTCGAGGTGTATTGAGGGTCTTGATCCATAGTACCCGATAGATCCGTTGTGATATCTAATTGGGCTTCTGGCGTTGGTCTGCCCTCCAATGGTGGAAAGATCAAATTGTTAGGCTTTTTTTGCCACAAGGTTCTTTAGCCCACAATCTTCTTACCCTTATCTTTAACAGAAACCTGTGCTGATGTCATTGGATATTTCAAAGGTGGTGATCAGACTTTGTTACCGGCGTTTTCCTCCATTGCCTACGGGAAACAAGGATCCACTCATCCCCCCCTCATTTTCCGTTTCAATGGAAAGAGATGAACAACTTCTGTAGGAGGAACTACTGTGGTCATTCCTTCCACATGTGGACCAGAAACCTATAGTACCTTCAGCCCAAATTTTTTGGTTGTAGTCATCAATAAGGATTGATGGTGGGACTTGTTTGGATAGATCAACTAGGACGCAGATGCGAGCAACTTTTGCTTGTGCCAAGTTATGGGTGTCCGAATCAATTCCAAGAAAGGGCCCCAGTGCTCTGCCAATCTTGATTAAAATTTCTATGTTGTAGAATTTGAATGGAAGATTCTCCAACCTTATCCAAACCGACGACATGGCCTCCTCGAGGGTAAGTTGTGGGTTGAATCTTGCTGTCCACAATCGAACCGAAAGAAATCTACCCTCAATGAATGTTGGCCCATGGAGTAAGGCTCTCCATCGATCTTCTTCATATTGGAAGGAGGCAAGAAGAAAACCCCCTCCTAAACTAAGCAGCCTTGGCTTTGCTTTCAGATTCCATAGTCCAATTAAGTGTTTTGTAAGAAGATTACCCCACAGATGAATGATGAAGGACCCCAGCCATGGTTTACATATAGATTCTTTATTATGGGTCGTGATGGAGGGAATAGATATCTGAGCACTAGTGTTTGTGGGAACCCCCAACTTTTGCTCCACGGGGGAGAGGTCTCCAAAAATAATCGAACCCTTTGGATTTAGCGATGGATTTGGAAGCTGGACAAATCTTTGAGAAAAAATTATCTTAGGAGTAGGAATCGTACTTACCTGATTTTCTTGTCCACCTCCTCTAGCCCGTGTTAACATTAGTGATTTCTTTTTGTCAATTCAGAATTTGCGTTTCTAGCTTCTCGCTCTTTCAGATTATGGCTAAGATATTATCTCGGTCCACTTGCCCTTTCTCTATGATGTTCTTAATAGCATTGGTGACCTTGAGGATCTTCATCTTTGGTGTATCTTCCCCTACAGAATCTCTCTCCAGACTCTTTCTCTCTCCTCCTTTTTAAATATATGCTATTTTACAAAATCAAGAAAGTGTTAAATATTTTTTACAATTTTATCCCTATCTAATACCTATTCCCAAGATAAGATTAATGGAGAAAGATTAAGTAGGAGTATTTAATTAGTAAGGGTAATTTAGTATTTTTATCTCATATTTCCTTCGTATGTGCGCACTTACCCAACAAAACAGATATTGTGAACGGAGGGAGTAACATTTTAATTTAGTATTTTTTTCACAGGTTTTTTTTCACATCTTGGATTTGGATCGCCATAAGTCCTTAGACCATTGTGCTTTGATACCTAGGGGTGGTAATGGGCGGGTACCCGCTCATTTTTTCCCTATCCGAATCTGAATCTGTCCATTACACCCAATACCCGAACCTTAACCGAATCCGAAAAAAATTACATTTTCAATATCCGTATCTGAAACTATCTGATACCGAAATACCCGAAATACCCGATATCCGAAATACCCGAAAAAAATAACGAATATAGGATACTGGGTATCCTATAGTTAACTAAATTATCCGATATCCATTACCCAATATCCATCCACTAAATAAATTACTATAAAAAAGTTAAATTTTTTAAAAAATAAAGATAATTTTTATAAATTAAAATTTATAATACTAATTTTATTAATTGAACCATAAAATTTTATTTAATAAAATATATTTTATTTAAATTTAATATTATAATTTATAAATATATATATATATATATATTATTATATTTAAATATATAAATATATAATTATTAATATAATATATATAATATTATATTTAATTAATATATTATATTTAATATTATAATTTATAATATATATATATATAATTATTAATATATAGAAAATATATATTTAATTAATATATATAAAAACGGATATCGGATATCCTATCCGCCCATTCAATCAGACGGATATAGGGTATCCAGGCTAATATCCTAATCCGACCAATATCCGATGGGTATTTCAAATATCCGATATCCTAATCGGATATCGGATATTTTATCGGACGGGTACCCGCGGATACCCGAAATACCCATATCCATTGCCACCCCTAGCTTCCTTGCATCCTTCCTTGGAGTTTTTTGGAGGTGAGCTTCGCGGTCGGATGGAAACAGACCCTCCGTTGAATCTCGCTTATCTTCGTCAACTGACAGATTGCTTGGTGGATCACCAGGTGTTGTCTCGAATTGGCGGGCGGGCTCCAGGGATTGGACCTACTTCTCAACAGCTAGCTGAATCGACCAGGCGGGGGTCGTCGGAAGGTGTTGGCCATGCGGAGCCTGCTAGGGCCAAGGCCTTTGTAGATCTTGGAGATGCCCAAGAATAGGTTTATGTAATTTTTAGGGTGTTTACCCTTTGTAATGGGCAGACGCCCTCTCATTTTTGGCATCTAATGAGAATGATTTTTTGCAAAGAGTTTTTCCTGCTTCCCTTTTTACTTCTGGGCAAAAAGTTGTGTATGGTAGCAGTTTCTTTTTTCGTAGTCATCTCTTTACGTCTGGGTAAAAAGATTTTTGCATGAGTACCGTGTGATCAGGACAGTTTCTATGCGATTTGCTAGCATGGTGTGTCAAACGTTCGTTTTGTTTTTCGTACCCAATGGGTTTTACCGCGCTACTGGGGGGAAATGTTAGCTTGGCCCTGGGGGCACTTAGCGTTTCTTGGGGCGGTCGGGCCCACTGTCCAGTGGTAGGACTTACGAGTACTTTGCAAATTTGAAGCCTTGTCTCTAGCTAGAAAGAAGTACTTTTAATAATAGAAAATGGTTACAATCGTGCAGCCTCAGTCGGGCTAGCCTTAGTTAGGCTGAAGGTAAGCAAAATGTTTACATTCGGATTGCCTAGGTCAGGCGGGCCTTAGTCTGGTTGAAAATCGTAAATTCGAAGTAGAGACATATGCAACTTGACCTAAAGATGGTGTGATAGTGCAAAGTGCGTTCCGAGTCTAAGCGGAGGTTAGGTCCGGGCGGGTGGACTCTGGCTTCTTTTCTCTTGACTCTTTACCCTCGGGGGTTCCTCGCGTGTTTCTTTGGGACCAAGGCGGGCGACCTTGACGGTCTTGGTTAGGCTTGCTGCGTAGCATGCTCACGCTAGTTTTTGGTCCGCCATGATTTCTCCAACCCCGTGGGGTGTTGGGAACTTCATTGTGAGCTGTTCGGTAGACACTACAACTCTGAGTTTGTTTAGGGACGGTCGCCCTAAGATCTCATTGTATGCTGATGGTGCTGAGACAATGATGAAGTCTACATCAAGGCTCGCAACCTTTGGTAAGGTGCGCAAGGTTGTTCGGGCGGTGATGATTCCTTCTGCCAGAACCTAGGCTCCTGAGAACCCTATGAGTGTGCCGGGGAATGGCATTAGGTTGGCTTCATTCAACCCGAGTTTTCTGAAGGCGTCGAAGTAGAGAACGTCTGTTGAAGATCCTTGGTCAATCAAGACTCTCTTGACGTCATAGTTGGCGATTATGGCGGTCACCACCATGGGGTCGTCATGGACCGGTCCCTCTAGGTTGGTGAGGTCGAAGGTGATGGGATCTCCTTTGGGTTCGCTCCTCTTCCGGTGCTTTAGAGCGTAATCGAGGGCGAGTATGGAGCGTTCCATCTTCTTGTTTTGCGGCAGCAAGGAGGTTCCTTTCTGCAGTCCGCCTGCTATGACGTTGATAACCCCGCAGGTAGGCGCTTGATCGTTGGACTCTCGGGGGTGTTCGGTATTAGCCCTGCTTTCTTCCTTGATGAATCTGTCGAGCTGTCCTTTCCGGATTAGGTCCTCAATCTGATTCTTTAGGTGGATGCAATCGTTGGTTTCGTACCCGTAATCCTTGTGGAACTGGCAGTACTTGAACTTGTCTACCACTCTTCCCGTCTTCCGTCTTTTGATCTGAGGGGGGAAGCTGAGCATGTCCGAGTGATAGATTTCTTCTAACACCCCCACGTGGGATTTGTTGAGGGAAGTGTAGCTCGTGAACCGTCCCCTGGGAGGCATCCGCAGTCGAGGAGGTGACCTCTTCCTATTGCTCTTCTCCTTGGGGGCTTGGTTCTCTGTCGCCGTATTTTTCTTTTTCTTTTTCGCTCGCTCCATGTCGGCCCTGCTTATCAGGAACTTTCTCATCTTGTCCTTGGCGATCTGAGCATTCTCCTCTTGAATGAACCATTCTGCACGGTCCACAAGCTCCTGTAAAGAGGAGACGGGGCATCTGTTGAGTTCCCCGTGGAATTGTGAACATCGAAGGCCTTGCTTTATGACAAAGATGGCGACGGCGTCCTGGAGGCCTCAGACTTGGAGCGAGAGTTTGGTGAAGCGGGCCAGGAAGGCTTGCAGGGTTTCTCCTTCTTCCTGGTGGAAACCAATGAAGGAGTCTTCATTCTTATGATATTCTTTGCTGCTAGCGAACTGTGTGAGGAAGTTTTGCACCAGTTGATCGAAGCTGTGGATCGAATTGGTAGGTAGCAGCGAGAACGACCTTAGGGCGGCTTCCTTTAGGGTTGACGAGAAAACTCAGCATTGTTAGCCGTCCGTCATGCTCAATATCGACATGGCCGAGTTGAAGGTGTTCAAGTGGTCTCGTGGATCGGTTTCTCCACCATAAGGTTCTATGTGGAAGGGCATTTTGAAGCCCATGGGCACGTGCTCATTCATGATTTGCTGGGTGAAGGGATGTCTCCCCTTTTCCTAGAAGTCGAACGCGGGCCACTGGTAAGCATTTGCACCGCAAGCGGTGTATAGGTTGTAGGCTGCTGCCCATGGCATGTGGAGGTAGGATCCCGGGGGATAGTTTGGGACTAGTGGTCGCAGATAATTCATGACGGGCCGTGCCGCTTGTCCGGCGACCATGGTCGGTCCCGGTGGGATTACTGCTGGAGGTGCCGGCACTGTCAGTGATAATCGCGCGAATTCCATTGGTAAACTCCCGAACTGAATTGTGTGCAGGTTGGTAGGGTCACTAGAGGTTCCTGTCGTCGCGCCGTGTGACATTTGTGGTAATTGGATGCTCGCATTTGCTGTGGTGAGATTTCTGCCCTCTTCCCATCGCTGTTGACGTAGAGCCGCTACCTCTGCCTCCAGGCGGGCGATCTCAGCGTCCCGTGGGTTTCTTGCTGGCTCTGTCATCTCCTGACCGCCGATTGTGAGGCAAGGAACGTGCGGCATGCCAAACAGGTGTTGAAGGCAAGTTTCCTCTCTAGGTGCTGGGTTATGGACCACGGTTTTCGCGACGGCTACCTGCGTCATTAAGGAGCTTTGAGGCTGGGTTGCGCTTGATCCGCCTGCCTCAGTTGTGACCGCCTCGGCCGTTCCCTGTCGGTTCCTCGTGCTGCGCCTTAGGGCGCTAGCGTCGGTCGCGGTCGCGGGGACGTTCGGTCGGTCATGATGTATTATGTTCTGTGTATCCTGTATTCAAGGAAAACCAATACGGGTTTCTGAGCGTTAGGTATATTCTCCTACTCCCCGAAAAAGAAGTGTCGTTTAGCGGCAGAGTGCGCAAGGCATTATGGTCTGAATAAGACCGCGGTGGGGGCCACTGTAATTTTCGTTTTTTGCTCAGACAATTGTAATTTGCAATTAGGACCGGAAGGGGTCTTAACCTTGGGGGACTTGTCCTTAGGTGATGCACCTAGGTGCCTACGTACCCTTCGATAGGGATCAAAGTCCACGTAGTTCGTCATGCTGACATCTATAGGAGCCGTTTGGCAAGGTGGTTACCTGTATCAGGCCGTGTGCGGCTAAGACGTGCCTAAGGTACTCCGGGCGGGCGAACCGCTCTTAGGATGTTGCATTAGTAGGAGAGAGCTCTGGTCTCTGGGGGCTGTTGGGAGCCTCGTGAATGGTGTACTCTGAGATGGAGGCGAGCTTGCCGAAGGCTGACCTAGACGGAGCTTACGGCGGAGCTCGTGATATGCAGAGGGATTGCGTGAGGTATCTGAGGGTACTCAGGTTACCGATAGTATGTGTGAGATATTGTAGATTAGGTGCTGTGATCCTTCAGGTTGCGTCCCTCTTGTCCCCCGAGTGAGGGCCTATTTATACTTGAGTGTGGGGGGATCGTGCTCGACCTACGACCTCGTGGGGCGTGGGGCGTCCCACGAGGCTTGTGGAGTTTCCTTGTCCGGTTGAGGGGATGCTCCGTGAGGTGACGTGGGTAAGGGCCACGTAACTGGTAGATGAGTGGTGCCACGTGTCTCTAGCGAGTGCTGAGGCCAGGTTTCTAAAAGGTCGGTGCCACGTGTCCCAAGGTGGAATATTCCGTAGTTACAGCAATTAAAAAACTACGCTAGATAGTTCAAGTAAAAAGGGAGAATACCTACCACTTGTTTCTCCCCACATGTTTCCGGCTTGATGGAAATCAGCCAACACATTGGCAACACTGTCAAAAGCGCGAATTGTAACACCCAAGGGATTTGTGTCTAGTCCCCTGGTAGCCCTCTCACCTAAATCAGCAGGAAAGCGCCTGCCTAAGGCTACTAGGGCAAAGGGTGGCACCTTCTCCGGCGAACCCCCAGGCTCTGACTGCGTGCCCTTTGCCTCTAAAGCAACATTCTCTGTGGCAGTCGCTTGACTCACCACGACATTCCCTCCAACAATGGGGGCTTTGGCTTCCTCAGCCATTGTCTCATTTCCTTCGACTCCCCCGGCTGGAGCCTCAGCCATTGTCTCTTCTGCAACAGCCTTCTCCCTAGCTAGAGCCTCAGCCACCCCTGAAGTAGCAACAACGGCTCAATTGACCACCTGCTCTATTCGAGCCCTCTTGCTTGCAAGTTCCTCGACGTTCCTAGTAGAATGGGACAGAACCACATTCATATGAGATGGACGAGCAAGCCCCGAAGGAGGAAAAGTACCCTCCACCGAAGCAACCACTCGAGCCGCTGTGGTCGAGTTCCAGTGAGAAACCTTAGACGAAGGTCGCGAGTCCACCCCAGTTGGCTTCTTGGACCCCCCTTCCTTACCCTTAGGGTTTCCTACCTCTTTCTTCTTTTCTCTCCCCTTAGGGTTTCCGCCATCCCTCTTGCCTTCTCCTTTCCCATATTTCCTCCTTTCTTGCCCTTGGAAATTCTTTTGTTGGCGGACCTTATCAGAAGAAGATAAAGTATGATTCCAGTTAACCTTTCCACCACCTTCATTTGCTCTGGCATGGGCTCTGGTAGCCTTTTCTCGGCCCTAAGAGAGGTCCTGCCTTGGTTTCTTCCCCTTACTCTGGCTGCTATCTCGAGTACAGCTTAGAGGAGGAGGAGGAGGATGGGAAATATCCTCCAAGTCAGTAAAGTCGAAAGGGTACAACCTATCATCATTGCCGGCCATGGTAGAATCTTAAAGAGGATGGAGGTATGAAGTCAAAAAGGCAAAGGAAAGCTCTGAGATATGGAAGATATGGAGGATGCGTTCAGAGAAAATAAAGGTAAACTAAAATTTCTTTTAAGTGCAGGATATTTATAAAGGTCCCAAAGGCTCGACGATTCAAAAGTCCCAGCCTCCCTTGAATCCCGCAACGGAAAAATAATCCTCCCATTTACTCATCCAAAGTTGCAATCCTGATTCAACCCGACACATGGAGGAAGGAACGACTGAGATTCAAAATCCCAGAACCTGGGAAGGAAAGACCTAGAAGCCCCTGGAAACCCAAGAATCTCTCAAAGGGCACGAAGGGCCTTTACGGATGTAAATTAAAAGGTAAGTAAAAGGATTAAAAATGATTATTAATATTTGTGATGCAGTATCTTTCTTTTAAAATTAAAACAATAATATTTATCAAAATAGAGAATTAAAAATTTAGAAAGAAAATTTGTAATGACATGGGAAAGAGACTATTAAAATAATAAAAAATTAGATGCTTTTTCTACTAAAACCTAGAACCTATTCCTTCCCAATTAGAATCCCCATTCTCACCGAAAGAAAAAATCCCAGTGTCCACAAGACCACAACTCGATAAGGCGGAAGATGTGTAGGCTAAGTAAGAAAACATTGAACCAAATTATTCAGCGTATTTTCAACGTATTCATATCAGATACGTATCTGATACGGATACGTGGCTAAACTGTTGTACTTATGTAACTTAGATGTATAAAAAGAAAAAATGCCAAATTACTCTTTTAGTCCTCAATGTTTGCATGGAGTTTAATATTGGTCCTCAAAGTTTCAAAAAGTTATTTTAGGTCCTCAACGTTTTTTTTTGTCAAAATTGGTCCTCTAGCGTAACATCCGTCTGGTTTTGCCATTAAATGTTGACGTGGAAGGCTTATGTGTACACCCTCTCTCCTACGTGTCATATTTAAATGACATGGCACTCTCTCTCACTCCAACTCAGCAAAACGACGCCATTTTGATTCAAACAAAACATTTAAATGAATCAAAACGGTGTTGTTTTGCTGAGTTTGAGTGAGAGAGGGTGCCATGTCATTTAAATATGACATGTAAGAGAGAGGGTGTGCTACATAAGTCTTCCACGTCAGCATTTAATGACAAAACCATACAGGTGTTACGCTAGAGGACCAATTTTGACTAAAAAAATGTTGAGGACCTAAAATAACTTTTTAAAACATTGAGGATCAATATTAAACTTCGTGCAAACGTTGAGGACCAAAAGAGTAATTTGGCCAAGAAAAAAAGTATTATGATAACTAAAAGAAATAAGTTTTATCTGAAGGATCAAATACAATAGGAATTTTGATTAGTTGAAATGCATCTGAAAATTTTAATTAGTTAACTATTGAAGGGACATTATATGTTCTTAAAGATCATCAACCTAGTCATCCATAAGTGCAGTTTAGGAATACTCTTCACAAATTAACACGACAAAGAAAACAAAGCCAATATTAAGTGGCACATTATTCCACTTTTGCATATGCTAGCTAGAAAAATCGAGCAAGAGGAAGAAGAAGAGAATTTTGAGTAGAAGAATTTGTATTGTAATCAATATGAATAATCCTTTATAGAAATCACCTATTTATAGCACATAGGTGAAGAGTAAATACACCGAGGTGTCCTAATATTCTTCTTAACAGACTCAATGTAATATCCGAGATATTTAGATTTAATTACTTTTATTAATATTTAATTTATGTTTCTATCAGAAAAAAACACTAAATTAAATTAAAGAATTAAAGAGTTAAAATAAAATGGAGAAGAGAAAGAAATGGGATATCTATAAATTTTTCTAGGACCTAAAAGAGAAAAAAGGATATAACAATAAATAAACTTTCCAAAAAAATTAAAAATAATATATATATATATATATATATATATATATTAAAATATATGGGGTGCCACGTGAACCCCTTTTCCCAACTCACACACACCCATCCCTTTCATTAAACTATAATATAAAAAAAAAGAGAGAAAGGAGGAAGCACTAGCCAGAACCAAAACGCACATACCCCATTCCAATTAAAACAAAATACACTAAAACACACGCACGCAAAGCAGAAAAGAAACGGACAGCACAAGATGGACCACGACCACGCGAGAAAGAAGAATGGGAGCGACGGGGAAGGGAGGTTGTGCCGGATTTCGTTGGAGAGCTGTGATGCCGGTGCCGGCGATGGTGACCGGAGTATCTTCAACCCTTGCAAGCCTTCAAACCGATATGATTCAAGGTATGAACGCCCAATCCTTCAAAACCCCATTTCTCTAATTTTGGGTATTTTAGGAATTCTTCAAATACTCCAATCGGAGCATTCTGGGGTTCAATTTGGGCTTAGTGGGTGTTATTGAAAGCTAGTAAGGTTCAGAATCGAAGTGAAATTAGTAGGATTTGACCGGGTAGGAAATAGGAAATTTAGCTAGAAAATTGCTATAAATTCGAAATTGATAGTTCGATGCATGTTTAGGCTTGGATTGGAGTAGTATAAGCTATTGTAGTTGCTATAAATATACAAGGGAATAAAGCCCGAGTATTTACCATTTCAACCGGAACCCAATTCGGTGAAAAAGAGGCGGAAATACTAAGCACCGTACAGGTAAGGAGCTGTGCGGTGGGTTGGACACCTCGGTCTAGTCCGTGGTGGACACCTAAGACCCGGTTAAATTGGTTCAAGGCTCTAATTATCCCCAATTATATTTTTATATATAATTTAAAGAGGTAGTAATTAAGCTTTTACTCGGCGAATAAGGGAGACAGTGAATGAGTAAGCTAGAGCCTCTTTTAAACCGTGAATTTAATTCTTTTATTAGTTAAATACCCATATGAACACATGAAGGGAATTTAGACAAGTGGAAATCTCCTAACCTAAGCAATTAGAGGTTCTAAATGGCTCGAAAGTGTGAAAGTCGAATATGGGGCATTCTGGACTTTCAGAGAAGAGCAAATAAGACGACGTAACGAACTAAATAATTAAGTTCTTGGAAAATAGCTAGAGGGTGCATAAGCATAGCATGACACGTGCATAGTTGATGCTTAGTTATGTGTTCTAAATTTCTTAAAATATATAGGTATAGGGCACCACAGGGTAATTGGAGTTTCGGGCACCTCCGAGGACTGATCAGGAGACCAACGAGGTGAGGGGCTCTCCCATCCCTGCCACCACAGGGTTGGATGACTACTTGGAAAATGTGGTTTGCTCTATTTTGTGCAAATTGATATATGAATATATTTATATGAATAAATTTGTTGTTACGCGTGTATGATTTGCAAGTAAGTAGTCAACGTGCAATAGTATATGTGCTTATATGATGATCACAAGGTTGTATATGTGCTATTGTGGCTCACCGAGCCTTATATGATACCGTGGGTTAGGATTGAGTCGGAATTTCATATGTGAGAGTTATTAATATTAGGAACCCACTTAAATTGATCATCGTGCAAAGGTTTTGAACCGTATGGTACATGAAGAAATGAACCTAGGTTGTTAAGTGTGAGTGAGAGTGATGCATAATTGAAAAGGGGGAAACTAGGCCCTAGCTAATTCACAAGTGTAATATGCAGTTAGTTATTAATAGGGCGTCTTTTAAGGTCGAATAGGTTATTTGAACTTGTTCAGGTTTGTTTCGGTAGATCGAGTCGGTTATCCTGGTCGAACAGACAGGATTCAGTTAACAGTAAGTATTGCCACATAGTGGCCATTACCTTGGTTTAACCAGGGTCAGACAAGTTGCCAGCTATTACTCTAAGCATGCCTTGGAGTCAGAAAGTCCTAGTTTGATCAACTAGGTTCGAATAAGACATTGCCTTCGGGCCAGTATTTCTCTTAGCGTAACGCGGGAGACAGAAAGTGAATGCCTTCGGGCTAGTATTTCTCTTAGCGTAATGGCAGGAGAGAGAAAGTGAATGCCTACGAGCATAACTATGTATGACTTATGAAAAGATATGATATATGTTTATGATTGGTTGCGGATTAATAAACATGTTAGGAGCATGAATTAGGATTTTTAATTGTGAATATGATATATTGATTGCCTGATCATATTAAAGGTCACAATATAAATCTGATTCATGAACATTTGGTTGTGGTTGCTCCCTTCCCCCAGCTATAGTGGTACCCGCTGCTACGCCAGGGAGATGGGGGAGATTCTCACTGAGTCTGTTCGACTCACCCCCTGTTTACATGTTTCAGATACAGGTGGTTCAGGAGTCGGAAATGCGTCCACTTCTTCTCAGGGAGGCCGACAGATCTGAGGACCGTACGCTTAGTCTGCATCGGTAGTTATTTTGATTACGTACATATGTTTGTGAAGTATATGTATGACTCCTTTTTGGGTGTGTAGCGTTTGTACAGATACAGCTGCAGTATATATATACGTCCTATTCTAGCATTGTCGGCTTCATACAGATTAAAGTTAGGTCTTGGTGATGGGAATATAGGTTATGATATAATATATATCATGTATATACGTATATGACTTCTTCATGCGACTAGGATAGGTCACACGCATTGAGGCGTGTGATTCAATACGTAAATTATATGTATGTGTGATTGAATACCTGGTTGTGTGAAAATATGGCTTCCGCATGTGAATAGGATAGATCACCACGCATTGAGGCGTGTGATCAACATGTAAACTATATATAAGCGTGTGATTGAATATATGTATGACTGTACACAGGATTTCTGCATGTGAATAGGATAGATCACCCGCCCTGAAGCGCGTGATCATATGTATATCATATGTACGTGTGACTGATTATGTGTACATGTATAGACTGCAGCGGCGTTGAGCAAGCCGTGGATTGCACGCTACTTAGGTCACCGAATATGGATGGCGATAATACTATATATAAATATTGTTTGTATTAGAAAATGGGGTAGTTATAAACCTGTGAAAATGTCAATAAGGGAATTATAGGCTTACAGGATAGGAGAAATCCTACTTCCCGTGCCGGTCACGGACGTCCGGTAGGGGGTCGTGACACTCAAAACTAAATGGGCCCACTTCTAACAGCTAAAAACACTTTTAGGGCATGTTTGGTCAATTCTTGGTCGACGCAATCGTAGACGTAATCCCTTTACATCCTTCCAACCCAAACAACTCTACTTTTTGTAATGTGATGAAATTATATTTTTGCCCTTACTTTTTTACGCACTTTATTCCATTCTCACTTTTAATATAAGGGTAAAATGGTTATTTTACCCACTTTATTCCATTCCCTAGATAGCCATTCCCATAAGTCCTCAACTCTCAAATGGGAATGAGTGAACTTGAGAAATATCAGTTTGTATGTACACTGGACCTTATTCAAGAGTTGAGAGAGTACATACGTCATAAATAAGATTAAAGAATACACTAAATAATTTAACAAAATTTCATCATATCTTGGAAGCATGCCAGCTGTGATCAATTTAAATAACTATCATAATGCTAGCATAGCTGTGAAATATTACATCTTTAAGAAATGAGTTCAGATTTCGTAAGATGGAAAATTGAAGACTTCAGCCAGCAATCTGAACTGTTGATCGATTAAGATACAATTTATTGCAGCCGATTAACCGTAGTTAAAGTGCACTTCACATATCCGAATTGTGAAGATAGGTATTTATTTAAACAGTAACAAGAGGTATTGTTACTGTTTATTTAAGGTATTGTGAAAATATTACATCTTTAAGAGATTTGGTAGTGCTTAAGTAAGTTTCGAGACTTTTGAATGCAGCTATTCCCACTCTTTCCACAGTATACAGCTGCACGGCACACGTCTAAATTGTTTTCCCCCCTTTTTTTGGCAGCCTTGTTAAGCGTATAGCCATCTTTTGTCAAATAGTGTCTATCATATTTTTTAAAAAAAAAAAAATTAGTCTTTTAATTGTGCCGCGGATCTCTTGCATGAAATGCCTAACTTCCACTGTTGGGACAATAGTGTGGGTGGTTCCATTGTTGGGACACAAGGGCGTTCCCATTAGTAATTGGTGTATTTATGTTTGGTGCGATGGGATGGATGTAAAGGGAAGGGATGTAAGATAATTGTTACGATAAAAAAGATATTTGTATATGACAAAATAGAGGAAAATTT
>CM026266.1:24264011-24579072 GCA_014851425.1 Senna tora
TGGCCTCAGTCATGTAATTCTCGAAAGTGATTCTTTTGTTGCAATCTAGTGCATTCAAGAGCCTAAGGACACGTTTTGTATACTTACCAAACAGTGCATTACATGTAATTTCACGATTCGCAAAAAAAACTTTACATCATATTTTATACATATTAAACACATTTTTTATCATACTTTTTCTCTCTTCTAATTTTTCTCTCTATCTCTCTCCTCACTTTTCTCTACAGTACTTTTCTTTATTCTACAGTAATTTACTCTACAGTACTTTATTTACAGTACTTTACATATGTACATTTATATCAAGCGTGTCCTAAAGATATATTTGTGATTGGGTTTATGCTTATTTAGTAGATTTTGATAAATGACAAAAATAATATCTTGTGGGCTAAATCTTTAAACTTCATCCATCCATAAATAAGTCCAATGTGTTTTTTGGATTAAAAGCCCAACTTGTCTTCAGGTCCAATTAATCATTTTTCAAGTGCAAAAATTTAGGAAACAAAAATTCTTTTATGTGCCTCTATTAAATTTCTGTTGGCTCATTAGAAGCGGAAAACATGCTTTTAATGCAGCCTTATTTTCCTTTTGCTTCTTATTCTTGATTAAAACAAATCAAGTTTATTTGATTTTGATAAAGTCTGCTAAACATTTATGTACTAAAGGACAATATAGATATACTTGGAGACAAATTCTCCTTGAAGCAGTTTTTAGCAACATCAATTAGTCACTTTTCTCATGTTTAATATTGGGAACTTCAACAAAAAAATATATTGGGAAAATCAAATCAAATTGTCTCTCATAATAAATTGCATTTAATGAAGATTTGACCTTAGTATTGTTCTCTCATCTACTTTAATAAGCCGTGCAGGAAAGAGATAGATCGAGTAGACTTTGTATTTTCTTTTTTAAGCTTTTATTTATCAAATCAAGAAGAAAATGATGGAAAATTTGTTGAGAAAAGTAGGTCTCTAACCCCATTGCTAAGATCACACCAAGTTTAAATAAGTTTATTACCATCTCTTGAAATAAGTTAAGCATCTCTTGAAATAAGTTTAGTATTTCAATTTTCATTTAGTATTTCAATTGATAAATGAAGATTGAAATAAGTTTAGCATCTCTTGAAACACTTGATTTACTTCTCAACTATAATAATTTCAGAAATACAATAAAATGGAGATCTCAAACCAAGAAGACTCAAGAAGTTGAATTTAGAGAAAACTGAAATACACTCTGCTTTCTGAGATTTTGTTACTATACTGTGCTTCATTGTTTTCATTTCTCTACGAGTTTACTATATTACGCATTTCTATTCACTTCTTCTACTTATCCCATTCTGTCTAGTTGTCTAATGTGAATGTGATAGAAACTAGAGTTGATTTGGGGGTATTAGGTTCCTGTGGGTTCCTAATTGTATTAGGGAAGTTTGTTTGTTTTTAAATTACTTCAAGAGGAGAAAAAACAATTGTGGTGAGTCTCTTGGGTTGCCTGATTATTTGGCATAAAAACTTGTGAAGTTTAACCCTTGTTGTGAACGTTTCCTAAGGTTGTAATCTTGAAATTTTCATTATAGTGAAGTCTCTTTAACTCTTTAAGTGTGTGAGAGAGAGATGATGTAGTATCATTAATCCGAACCTCATTATAAATATTGTGTGATAATCATTAACCTGATTTTAATTATCCTTCACAACTCAGGAACCTAAACTTATTTTTATTAAGATTTTCAAAGTGATTTCACATTTCAAAGTCAATCTCCATTCGATAATTTTTAGTACTCAGAATTAATTTTGACAACCAATTCAACCCCCCCCCCCCCCCCCCTCTTGGTTAATTCTATCAGTTTGGATTGGGGATTAAGGAGAAGAAGGAAAGGAAATGAGAGTGAATTAAGATATCTTCATCTTATTTAGGAAAATGAAAATTGGAGGGAAAGATAATGGAATCAATCCTCCATTTCACAAATTTAAGAAACTCCAAATTGAGGTATTTTAGAGAAAGTATCAACACCCAAATAAGGAGAGGACATATGGAAGGTTAATCTCCCCTTCCCTTTCCCTCTTAATTCTCAAATAAACCCAAAAGCAATGGGTACTTTATCCAACTCTCTGATGTCTTGCATCTTCAACCTTTCAAACAAACCTTAAGAATATTTAGACCGGAGGAAATCAAGGAGGAGAAAGGAAGGAAAGAGAAAGTGATCAAGATGTCTTCTCCTTGTTTGAGAAATTGAGAATTGGAGGAGAAAGATTAATTCTTAATCCTTCATTATCCGTCTCTTTCACAAATTCAATATACTCCAAATTAGAGTATTTTAGATGAGCTACCAACGCCAAACAAGAAGATGGTATATAAAAGGTTAACATTCCCTTTTTCTCTCCTCCCCTCCATTTTTCTCTAATCACTTTCCTTTCATTTCTCTCTTAATTCCCAAATATACCCTTAGAGTCTCTTAGTCTCCCTCATGATAGTGTTAACCCTCTTGACTGATGGCTTCGGAATTCTACTTCTCAGGCCCCTTTTCCTTATACAAATTGTTAGAAGATAGATATTAAATAATTTCCTATTACTTTTTTATTATTTTAAATTTAAATTTTTTTAAAAAAATGATAAGTACTTTAGTGTAAACTAAATTACAATGTATATTATAATTATTATTTTTAGACTTTTGGAGTTTGTCGTTCAATTCTTTGATCCCTCAAAGCATATAATATGTAGGTGTAGATGTATAAGAGAGTGTTGAATTATAAAAATGGAAGCTATAAAAATATAGTGGGAAGTAATTTTCTCTTATTTTAAAGCTTAGAAAAAATATGTACATGCCAAGCCTAGAAAAGTTCTTTTGGGTCTTTCTAGGATGCAAACTGCTTAGGGTGCAAACCCATGCAAACGCCTACGCGGCGCATTTGTATTAGTCCATTTGCAAAAATATTTTTCTGAAAAAATTATATTTTTACAACTAGATCAATACAAACGCGTTACTAGATACTTGTATTGGACTAAAAACAAGTCAATAAAAAATGCTCCAATATGCTTTTGATAGTCAACTTATTTTGTTTTGAGAAATTAAAGCCTAAAGATTTCTATTAAAATAATAAAATTTGTGGCCCAATGAATTTGTTATCAATTGATACTTTCATCTCTAAGAATATACTAAGCCCAAGGTTTATGCTTCTTTATGATGTATTTGGCTAAATGATAAATGAACATGTTTAATCTGGGCAAACGAATCCTAATGAGCACATAAAAATTATGAGTGATTGGGCTAAGGTGTTTCTTGGCCCATGAAAAAACAAAGTGTCAAACAATTAAATAGAGAAATCCTGACAAAAAAAATAATAATAGAGAAATCCATTATAAGAACCGAACCGGACAAAGATTTGGACAAGTATTCGGTTCATGGTCTGATTAGTTTAATTGGTCAAATCGTCGATTAAACTGGATGACGTAATAAAAAATAAATATTAATTATTCTTAATATATAAAATGACATCACTCAAATTTTAGGTTTCAACATACATAATTTTGAAGTTTTAAGTTACATGACTTCTCAAAGTTTTAATTTTTAAGACTTGTCAAACTCTGAAAGAACTTGATCAAACCAAAATGAAATTATTGATAATCATGACTTCTTAAATGTTAATTTTCAAGACTTTTCTAATTTTAATGTTTAAGATTTTTCTAAATTCTTTTTTATGTTATTTTTAATTTTTCATTTTTAATTTTTTAATTTTTTTAGAAAAATAAAATTAGACTGGTTGGTGATAAGAGAAGAAATCATGATGCTGATCTTAATGATGCAGATATGATGACTGCACCTCATATGGAAATAAATCAAGGTGCTGACATGAAGGCTAAAGTGAATCATAATGTTGATTTGAAGATGGCAGAATATAAGAAAATGAATTCCACAAATCGTGGCAAGTATAAAGGGTCAACAACTAATGCAATATAATTGTAACATACTCCTATTATTTTTCTTTTAATTTAGCATCAGCTCATGTATATATATATTGGCTTGAGAAATCAAAAAAATACACACTTCCGCATAATCTTTAGTTGGATCATCAATTGGACGGTCCAATCCGATTGACCAGTTGAATTCCGGTTAAATTCATTCCAATTCGGTTCAACTAAAAAATGATTTTTTTGGTCCAATCAATTTGTCTTTGTATCCAATTAATGATTGGACCGATCCGATCATCCGATCCGATTCAAATAATACTGGCTCATGGTTAAAGAGATGAGGTATGCTTTCTGCTCATACTTTATTTAACTTCTGACAATAGTACACTTGCTTTTTCCTTATTTCAGAGGTATCAAATCAAATGAAAAAGGTTGAGATGGTGAGTGTGTGTATATTGCTACATTAAAAAAATTTTGTTTATAATTTACATATAAGATATATTCGATGAAATAAAATGTAATCCTTCCATAGTCTTAAAAAAAAAGTTAATACAAAATCTATATTTAGTAAAATGATTTAAAAACTTTACTGGTATATCATAAATCTTAAAATCAATATTTAGTGGCTTAGAATTTTTTTTACTTATCATTTATCAATATTAAAATCTTTAATTATGGACCATAATGCAAGCTAAGATATAGGATTATTTAGAATTTATTGATTTTATATGGCTCTCATCATATAGTGTTCACCGTCAAAATGAGGCAGAAAAAGATAAATAGCTATATAGTATTGCACTGATTTAAAGAAGAAAAACTTATTGATGTATATAGCTCTCAAGCAAGTTGTGATTGTAACTTGCTAGTATTGGACCATAAAATTAAAGTTACTTTTATTTGCGTGTACAATAGTTCAAAATTCTAAAGTCTTATAAAAAAGACAAAATTAGAATATGCATAAAAAGATAAACAAGTATGCATATACTTCTACTTCACGATTGTTGACTGGAATAGCTTATGCCAAGTTTTCTCCAAGTGATTTAATTTTAGAAAGAAATAAGGAAGAATATTGCACATACTATATCATACCTCCCTGAATGTGTCTTTCAATTGTATTATCCCTTGTAATTAACTTTTAAAAATAGTAATTAAGTGCTTGTAATGCATAGGAACAAAATTATGACACGAGATAGTTAAATTTATGAATGAAATTAAGTGTCTTTCAATTGTATTATCCATTATAACTTTTAAAAATAGTAATTAAGTGCTTGTTCCAGATAATTCAATTAATTATCTTTTTTTAAAATCATAAAAATATTAAATTTAATTGCAACTTGCTAGTATTGGACTATAAAGTTAAACTTACTTTTCTTTGCGTGTGCAATAGTTCAGAATTTTAAGCTCTCACAAAAAAGATAAAATTAGAATATGCTAAAAAAGATAAATCTGTATATACCTCTACTCCACGATTGTCTACTGGAACAACTTATATGAAGTTTTGTCCGAGTGATTTAATTTTAGGAAGAAATTAGGAAAAATATGCACATACTATACCTCCCTAAACTTTGCTTTCAATTGTATTATCCTTTATAACTTTTGAAAATAGTAATTAAGCGCTAGTTTAAATGCAGTTTTCAAAAATCTAAAACGATTTTTAAAAACTATTTTTATTTTTAAAACCAAAAAAAATATAAAAGTATTTGAATTACTGTTTTGTATGACTTATTTGAATTACTGTTGGTTAATTCTATCAGTTTGGATTGGGGATTAAGGAGAAGAAGGAAAGGAAATGAGAGTGAATTAAGATATTTTTCTCTTATTTAGGAAGATGAAAATTGGAGTGGAAGATAATGAAATCAATCAAGATCAATCCTCCATTATCTTTTATTTTCACAAATTTAAGAAACTCCAAATTAGAGTATTTTAAAGGAGATATCAACACCTAAACAAGGAGAAAATATATAGAAGGTTAACCTCCCCTTCTCTTTCCCTCTTAATTCTCAAATAAACCCAAAAGCAATGGTATTGTATCGAACTCTCTGATGTCTTGCATCTTCAACCTTTCAAACAAACCTTAAGGTAAGTTTGGATTGGAGGAAATTAAGAAGGAGAAAGGAAGGAAAGAGAAAAAGGATCTTGTCTTCTCCTTGTTTGAAAAGTTGAGAATTGGATGAGAAAGATTAATTCTTAATCCTTCATTATCCGTCTCTTTCACAAATTCAATATACTCCAAATTAAGATATTTTAGACGAGCTACCAATGCCAAACAAGGGGATGATATATGAAATGTTAAGATTCCCTTTTCCCCTCCTCCTCTCCATTTTCCTCTAATTACTTTCTTTTCATTTTTCTCTTATTTGCCAAACATACCCTTAGAGTCTCTAAGCTTTCACACTTAGAAGGAAGCAAATGGAATAGTTGGCTAGTAGAAGCCACTCTCATCCTAGAGGCCTCTTCATATTAGACAGTCTCCCTCATGATAGTGTTAACCCTCTTGGCTGATGGCATCGGAATTTCTACTTCTAGGATTGTTCTCAAGCCCCTTTTCCTTATACAAATTGTTAGAAGATAGATATTGTAACTGTCGTTTTTGGCTCAGACAATTGTAATTTGCAATTAGGACTGCAAGGGGTCTTAACCTTGGGGGACTTGTCCTTAGGTGATGCACCTAGGTGCTTACGTATCCTTCGGGAGGGATCAAAGTCCACGATCATGCTGACGTCTATAGGAGCCGTTAGGCAAGGTGGTTACCTGTATTGGGCAGTGTGCGGCTAAGACGTGCCTAAGGTACTCCAGGCGGGCGAGCCACTCTTAGGAGGTTGCCTTAGTGGGAGAGAGATCTGGTCTCTGGGGGCTGCTGGAAGCCCCGTGAATGGTGTATTCCGAGATGGACGTGAGCTTGCCGGAGGTTGACCTAGACGGTGCTTACGGCGGAGCTCGTGATATGCGGAGTGATTGTGTGAGGTATCCGAGGGTACTCGGGTTATCGAGAGTATGTGTGAGATATCGTAGTTTGGGTGCTATAATCCTTCAGGTTGCGTCTTACGTCTTTCTCTTTTGTCCCTCTAGTCCCCCAGGTGAGGGTCTATTTATACTGAGTGTGGGGAGGTCGTGCTCGACCCACGATCTCGAGGGACGTGGGATGTGCCACGAGGCTTGTGGTATTCTCACATCCGGTTAAGGGGATGCTCCGTGAGATGACGTGGGTAAGGGCCACGTAACTAGTACATGAGTGGTGCCACGTGTCTCTAGCGAGTGCTTAAGTCTGACTTTTAGAAGGTTAGTGCCACGTGTCCCAAGGTAGAATATTTCATAGTTACAAATATTAAATAATTTCCTATTACTTTTTTTATTATTTTAAATTTTATTTTATTTAAAAAAAATGATATGCACTTCAGTGTATACTAAATTACAATCTATATTATAATTATGATTTTAGACTTTTGGAGTTTGTTGTTGGATTCTTTGATCTCTCAAAGCATATAATGTGCAGACGTAGATGTAGATATATGGAAGAGAGTGTTGAATTATAAAAATGGAAGCTATAAAAATATAGTGGGAAGTAATTTTCTCTTATTTTAAATTTATGTTTAGAAAAAAAAATGTACATGCCAAGCCTAGAAAAGTTATTTTGGTCCTTTTAGGATGCAAACTGCTTATGGTGCAAACCCATGTAAACACCTACGCGGCGCATTTGTATTGGTCCAGTTGCAAAAATATTTTTCTGAAAAAAATTATATTTTTGCAACTGGACCAATACAAACGCGCTATGTAAACGTTTTTATAGGTTTACACCCTAAACAATTTGCACCATAGAAAAGTACATGTATTGGACTAAAAAATGCTCCAATATGCTTTTGATTGTCAACTTATTTTGTTTTTAGAAATTAAAGCCTAAAGATTTACTATTGAAATAATTAAATTTGTGGCCCAAAGAATTTGTTATCAATTGACACATTCATCTCTAAAAATATACTAAGCCCAAGGTTTATGCTTCTTTACTATGTATTCGGCTCAATGATAAATGAACATGTTTAATCTGGGCAAACGTATCCTAATGAGCACATAAAAATTATGAGTGATTGGGCCAACGTGTTTCTTGGCCCATGAAAAAAAAAGTGTCCAACAATGAAATAGAAAAATCCATGAGCTCATGCCAGAATCGAACCGGATAAATATTCGAACAAGTGTTTGGTTTATGGTCTAATTAGTTTAAACGGTCGAACCGTCGATCAAACTGGATGACACAATAAAAAATAAATATTAATTATTCTTAATATATGAAATGACATCACTCAAATTTTAGGTTTCAACATACATAATTTTGAAGTTTTAAGTTACATAACTTCTCAAAGTTTTAATTTTCCAGACTTGTCAAACTCTGAAAAAACTTGATCAAACTAAACATGAAATTCTTGATAATTATGACTTCTTAAATTTTAATTTTCAAGACTTTTCTAATTTTAATGTTTAAGATTTTTCTAATTCCTTTTTTATGTTATTTTTTTTTTATTTTTCAATTTTTTTTAAAAAAAAAAGTAAAATTAGACGGTTGGATCATCAATTGGACGGTCCAACCCGGTTGACCGGTTGGACCCCTGTTAAATTCAGTCCAATTCGGTTCAACTAAAAAAATAAATTTTTAATCTAATCAATTCGTCTTCATATCTGATTAATAGTTGGACCGATCCGATCGTCCGATTCAATCCAAACAACACTAATTTATGGTTAAAGAGATGAAGTTTGCCTTTTGCTCATACTTTATTTAACTTCTGACAATAGTACACTTGCTTTTTCCTCATTTCAGAGGTATCAATCAAATGAAAAAGTTGAGATGGTGAGTGTGTGTATATTGCTACATTAAAAATATGTTGTTTACAATTTACATATAAGATATATTCAATGAAATAAAATGTAATCCTTACATAGTCTTAAAAAAATTAATACAAAATCTATATTTACTAAAATGGTTTTAAAACTTTACATCTATGGTATATCATAAATCTTAAAATCAATATTTAGTGGCTTGGAATTTTTTTTATTTATCATTTATCAATATTAAAATCTTTGATTATGGACCATAATGCAAGCTAAGATAGGATTATTTAGAATTTATTGATTCTATATGGCTCTCATCATATAGTGTTCACCGTCAAAATGAGACAGAAAAAGATAAATAGCTATATAGTATTGCACTGATTTAAAGAAGAAAAACTTATTGATGTATATAGCTCTCAAGCAAGTTGTGATTGTAACTTGCTAGTATTGGACCATAAAATTAAAGTTGCTTTTCTTTGCGTGTGTAATAGTTCAAAATTCTAAAGTCTTATAAAGAAGACAAAATTAGAATATTCATAAAAAGATAAACAAGTATGCATATACTTCTATTCCACGATTGTTGACTGGAATAACTTATGTCAAGTTTTCTCTAAGTGATTTAATTTTAGAAAGAAATAAGGAAGAATATTGCAATACTATACCATACCTCCCCAAACGTGTCTTTCAATTGTATTATCCCTTGTAATTAACTTTTAAAAATAGTAATTAAGTGATTGTTTTAATGCATAAATTATGACACGAGATATTTAAATTTATGAATGAATAAGTGTCTTTCAATTGTATTATCCATGATAACTTTTAAAAATAGTAATTAAGTGCTTCTTCCAGATAATTCAATTAAATATCTTTTTTTCTAATCATAAAAATATTAAATTTAAGGTCAAAACCCTAAATTGGTCCTTTATGTTTGCACGAAGTTTCATATTGGTCCTTTATGTTTCAAAAAGTTCAAATTGGTCCTTCATGTTTGCAAGAAGTTCCAAATTGGTCCTTCCGTCCACTTCCGTCAATTTTTTAAGTTAAGTGCTGACGTGGCATGCCACATCAGCACCACGTCATCACATATGATATTGGATGATGACGTTGCGATGATGTGGCATGCCACGTCAGCTTCAATTGACACGTAGGAGAGATAATGTGTCCACGTCAGCACTTAACTTGAAAAATAAACGGACTTGGACGGAAGGACCAATTTGGAACTTCTTGCAAACATAAAGGACCAATTTGGACTTTTTGAAACATAAAGGACCAATATGAAACTTCGTGCAAACATAAAGGACCAATTTGGGGTTTTGACCTAAATTTAATTATAACTTGCTAGTATTGGACCATAAAGTTAAACTTACTTTTCTTTGCGTGTGCAATAGTTCAGAATTCTAAGCTGTTACAAAGAAGATAAAATTAGAATATGCTAAAAAAGATAAATCTGTATATACCTCTACTCCACAATTGTCGACTCGAACAACTTATGTAAAGTTTTGTCCGAGTGATTTAATTTTAGGAAGAAATTAGGAAAAATATGCACATACTATACCTTCCTAAACTTTGCTTTCAATTGTATTATCCTTTATAATTTTTGAAAACGATTTTTAAAAACTATTTTTATTTTTAAAAACAAAAAAAAAAATATAAACGTATTTGAATTACTGTTTTTTTTATGATTTATTTGAAAAACTGTTTTTGACATAAAACAAAAAATAGAAGATGTGTTTTGATAAAAGCTAAGAAATGAAAAAACTAAAGGATATTTTCAATTGACTCCAATTTTTTTAAAAAATAATAATAAGCCTTTTTTTATTAAAAGCATTGATATTTTTAAAAATGATCGATAGACAAAAATAGGATCATAGAGCTTTCAAAAGAAAGTAGAGGGAGAAGGGATTTCATTTTATAAAATTATAATAATAATAATAATAAAATTATTTTTTTCAAAAAAAATTAATTATCTTATTTTCTTAATCATTAAAATATTAAATTTAATCCATAAAAAAAAATCTTATGTCATAATTTTGTTCCTATATTATTGATAGTAATTAGCCTATAAGTTGTAACATATATATATATATATATATATATATATATATATATATATATATATATATATATATTGAGATAAGTTGTCACATATATATTTGTAAATAAGTCATAAGACATATAACAAAAGCATATAGATAATATGTTTTTTTTATATATATGGCTCTGATATAATCAATAATGGTCATCTCTTTTTTTTTTTTGAGCTTGAATAATAGTCATCTCTGAACTCATCAAGAGAAATTCTTTTTAAATGCTATTTTTTTTTCACACAAAGGAAGTTTGCCATCATCTTTTTTAATAACATATATATATATTAGAAACTTCACATTCACATGAACAAATTTTTTTAATTTATAAAATATAATATAAATTATTATTAATAATTTTATAAAAATAAATTATAAAATATATTTGATAAAAAAATATTCAAGAGAATATTAAATTATATGATAAATTACATCAATAAAATAAGCAAAATACCTACCCTATTTTGGGTTTACCTTCCAAATATTTTAAACAGTTTTAAAAAATATATGCGATTGGCTAGAAGTGAATTTATTTATTATTTTAATTTAGAAAAAAATTATTATTTTAAAATTAATAAAAAGGTATTTTTATAAAATTTTTATTAATTAAAAGGAATCTTTATTGAGGGCACTGATTATCCTATATTTATTCTCACCCAAAAACATCTTGATCCAACTTGTTTAATCTGGGCAAGGTTTATGCTTCTTTATGATGTATTTGGCTAAATGATAAATGAACATGTTTAATCTGGGCAAACGAATCCTAATGAGAACATAAAAATTATGAGTGATTGGGCCAACGTGTTTCTTGGCCCATGAAAAAAAAAGTGTCCAACAATGAAATAGAGAAATCTATTAGGTCATGGTAATATTGTAAGAACCGAACCAGACACAGATTCGAATTAGTATTTGGTTTATGGTCTGATCGGTTTAACTGATGGAATCGGATGACGCAATAAAAAATAAATATTAATTATTCTTAATATATACAATGATATCACTCAAATTTTAGGTTTCAACATACATAACTTTGAAGTTTTAAATTACACGACTTCTCGAAATTTAATTTTCAAGACTTGTCAAATTCTGAAAGAACTTGATCAAACCAAACATGAAATTATTGATAATCATGACTTCTTAAATTTTAATTTTCAAGACTTTTTTAATTTTAATGTTTAAGATTTTTTTAATTTCTTTTTTATGTTTTTTTTTTAAAAAAATAAAATTGGACCGGTTGAATCATCAATTGGACGATTCAACCCGGTTGACCAGTTGTACCACAATTAAATCCAATCCAATTCGATTCAACTAACAAAATGGTTTTTTGTTTAATCAATTCGTCTTTATATCCGATTAATGATTGGACCGATCCAATCGTCCGATCCCCTCCAAAGAACATTCCCTCCAAAGAACAATGGCTTATGGTTAAAGAGATGAAGTCCGCCTCCTACTCATACTTCATTTAACTTCAGAGGTATCAAATCAAATGAAAAAGTTGAGATGGTGAGTGTGTGTGCAGGCTAGGTGCACCTAAAAGAGGCAAAAGGCATGTACTTTTCCTCTCTCTTTCTCAAAATCATTATTTAAAATATTTTTTATTTTAACCCACAAGGTAAAAATTTAAAATATTTTTTATTTTAAATAGCATTTACCACTATTACATTATTTAGTTTTTATTGCATGGGTATATTATAATTGTTGTCATTAGTTTTTTTTCAGTTTTTATGATTTTATTTATTCATTTTTAATTTTAATAAATTTATAAAATTGTAAAATGCAAATATAAAAGGAAAGGTGAATATATTGCTACATTAAAAAAATTTTGTTTACAATTTACATATAAGATATATTCAATGAAATAAAATGTCCTTACATAGTCTTAAAAAAAGTTAATACAAAATCTATATTTAATAAATGGTTTAAAAACTTTACATCTATGGTATATCATAAATCTTAAAATCAATATTTAGTGGCTTGGAATTTTTTTTACTTATCATTTATCAATATTAAAATCTTTGATTATGGACCATAATGCAAGCTAAGATATAGGATTATTTAGAATTTATTGATTTTATATGACTCTCATCGTATAGTGTTCATCGTCAAAATGAGACAGAAAAAGATAAATAGCTATATAGTATTGCACTGATTTAAAGAAGAAAAACCTTATTGATGTATATTGCTCTCAAGCAAGTTGTGATTGTAACTTACTAGTATTGGACCATAAAATTAAAGTTACTTTTCTTTGCGTGTGCAATAGTTCAAAATTCTAAAGTCTTATAAATAAGACAAAATTAAAATATGCATAGAAAGATAAACAAGTATGCATATACTTCTACTCCATGATTGTTGACTGGAATAACTTATGCCAAGTTTTCTCCGAGTGATTTAATTTTAGAAAGAAATAAGGAAGAATATTGCACATACTATACCATACCTTCCCAAACTTGTCTTTCAATTGTATTATCCCTTGTAATTAACTTTTCAAAATAGTAATTAAGTGCTTGTTTTAATGCATAGGAACAAAATTATGACACGAGATATATAGTTAAATTTATGAATGAAATTAAGTGTCTTTCAATTGTATTATCCGTTATAACTTTTAAAAATAGTAATTAAGTGCTTGTTCCTGATAATTCAATTAATTATCTTTTTTTTAAATCATAAAAATATTAAATTTAATTGCAACTTGTTAGTATTGGACCATAAAGTTAAACTTACTTTTTTTTGCGTGTGCAATAGTTCAGAATTCTAAGTTCTCACAAAGAAGATAAAATTAGAATATGCTAAAAAAGATAAATCTTTATATACCTTTACTCCACGATTGTCGGCTGGAACAATTTATGCGAAATTTTGTCCGAGTGATTTAATTTTAAGAAGAAATTAGAAAAATAATGCACATACTATACCTCACTAAACTTTGCTTTCAATTGTATTATCCTTTATAACTTTTGAAAATAGTAATTAAGTGCTAGTTTAAATGCAATTTTCAAAAATCTAAAATGATTGTTAAAAACTATTTTTATATTTAAAAACAAAAAAAATATAAACGTATTTAAATTACTGTTCTTTTATGACTTATTTGAATTACTGTTTTTGACATAAAACAAAAAATAGAAGATGTGTTTTGATAATAAGCTAAGAAATGAAAAAACTAAACAATATTTACAATTGACTCCAATTTTTTTTAAAAAAAAATAATAATAAGCTTTTTTTATTAAAAGCATTGATATTTTTAAAAATGATCGATAGACAAAAATAAGATCAGAGAACTTTCAAAAGAAAGTAGAGGGAGAAGGAATTTCATTTTATAAAAAATTTATAATAATATATAATAATAATAAAATTATTATTTGTTCTCCAAAAAAATTAATTATCTTATTTTCTTAATCATTAAAATATTAAATTTAATCCATAAAAAAATATTTTATGTCATAATTTTGTTCCTATATTATTGAAATATTAACATTCTCTTCTCCCCCTCCTCCTCTCCATTTTCCTTTAATTACTTTCCTTTCATTTCTCTCTAAGCTTTCACACTTACAAGGAAGCAAATGGAATAATTGGGTAGTAGAAGCCTGATAAATTGCAATTAGAATAAGAAAACTTGATAAAATTCCGTGAGATTTCCATTAAGGCTCAGACAATATATACACTTGAGGAGCTAATGGAATGCACGTGGTCAGTGAGACAGTGACGTGCACTAGAGGACAACTAGCTAACTAACTGATTCTAGAAGAGAAAAGAAAATATCCTTAAGTCTTAGCTGGCTAAAAATATCTAACAAAATAGCACTATATGCTGCCAGCTCATGCACCATTATACCCTTAAGTCTTAGCTGGCTAAAAATATAATTACAATCAAAACTTAAATTAATTGTACATTTTCTACAAGGAAAAAATTTATGTGCTGTTGCTTATATGTTTTTGGTAAGATTATCTAATTAAAAAAAGATATGTGTCAATCTAATCAAATAAAAAAAGACATGTGTCAACTTTCTTTTTGAAAAACCACTCTCGTCTTAGAGACCTCCTTCATATTAGACAGTCTCCCTAGTGTTAATCCTTTTGGCTGATGGCTTCAGAATTTCTACTTCTAGGATTGTTCTCAGGCCCCTTTTTCCTTATACAAATTGTTAGAAGATAGATATTAAATAATTTCCTATTACTTTTTTATTATTTTAATTTAAATTTTTTTAAAGAAAAAATAATATGTAGTTCAGTGTACAATCTATATTATAATTATGATTTTAGACTTTTGGAGTTTGTCGTTCGATTATTTGATCTGTTGAATTATAAAAATGGAAGCTATAAAAATATAGTGGGAAGTAATTTTCTCTTATTTTAAATTTAAGGGTACGCTTGGTATGAATGCACGGATATAAAGTACTGTAGAATAGGAGTGTGCAAAACCGAACCAACCGATCCGATCCAAACCAAACCGACCAAAACCGACTACATAATCGGATGGATTGGTTTATTTCCTTGACAACCGATTTGGTTTGGTTCGGTTGATGAATGAGGTCCAATCCCAACCGAACCGAACCAAACCAACCGATTATAATTTTTTAAAAATATTTAAAATATTTTATGATGTTGATTTGTATGATTTTATGATGTTTGATTGTAATTTTAAGTTTGTAATGTTGAAATATTGTACTAATAACTTTAGTTTGTTGGTTTTCATGGTTAGAAATAGCTCTTTTTATTTTTTAGGGTATAAATTAAAGAGAAAAAACAATAAATAATTTTTTTAATTATGTCAAAAAAACCGATCAAACCGAACGGAACCAAACCGACTATGATCGGTTTGGTTCGGTTCGGTGGATGTCCATAGAACGGATTGGATTTGATGATTTTTTTAGTCATCGGATTGGATTGGTTCGGTTTTCTAAATCGTCCAAACCGAACCAATCCGCAAGTTTGCTCACCCCTACTGTAGAATAAAGGAAAGTACTGTAGAGAAAACTGATGAGAGAGGTAGAGAGAAAAATTAGGAAAGAGAAAAAGTATGATGAAAAATATGTTTGATATGTATAAATATGATGTAATTTTTTTTTTTGAAAAATGTGAGAATCCATGATTCTACTATTTGCAATTCTTACCAAACATACCCTAAGTTTAGACAAAAATGTACATGCCAAGCCTAGAAAAGTTCTTTTGGGTCCTTCTATGATGCAAACTGCTTAGGGTGCAAACCCATGCAAACCCCTACGCTGCGCATTTGTATTGGTCCAGTTACAAAAATATTTTTCTGAAAAAATTATATTTTTACAACTGGACCAATACAAATGTGCTACGTAAATGTTTGTATAGATTTACACCCTAGGCAATTTGCATCTAGAGAAGTACATGTATTGGACTAAAAACAAGTCAATAAAAAATGCTCCAATATGCTTTTGATAGTCAACTTATTTTGTTTTGAGAAATTAAAACCTAAAGATTTACTATTAAAATAATCAAATTTGTGGCCCAAAGAATTTGTTATCAATTGATACATTCATCTCTAAAAATATACTAAGCCCAAGGTTTATGCTTCTTTATGATGTATTTGGCTAAATGATAAATGAACATGTTTAATCTGGGCAAACGAATCCTAATGAGAACATAAAAATTATGAGTGATTGGGCGAACGTGTTTCTTGGCCCATGAAAAAAAAGTGTCCAACAATGAAATAGAGAAATCCATTAGCTCATGCCAATGTTGTAAGAACTGAACCAGACAAAGATTCGAATTAGTGTTCGGTTCATGGTTTGATCGATTTAACTAGTGGAACCGGATGATGCAATAAAAAATAAATATTAATTATTCTTAATATATAAAATGACATTACTCAAATTTTAGGTTTCAACATACATAATTTTGAAGTTTTAAATTACATGGCTCCTCAAAGTTTTAATTTTCAAGACTAGTCAAACTCTGAAAGAATTTGATCAAACCAAACATGAAATTCTTGATAATCATGACTTCTTAAAATTTAATTTTCAAGACTTTTCTAATTTTAGTGGTTAAGATTTTTCTAATTCCTTTTTACGTTATTTTTTTAAAAAAATAAAATTGGACCGGTTGGATCATCAATTGAGCGGTCCAACCCGGTTGACCGGTTGGACCCCGGTTAAATCCAATCCAATTCGGTTCAACTGACAAAATAATTTTTTGGTCCAATCGATACATCTTTGTATTCGATTAATGGTTAGACCGATCTAATCGTCTGATCTGATCCAAACAACACTGACTTATGGTTAAAGAGATGAAGTCTGCCTCCTGCTCATACTTTATTTAACATCTGACAATAGTACAGTTGCTTTTTCCTCATTTCATAGGTATCAAATCAAATGAAAAAGTTGAGATGGTGAGTGTGTGTGCAGGCTAGGTGCACCTAAATGAGGCAAAAGGTATGTACTTTTCCCCTCTCTTTCTCTCTCTCAAAATCATTATTAAAAAATATTTTTTATTTTATCCCACAGGAAAAAAATTTAAAATATTTTTTATTTTAAATAGCGTTGGTGGTGATTTTCGGAAAAGGATCCTCTAAACTTTTCTTCTCTACATTTCTATAAAAACGGCGCCGCTTGGAGACTCTGGTTTTTTTTTTTTTCGTTTTTGAGCTGAAGAATACGGCATCGTTTTAAAATTTTTTTTTCTTGTTTCTGAATTCAGCAGCTTACGGCACCGTTTTAAGATTGTAGCTTTTGGCAACTTTTGGCGCAAGATTTGGGGTGAGTTTTGGCGGGCGTTTCTCGTCTTCTTCTTCCCCTGGACTTAGCTGTTTTGGTTTGGTTTTATAATCTTTTATCTCTTCTTCCTCACTGCTTGTTCTTTTGATTTGAGGTATTGATTACTTTTTTTTCCACCCATCTTCTTCTTCCTCTGCATATTTCATTCTTTTGATTTGAACCTTCTTCTTCTTGCACATTGTTTATTGTTTATATTAAATTCTTAACTTAAAGTTAGGAATATGTATTTTGATAAAATGGCTGAATTGAATTATTTGGTGACACTTGCTCATAAGGTTATAGAAAAAAGAGATGCAGTAAACAACTTCCATGTTTATTTAGGGAAACAATCTTGGATATATAAACTTGTTAGAACCATATATGAGTAGAAAAAGATGCCAAGTTACACATTATTTCACCTATGTTCCTTGTCTTCTATGTTGCTTTTGTGCACAGTCCCAGGATATGTTCTTGAACATTTAATTGAATGACCTATATGTTGATTATTCTAATTTCTAATAGGTTCTGGGCAATTCCACAAGGAAAGAGATTGATGATCATTTAATTTGAAGCTTGTGTTCTTCTTCAACTTGGAGACGGTTAAAATGTAATAGTTTTTTTTTTATATAGACCCTTATATTTTGTTTTTAATTTAGTGTAATTTTGTTCATCAGTTCAAAGAATTTTCTTTTGTGTCTTGTAAGGAGGGGGCATCTAACTCTGCATCTATTGATAATTTATATATGGATTGGAAACCAAAAGTGGGGATGGAATTTGATAGCTTAGAGAAAGCTTGGAAATTTTGGAATGACAGGTGGAAAAATAGGGTTTGGAGTGAGAAGGGCATACACAAATAAGAGCAAGAAAGATGGCTCTGTCACATCTGTTAGATTTCTTTGTAGCAAGGAAGGGCTGAGAAGAGCAGACAAAAGAGATCATCTAACTAAGAATCCTCGACAAGAAACAAGAACGGATTGCAAAGTTAGAATGGGGCTCACCAACATGAATGGAATATTTAGAGTCTATGATTTAATAGAGGACCACAATCACGTTTTTCAAACTCCAAAAACAGCTCATATGTTGACATCCCAACGTAGATATCAGAAGTTCAGGCACATGAGATTAAGTTAGCTGAAGATTCTGGACTGCAACAAAGAGCGTCGTATGAACTATTCAGTAGACATGTAGGCGGAAGAGATCATCTTGGCTTTACCCGTTTAGATAAGAAGAATTATCTTCGAACCAGAAGACAGAAGAGTTTGCAGTATGGGGAAGCCGGTTGTTTACTAAGATATTTCCAAGAACAAACGTTAGTAGATTCGTCATTTTATCGTGCTTTTCAGATGGATAATGAAGAACAAATAACCAATATATTCTGGGCTGATGCTAGAATGCGCTTGGATTATGGGTATTTTGGTGACGTGGTCTCTTTGGATACAACCTATTGCATTAATAATGCACATAGACCACTTGCTATATTTTCTGGATTCAATTATTTTAGAGGAGTGGTGATATTTGGAGCTGCATTATTGTATGATGAGACTGTGGCGTCCTTTGAGTGGTTGTTTAAAACATTTTTGGAAGCAAATTTACAGGAGAAGCCTCAGACCATATTCACTGATCAGGACCCAGCAATGGCTAAAGCATTGCATAAGGTTATGCCTGATGTTTGCCATGGATTATGTACATGGCATTTGATGCAAAATGGAATTAAGCACTTGGGAAATTTGATGAAGAATGGATCTCATTTTTTACGAGACTTCAAGACTTGCATGTATGGATATGATGAGGAGACGCAATTTGAAGCAGCTTGGAGTAAATTGCTTTTAGACTACAATGTCCATGATAACACATGGCTCAAGTCAGTATACACTTTAAAGGAGAAATGGGCAGCTTGCTATATGAAAAGGGCTTTCACATTGGGAATGCGAAGTACTCAACTTAGTGAGAGCTTGAATGCAGACTTCAAAAGGTGCTTGAGGCCGGATATTGATATTATTAATTTCTTTAAGCACTTTGAAAGGGTTGTGGAGGATAAAAGGTATAATGAACTAACGTGTGAATATGAGTCGCGACATAAACTTCCAAAACTGAAATGTGCATTCTCACCCATGCTAATACAAGTTGCGGAAGTTTACACCCCAATGATATTTAACATGTTTCAAGAGCAATTTGACATGTCTCACGCTTGTTTGATAAAGCATAAGAATGAGATACAATCATGCTTTGAATATATCATTAAGTTAGCTTCCTCCATCAATGTGTTTGATCGAGAGCGTGAATTTAGAATTTTGTTGAATCCTTTTGAGAAGACAGTGTCTTGTACTTGTAAGAGGTTCGAGAACTTCGGTATCTTGTGTTGCCATGCTTTGAAGATACTTGATGCCAACGAAATTATACATGTTCCTAATCATATATTTTGAAGAGGTTGACAAAAAATGCTAGAAGTGGTGTTATAATGGATTTTAAGGAGAACGAAGTTGTGGAAGATCCTAAGTTAGTTCGCACGATGCGATATAGACAACTTTGCCTCAAGCAGATCAAGTTAGCAACTGATGCGGCTGATTTTGATCAAGCATTCTTGTTGATTGATAAAGCTGTGGATGAATTGATTAAGCAAGTCGCAGAGCTTCGGTTGAAGGTAACAGATGTGAACAACAAGAAGGATGAACTTATAGCACCCATTAGTGAATTGTCATGACCTCCTACCGGGCGTCCGTGACCGGCACGGGAGGTAGGATTTCTCCTATCCCGTAAGCCTATAATTCCTGATTGATATTCTTATATATGCGTAACTACCCATTTCTAATACAAACAATATAGTATTTACATGGCCATCCCTATTCGATGACCTAAGTAGCACACAATCCACGGCTCGCTCAACGCCGCTTCAGTCTATATATATACACATAATCAATCACACGTACATATAATATACATATTGATCACGCCCTTAAAGGCGGGTGATCTATCCTATTCACATGCAGAATCCCTGTGTACAGTCAAGCATATATATTCAATCACACACCTGCATAAAATATACATATTGATCACACGCCTCAATGCGTGTGACCTATCCTATTCACATGCGGAAGCCGTATTTTCACACAATTAAGTATTCAGTCACACATATATATAAGTTTACATATTGACCACACGCTCAGTGCGAGTGGTCTATCCTATTCACATGCGGAAGTCACATCCATATATATATATATATACACACATGATATTCATCATATCATAACCTATGATCCCAACAACCAGACCAATCTTTAATCTGTATGAAGCCGACAATTCTAGAGTGTGACATAGACATATATGCATATAGCAACTGTACAAAACAATGTTATACCAAAAGAATCATATACATATACATCTTGTCAAAATACATATAGCAGTACTACCCACGCAAACAATGCGTGCGGTCTTTAAGTCTGTCCGCCTCCCTGAGATGAAGTGGAAGCGCTCTCGATGCCTATACCACCTGTGTCTGTAACATGTAACATTGGGGTGAGTCAAACAGACTCAATGAGAGGCTTTCCCATCCCTGGTGTAGTAGCGGGTACCACTACAACTGGGGAAGAGGAGCCAATCACAAACACATACGCATATAATGGATTAAATTTCCATATGTTAAGTGGTTAGGCAATTAGCTTACATCATATTCACAATAAAGAATTTAAAGCATGGATTTACATACATTTAAACTCACACATACATCATATCATGATTCAACATATAATTCTATGTGGTCCTCTGTATTCAAGTAATCATAATCATAAACTGGCCCGAAGGCAATATCTCACGTGAGCAATATGGGAACCTAGTCGATCATTCTAGGAACCCCTGGTCCCAAGACTATACTTGGAACAATAGTCTGACCCCAAGACTTTACTTGGAGCAATAGCCGGCGACTCATCTGACCTCGTTTTACCCAAGGTAATTGCCACAATGTGGTGAACTCATATACTCTGTATTTCTGTGGTTTGACTCAAGACAAGAGACTCAATCTACCCGGACCACCCGTGATAGACTCGGTTCCCGCATTGTACAATAAATGACCCCTATGGACCTCTACTTATTCATCTTACTTCTGATTAGGAAACCTAGACTTCCAAGTAGTTTCTAATTCGGACTCTTGATTCAAAACAAGTCACCTATGTTTATTTCCTTTAAGGATTTACATACAAACCACACTTTTCAGGTGATGATCGATGAGATTTGTTTCTAGTACCACAAGACCCTCACAAATAAAATTGACTCGATCCTACTCCCGATATCATTCTAGGTCCCGAGGACCTTCTTTCCATATAAGGCTCCTTGAGCCACCATTTGCTTTTACAGTTCACATATACACGTACAGCACGTTATCACATATATTACAATTTAGGAACAACAATAGCATGTTATCTAACATGTAATTCCTACAAATAGGCAAGAAGGCAAACCATATATCCATATCCGCAGTCAACCCCATAGGGCAAGGATAGGAAAGCCCCTCACCTGGTTGGCCCCTTGTATCGGCTCTCGGTGTGCCCGAAGGTCCGCTTACTGTATGGTGCCCTATACACATTTACTTGAGAGATTCAGAAACTTGCAATTTTAACCACTATAGTGTACATGTAACGCTAACGCTCATGTTCCTTCTAATTAATTTCATAGACTAGTTGTTGGCTTGGAATGCCTTCAACTAGTTTTCGGAACTCCTAGCATGCTTCTAATCGTGACCAACCCTTGCTAAATCACACTATTCGAAAGCCTTGAGTTGGGAATGCAAGGTTACCCACTTTCATCTCTATGTGTCCATATGAAATTCCCATTGCCCAAGTCTTGAATTTATGACTCAAGAGAGTCATAAATTCTACTTGTATAAAATTTTCATTTACCGAATTAACTTTCAATACTTTACTTACACACGAATACACCTATCCGGATACGCGTAAAATTATGAAAGTGTCTCTTTTCCCCGAACCGGGTTCTGGGTGAGACGGGAATTACTCGGGTTTTTAATCCCTCGTACATTCCAATAATTTTTAACAATTATATAATTATCATTCAACCTTTCAATGCACCTCAAATCATTCCACAACACCCTTAAACCTTTCCAATCATACTTTTCCTACACTTTTTCCAACCCGAATAAATTTCATCAATTCGGTTCCGGTTCCTAAGCTTCCAACTCACTTCCTAGCATGCATATACTTCAATTTAGGACCCAGAATACTCAGATTGAATCAATTGGGGTCTTTCCAAAAATCCCTAAAATTGATAAAATTGGGGTTTGAGAGTTTCGGGACTTCTCACCTTGATTCAACCGGTTAGAAGGACGATATGGAGTAGAGGAGACTCTCAGCTACCTTCCCCGGTGAAGAGACGGCATTTTCCGGTGAGTTTTCCGGCGAGAAGCTCTCTTCCTCTTGTTTCTCTCTCTAACCCGAGCTCTCTCTCTCTCTCTCTAGCCCCAAAGACGGCAACGGACGGCGAACTCCGGCCACCACCGTGCTCAGCCCGTACGTCCGGCCCACCTTCCCGTCGAGCTTCCTCCAGCCACGCCCAGCCTCTCCCTCCGTTTCTCTGTTTCTTCCTCTCTTCCCTCTCGTACGCGTGGCTCTTGTCCCTCACGCCTCCTTCTTTTCTTTCTTTGCCTCATTTATATCTTATATATATATATATATATTTAAAAAAATATTCTGATTTCCTTTTTTACATAATTATATATTTATATAATTAGTTAATATATACCTATCAAAAGAAAATAAGTCTGATTTATTAAGAAATAAATAGAAAAATAGAAATATTAGGATTTAAAAATTTTATATTTACAACATAATAAGTGATAGGCTAGTGTATTTTTTTTCATCTCATTTTCCTCTTTTAAATTAATTAATTTAATTTAATTTTCGATGCTAGTTAAAATATTCCCGGATATTACATGAATGCTTGTCACAACCAACAGGGATTAAGAAAAGAATTGGCAAAAAAAAAGAAAAGACGTCACATGAGCTGTCTTGATCAACGTAAGAGGCAAAGGACGTCAAGTGTCACAATTTCCTAAAGTCAAAGATCTATAGTAAATTGATTCATGTATATATCTCTTTATGTCATTAATTGTTTATGCGACTTTAGTAAAATAATTCATATTTTTTTCATTTGTTTTTCTTGTAGGGCAATGAAGCTGTAAATCATCTAAACTTTGAAGTACCTGAAGGATATGGGAATCAAATGAACATTGATGTGCCTTTCAGATCTGAGAATACATTTAGTTTTACCAAATTTTTGATGGTAATCTCTAATGAACATTAAATTGTTTAGATATTTTAATATTCTCATGGACTTGAACATAGGGGTACTGAAGTAAAGAACAAAATGCAAGTCCTTATTAGCACTTAATACATAACAGAGAAATATGAATTCAGAAATATATTAATACTAGTGTAAATTCAGAAGAAAAAAAAAATCACTAATTGGATTCAAAGAAATATGAATTCATTAATTAGTTTGTGAGCAGAAACATGTTACTGATCTCAAATCTCAATCTGCTCTCCTTAACTTTCACTCCATCATTCTAAAGGGAAAACCAGACATATATTTCCTTATCATATGTAGAGTATATTATTGTCAATTCAACCACTTAATTAATATGAGAGTAACTCTACCTATCTAGCCAGTAACTTTTGGATTTAGCAAAAGCAAAATAAATTATACTATAAATGGCACATAACAATTTATATTTATATTATATAGCTAGAAAACCTCATTATGTTACAACCAAATTTGCAATCTCCTCAACCACTTGGTAATGATGGAATACTTGAAATTTGTCTATGTGATCAATGCCACTAATAATAACAATGGTATAATTAAATTAGGAGCCCAACGCCTCCAAAAGCTGAATACAAGAATGAAAAGCAAACTTAATTTACCCGTTTGTGGTAGCTATGGCAATACAATATTTACAGTCATCTCCACCGCCTCAGTTGTAACCCCATGCCCCCAATACATGGCCGCAATCGCATACCTTAATTCGGCTCTACATTTGTCGTCGCCGGAGAAGTGAGAGACGGAACGGCACCGATGCAGCAGTCGTTTATGCAGATAGAGTGACGCCATGGATGAGACGTCGACGGCGTTGGATGAGACGTCGACGGCAAGGGATGAGCGACGGCGTTGGAGGAGACGGCGAGCGATTGCGAGTTCCGAACGAACGCTTTGATGCTGAAATGAGAAACCAAAAAAAAACCATGTCTTATGTGTTGTTGCTTACATGCTTTTGGTAAGGTTGGCCAATTAAAAAAAAGGTATGTGTCACTTTTGAAAAGAAAATTGACACATGTCTTTTTTTAATTGGTCAACCTTACCAAAAGCATGTAATGTAAGCAACAACACATAAATTTTGTCCCAAAAAAATATACAGCATATTGTCAAAGCCGCGCCGTTTCAAGGAAATGCACGGTAACCGGAGAGAAAGAAATTTAGAGGATCTTGTTCCATGTTCACCACTATTATATTATTTAGTTTTTATTGCGTGGGCCATTAGTTTTTTTTTTCAGTTTTTATGATTTTATTTATCCATTTTTAATTTTAATAAATTTATAAAATTATAAAATGCAAAGTGAATAGATTGCTACATTAAAAAAAAATTTGTTTACAGTTTACATATAAGATATATTCAATGAAATAAAATGTAATCCTTACATAGTCTTAAAAAAAGTTAATACAAAATCTATATTTAGTAAAATGGTTTAAAAACTTTACGTATATCATAAATCTTAAAATCAATATTTAGTGGCTTTGAATTTTTTTTATTTATCATTTATCAATATTAAAATCTTTGATTATGGACCATAATGCAAGTTAAGATAGGATTATTTACAATTTATTGATTTTATATGACTCTCATCATATAGTTTATCACCGTCAAAATGAGACAGAAAAAGATAAGTAGCAATATAGTATTGCACTGATTTAAAGAAGAAAAACTTATTGATGTATATAGCTCTCAAGCAAGTTGTGATTGTAACTTGCTAGTATTGGACCATAAAATTAAAGTTACTTTTCTTTGCGTGTGCAATAGTTCAAAATTCTAAAGTCTTATAAAGAAGACAAAATTAGAATATGCATAAAAAGATAAACAAGTATGCATATACTTCTATTCCACGATTGTTGACTGGAATAACTTATGTCAAGTTTTCTCTAAGTGATTTAATTTTAGAAAGAAATAAGAAGAATATTGCACATACTATACCATACCTCCCTAAACGGGTCTTTCAATTGTATTATCCCTTGTAATTAACTTTTAAAAATAATAATTAAGTGCTTGTTTTAATTCATAGGAACGAAATTATGACACGAGATATATGGTTAAATTTGTGAATAAAATTAAGTGTCTTTCAATTGTATTATATTATCCATTATAACTTTTAAAAATAGTACTTAAGTGCTTGTTCTAGTTAATTCAATTAATTATCTTTTTTTTAATCATAAAAATACTAAATTTAATTGCAACTTGCTAGTATTGGACCATAAAGTTAAACTTACTTTTCTTTGCGTGTGCAATAGTTCAGAATTCTAAGCTCTCACAAAGAAGACAAAATTAGAATATGGTAAGAAAGATAAATCTGTATATACCTCTACTCCACGATTGTCGACTGGAACAACTTATATCAAGTTTTGTCCGAATGATTTAATTTTAGGAAGAAATTAGGAAAAATATGCACATACTATACCTCCCTAAACTTTGCTTTCAATTGTATGGATAAAAGTTCAATGGTACCGTACCACTGAACTTCAGTGCATCCCTCCAATTATATAGTGCCATTTGTTAATATTAATAAATACTCACATTAATTAGGGCCCACCTTGAATGGTTTAGGGACCAACTGATTGGAGGGATGTACTGAAGTTCAGTACTACCGTACCACTAAACATCTACTCCAATTGTATTATCCTTTATAACTTTTGAAAGTAGTAATTAAGTGCTGGTTTAAATGCAGTTTTCCAAAATCTAAAACGATTTTTAAAAACTATTTTTTATTTTTAAAAACAAAAAATATATAAACGTATTTGAATTACTGTTTTTATGACTTATTTGAATTACTGTTTTTGACATAAAACAAAAAATAGAATATGTGTTTTGATAATAAGCTAAGAAATGAAAAAACTAAACGATATTTTCAACTGGCTCCAATTTTTTTTAAAAAATATTAATAACACTTTTTTTATTAAAAGCAATGATATTTTTAAAAATGATCGATAGAGAAAAACGGATCAGAGAGCTTTCAAAGGAAAGTAGAGGAGAAGGGATTTCATTTTATAAAAAATTTATAATAATCATAATAATAATAAAATTATTATTTGCTCTCCAAAAAAATTAATTATCTTATTTTTTTAATCATTAAAATATTAAATTTAATCCTTAAAAAAATATCTTATGTCATAATTTTGTAATTAGCCTATAAGTTGTAACATATATATTTGTAAATAAGACATACGACATATAACAAAAGCATATAGATAATATGTTTTTTTTATATATATATATGGTTCTGATATAATCAATAATGGTCATCTTTTTTTTTTTTGTCTGAATAATGGTCATCTCTTAACTCATCAATAGAAACTCTTTTTAAAAGACAACTTATATGCTATTCCTTACATGTTTTTAGTAAGGTTAACCAATTAAAAAAAGACATGTGTCAATTTTTTTCTCAAAATTTATACATGTCTTTTTTTAATTGATTAACCTTACCAAAAGCATGTAAGCAACATTACATAAATTTTTTCCCTTTTCAAATGTTATGTTGATGACACCGGGAATTGGAATTACAATGAATTTGAGCATATCATATTGTATCAAATGGTTTCATTATGTTTGGTAGGTAGGAAAGAATATAATAGAGATGTAAAGGAAAGGAATGTAAAGGTAAGTAATGCAGAGGAACTTTGAATATAAAGTAATTGTAAAAATAAAAAATGTGTTTAGTATATAAAAAAATGATATAAAGTTTGTAAAGTAAAATGTTAAAAAAAACTAAAATACCATTATTAATATTATATTGTAATTAATAATAAAAATGCTATTTAGTGGACGACAAAACTAAAGTAATGCACCTCACTTACATCAGAGTTAGAGAATGAAGGTCAAAGAATGCTTTCAAGAGGGGCAATTTCGTCCTTTTTACCTCACTTCTAATTTTTGAAATATGTGCCATTATACATTGCATAATTAATATGAGTTTCACATCATGGAGGTTATAATCAAGGAAATATCTTAGCTTTGGGCTCCCCTACTCTAACAGATAGCTTTAAGAATATGATTTTTTCAAGGAATTGTGCTCGTATCAAATGCTGCTTTCATTAAGAGCCGGTCGATCGAAAAAGGGCTACCTGCAGAGGATTCTGATCGGTGGAGGGACTGACCGTGATCGAGTAAAGCGCTACCGAATGAAGTGTCACAGTGTGCAGCCGTCGGGACACCGACTTTTGAAGGGAGTGATAATGGTATGACTCCCACATTGGGAAGGTTATAATCAAGGAAAGGCCTTAAAAGGCCTTGAGTTCTCCTACTCTAATAGCTAGCTTTTAGAGTGTGGTTCTCCCAACAACTTATACTCGTTATAAGCTAGCTTATAAGGCCTTTCTTTGATTATAACATCCCCGATAATGATAGCAACATTGCTCAGGATGGAAACTTTTCATTTAAGAGCACCTATTAATATTAATAGGTATCCTTTATGGGATGTGATATGGAAAGCAAAGCACCGTACATATTCAAGTTTCTTCTGAAGAGGCATTCTCACGAAAGTCTTCCAACTATATAAACACAAGATTAGTAAATGGCGTAGTTCCAATACTACTTTCCCACGTTGTAACCATATTACTGAAACTAATTTTCATGTTAAAGAGATTTTTTTTTTATAATCTTCACCTTACATGGAATTCATTGATTGATCAAAACGCAAAGCTCGATTTTATGAAAATTTCTTACATACATATACATACATCAACCAATTATTTTAAAACACATTATCAACTTCTTCACACTCTCTTTTGTGGGTCCCATTTAATTAACAAATTTCTTACACTTTATTAGTTGATGTATAGATGATTTGGTGCATAGTATATGTGTAAGAATTTCTCCAATTTTATATAACCTTTCCGTGAAGGATTGGATAGCATGGAATATCACTCGTCCAAAAATGATCTATGCAACTAGTTGGGTGAGTATTTTTACAACAACTTGTACCTTTATTAATTTGGGAGTGGTAGAACAAGATTATTTTCCAACAAGGAACTGACATTCACAAATCCACTTTATGTTATTCTCTCTTTTTATTTTTTTGAACATCCAGGATCATGCCTTAAGAAATGGAAGAGTTGGCCATCTTAATTAAAAGAACTTGTATTGATTTTTTTTTCCAATCCCTTCACCCTCCCTGGATGGCTCAAAAAATTAAACCAACAAAGTGGGATTATTGCTACTTGGTGGTGGTTTAATTAGAAATCATAAAAGTGAGTGGATTAAGAAGAGCTTTCAAAACAATATTGGAACCTATAATGTCTTTATAGCAAATCTATGGGGCATCTTTAATGGCCTTTATTTGGTTTGGAAGCTTGGCCTCAGTCATGTCATTCTCGAAAGTGATTCTTCTTGTTGCAATCCAGTGCATTCAAAAGCCTAAGGGTATGTTTGTGATTGTGTTTATATGCTTATTTAGTATATTTTGATAAATGACAAAAATAATATCTTCTCTCATCTACTTTGTAAGCCTTGCATGAAAGAGGTAGACACGTAGAGTAGACTTTGCATTTCCTTTCTTAAGCTTTCATTTATCAAATCAAGAAGAAAAGGATGGCAACACTGCTGAGAAAAAAAAGATCTCTAGCCCCATTGTTAAGATCGCGCCAGATTTAAAGAAGAAGGAAATCAAGTGTTTCAAGAGATGCTTCTCAACACCCAAATAAGAAGAGGACATATGGAAGGTTAACCCCCTTCTCTTTCCCTTTTAATTCTCAAATAAAGCCAAAAGCAATGGATAATGTATCCAAGTCTCTGATGTCTTGCATCTTCAACCTTTCAAACAAACCTTAAGAAATATTTAGACGGGAGGAAATTAAGGAGGAGAAAGGAAGGAAAGAGAAAGGGATCAAGATGTCTTTTCCTTTTTGAGAAGTTGCAAATTAGGGAGGAAGATTAATTCTTAATCCTTCATTATCTTTCTCCTTCACAAATTCAAAATATTCCAAATTAGGATATTTTAGACGATTTACCAACACCAAACAAGGAGATGATATATGAAATATTAACATTCCCTTCTCCCCTCCTCCTCTCCATTTTCCTCTAATTACTTTCCTTTCATTTCTCTCTTAATTTCCAAACATACCCTTAGAGTCTCTAAGCTTTCACACTTACAAGGAAGCAAATGGAATAGTTGGCTAGTAGATAGTCTCCCTCAAGATAGTGTTAACCCTCTTGGCTGATGGCTTCGGAACTCTACTTCTAGGATTGTTCTTAGGCCCCTTTTCCTTATACAAATTGTTAGAAGATAGATATTAAATAATTTCCTATTACGTTTTTATTATTTTAAATTTAAATTTTTTTTAAAAAAATGATATGTAGTTCAGTGTATACTAAACTACAATCTATATTATAATTATGATTTTAGACTTTTCGAGTTTGTCGTTCGATTCTTTGATCTCTCAAAGCATATAATATGTAGATGTATATGTTATTAAGCGCTCTATTTGTCAATTGGTCGTGGATATTTGGTTGAATCCGTCTCTTATTGAGGGAATTAATCATACTCTGATTACCTTTATTCCCAAAATTTCAAGCCTGGAGCATTTGAAAGATTTTCGCCCAATCAGTCTCTGCAATGTTTCCTATAAAGCTATCACTAAAGTGTTAGCTAACAGATTCAAGGTTCTCATGTCTAAACTGGTCTCTCCCAATCAATGTAGTTTCGTCGCGGGTTGCCATAGCGCAGATAATATTGTGGTGGCTCAGGAGGTGATTCATTCCATGAGGAGTATGAAGGGTAGGAAGAGATTTATGGCCATAAAGATTGATTTGGAGAAGGCGTATGACCGCCCTGATTGGGATTTTGTTTGTGAAACTTTGACTGATATTGTTTTGGATCTTAGCTTTGTGAATTTGATCAATATGTACCTTAGAACGGCTTCTATGCAAGTTCTGTGGAATGGAGGTAAGACTTTGACCTTTAAACCTTCTCGAGGCATTAGGCAAGGCAATCCTAAATCTCCTTATCTCTTTGTGCTGTGTATGGAGCGCTTGGTCCATGGTATTCAACTAGCAGTTAATTCAGGGTTGTGGAGGCCGATTAGAATTGGGAAGGATGGCCCACCTATCTCACATCTTTTTTTTGCTGATGATCTTATTCTCTTTGCGGAGGCCTCACTTGATCAGGTGGATGTGGTTAAAACTTGTCTTGAAAAGTTGTGCTAGTTCTGGTCATAAAGTCAATGATGCTAAGACCCAAGTTTTCTTCTCTAAAAATGTACATCATTCGAGGGTTGTGGAGTTGAGCCAAGCTTTGGGTTTTAATTTTACTGGTGACCTTGGTAAATACTTGGGTGTTCCTTTGCTTCATAAACGGGTCAAGAAAGATACTTACAGCTACATTGTGGACAAAGTTCGTGGTCGGCTTAGTAGTTGGAAGAGTGCTTCATTGTCCCTTGCTGGTCTATCACGACCCCAAATCGGGTTCATGACCGGCATGGAATTCGAGGAAAAATTCCTGAACCCATTAGCCCGACCACTAGTACTATTTACCTAAGCATTCAAATTTCCAATAATCCGACAACCTTTAAGTATTAAAACATTAGTTACAATTCCTACTAAAGCGGGGATCCTGCCTGTAAAATTATGGAGCAACTGATCTAGAGAGAAACAAAGTGATACCGTCCACGCACACACGAACAATGTGTGGCTCTCCAACTGACAGTATCACACTCGACCATCAACGGACCTGCAAAATCTGTGATTGGAAAACAAATATAGAGAGGGGTGAGTTTTACAACTCAGTGAGTAGATAACACCTACCATAATAGGAAGGGAACAAACATGCAGGCACGAGTTCTTCGCAAACCATTTCATGCTTGTATTTTCCAACAGAAATATTATGAATAATAATAATAATAACATATAAACTTTTAAAACTAAAAGGAGTATGATTTTCAAATCAGAGTGCTTTTCAAAATCTTATCAGAGTCATGTCAAAATCAGATATGAAAACCAGGTCCACAGAACCAGTCAGAACAGACATGAGCACAAGGCTCATAAAATCAGAAAAGCCTATGGCTTTAAATAATCAGATGAGCATTAAGCTCAATATATCATATATATCCAATCCACGTGTGTTGGCCAGCACACGGGGCTAGCAACACCCCTGCTAGCTGGGGTTCCAAGGTGCACCAAGGGCTAACGATACTACGTTAACTGCAAGGTCCTATATCAGATGGCTTCCCTAAAAATACTTTAAATATATATTGTATTTAACCTTTCTATAGTGATTCACATTTCAAATCACAAGATGAAAATAATCAAGTAGTCATAATCCTTGAGCCGAAACAGAAATGCATAAGGTTAGAGTCCATATGATAAATCATACTCCTAGAATTAAAAGAATATTCCGAAACAACCAACCTTTTAAGGAAGTTCACACCAATTGAATCATTTTAGATTTAATCCAAGGTGAGGACAAATTAACTAATGCAAGAAGATAACCAAAAATTCAGAATAGATCATATAGAGAAATATTTATAGAAATACTTTAAGTATGAATTAATTTATACTAAGTCCATCACCTTGTGCATAATATCATAAAAGAGTGCAGAAAATAATGCTCAACGAATTAATTAAGTGTACAAAATTCATCCGTCAAAGATGAAAGAAGAGAAATAGAACTTTCGAAAATTGGTTTGTTCCCCTTTCTAAACTAAAGGCTAAAATTAATTGAAATTTAAGGTAGGCATGAAAAGTGTATAGTAGGCATTATCCACTCACCAGGTCAATGACGTATCTAGATGTCAATTGATTTCGCAAGTTTGACAATGACTATGAGAGTATCATCAATTGCCCTATAACATGACTAACATATAACATACATTTAAAATATTTCCTTAACAGAAAGAAATCATATTTCACTAAAATTAAACTCAATTTCTAACTTTAATTGAATTCTTAATATTCTTAACATAACCTACTTACTTGAAACTCAAATAAGGACAGAGCACCTAAATTGATAACAAGTATAAGTTGCCCAATTAAAATAATCTTAAACACTATTCTCTACAAGCAGACATTCTTCTCTTGAGAAATCTCTTTCATCACTATACTCACTATATTCAAATTAATAATTAATTTTCTCAAAATTAAATATCCTTGTAACATAAATCCCCAGCTTAATCACAAATAGGACTTGAGTTAACATCTAGGAGCTTTAAAATAATTATAACAAGTGTGGAAACTCAAGATTCCAACAAAAAGAACATTTCCTATGTTAAAAACTATAACTTCTCATACTTATAAGCATATTTCACATTATATATAATCTCATACTTCATTTAAATCTTTAGTTCTCACAATGAACGTCCTTCCAAAGTTATTATAGGGGTTTAGTAAGCAAAATCAATTTATCAATTTAAAGCAAATAACAAAGATCCCAATTTCCTACAAAAATCCCCAATTTTTCGCACTATATCAAGAGGCCATATTTAGAGACATCAAAAATCAAATATTGGGGTCAAAAATATCTTCAAATTACTTCGTTAATCATATAAGAACAAGTAGGAGTGAAGAAATTATCAAGATTTAGCAAGAAAATCTAAGATCTTCCTCTTCCCAAATCCTTACTAACAAGTAGCAACAAGAAAGAAGGAAGAACTCACATTAGCAACTAAACCGATTTGATCTCCCTTAAGCAAGAAAATCCACCTTCCAGCAATAAAATAGACAAAGTGCAGTGTTTAATAGCCACCTATAGCTCGTCGGAAATGGAGTTTGGGGTGGACGGAGGAGGTGGGTATCTAAGAGGAAGAAAGAAAGAAAGAAAAGAGAAAGAGAGGAAGGGGAACAGACCAAAAGGAAAGGAAGGGAGGAAGATATGAAGAGAGTAAGAGGCGCTGGAAAAAGAAGTTTTGGGAAAGTGAAAAAAAACTGATTGAATTGTCAAAAATTATATTTTTGCCCCAATAAAAAACTATCCTTTCAATTAAGTCCCTCGCAAAATTATATTTCTGACCCAAAATGAAAAACATTCTTTTAGTTAAGTCCCTCACAAAGTTTCAGTTAAGTCTTTTACTCTCTCTCTCTCTCTCTCTCTCTCTCTCTCTCTCTCTCTCTCTCTCTCTCTTTCAAACTTTTAAATTTTAATCACCTTAAACTGAGGGTCATTACATGGTCGTATCACTCTAGCCAAATCTATGGCTGCTGCCATCCCGGTCTATTCTATGCAAACAGTCGTGCTTCCCATTAAGACTTGTGAAGAAGGAGTCGTGGTTTTATTTGGGGAGAGAGTGACTCTAGTAAGAAAATTCATCTTGTATCGTGGTCTTCTATGTGTAAAATTAGGGGTGAGCAAAATCGATCCAAACCGATCCAATCCAAACCGAACCGATCAAAACCGATTACACATGCGGATGTATTGGTTTTCTTTTTCTAGAACCGATTATGTTCGGTTTGGTTGTTGGATGAAGGTTAATTCCAACCGAACCAACCGATTACAATTTTTTAAAATATAAAATATCTAAACCCTAATTCCTAATTTCTTTGCTTCATTCATTTTCAATTTTTCATCACCGACGCCTCACCCTCATTGCCTCAGCACCATCAAGCTCTTTTCTCCGCCTCATTCTCTCACCCTCCCATAACCCCATTGTCTCATCGTCTTGGTTGGAAGCTCCCGTCGGCCTCTTCACTTCTTCTCCACTCTCCATCGTCGACCCCATCACCATCCCCTTCTTTTGCACTCTCCATCTTTTAATGTTGGATGAAGCTTTTGTTTTTTCTCTAAGATTTTTCCATAACTTCTTCTACTGTCTCTCACTTTCTCTCTACCCTTTCACTCTTCTCTACTTCTGTATGTCTATCTGACCATTCATCTAATTCGCGGCATTAATTGTAGCTACTGCTACTTCTGTTTATTCAGATGTGTTTTTTCTTTCATATTCCATTATTTTTCACTTGCTTTTAAGGTTCTTGAGATGTGTTCTTTTTTTATTTTTTATTTGGATTTGCTTTGTTTTGAAGGAAAAAGGTATTGCTAATTAATCTTGGCTATCTTTTACTGAAGGATGAGTATTGCTTTAAAAATGTGGTATTTTAGAGTTCTTGCTAACTTGCAGCAATACAACTCTGTGTAACCAAAAAGGTAATGTGATTTATAGTTTTAATTAATTGTGTTGAACTCTGTAGATTCTGAAGCTGTGGTTGTTTGATAGGATGGCATTTTGCAAGGGAATAATAGCTATTAATTTCGTTGTTAGGGATATTTTTTATAGAATTTATATTTAAGAATTTTTTAAAAAAATTTTTTGTCCAAAAACCGATTATCCGAACCGAACCAATTATAATCAGTTGGGTTTGGTTCGATTATGATGCTTGGGTGGATTGGATTGGATTTCGTTTCTGATCAACCGATTAGGTCGATTCGGTTACCAAACTCATCCAAATCGAACCAAACCAACCATTTGCTTACCCCTATGTAAAATCAAGCATCATGGGGGTCTCGGGCTCAAACATGTTAGATATCAGAATAAAGCTTTCATGGTTAAGCTAGGTTGGGGTCTTATCAATCAGAAGGATGCGCTTTGGGCCCGTGTTCTCAAGGCGAAGTATAAATGCGGTGATGATTTGATCCCTAAGGTTGACCGGAGCAGTTCTGCTTCTAGGCTTTGGAATGGTATTGCAGGCTCTTGGAAGCATGTTCAAGATGGTATGGTGTGGCGTATGGGTAATGGTAGGGCGATTCGCTTTTGGTCGGATCCGTGGCTTCCTAATGGTAATGCTCTTTGCACACCTATGCTTTAGGCCCTCTGTCTGTCTCTGACTTATCCATGGTGCTTGCGGATTTTGTGTCTGCTTCGGGTGGTTGGGAGTGGTCTAAATTTGACTTTCTCCTTCCCAATGAGATTTGTAATATGGTTGTTGCGGTGCTTCCCCCTTCTAATGTGGGGCGTGGTGATCAGCTTGCTTGGAAGCACAGTAGAGATGGTAACTTCTCTACTAAAACTGCCTACCATGCGATTTCTAGTGGTGATGAGCATGAGGGTCACAAATTCTGGAGGTTGCTTTGGAAGTGGAGAGGTATGGAGAAAATCCGTTCTTTTCTTTGGCTCTATGGGCATGATCGTCTGCTCACAAATGTGGCTAGAAAGAGGCGTGGTATTTCTGCCACGGATTTTTGTAAGTGATGTAACTTTGCTCCGAAGGACTTGTTGCACACTCTGAGAGACTACCCTAAGACCAAGTGTATTTGGCTAAAGCTTGTTCACCCGTGTAAGTGGCATATCTTCTTTAGTGCTTCCTCGTTCAACTGGTTGACTATGAATTTGAGTAGCAATTTTGGTTTATCTGGAAATGATTGGGTGTGGTGTTTGCGACTTCCTGTTGGTATATTTGTGTATGCGTAATGCTGAGATTTTTGATGACTCTCGGGTTAGTAACGTTGATCTTGTTCTGGCTATCCTTAAGATGTCTGCTAATTCTATTCGGGCTATGGAAAAGAATATTGTGGGAGGGTGTAGACGTGTCCCTAGTGTTGATCGTCTTCTATACTGGATTAGCCTGAGGTTGGGTGGGTGAAATTTAATGTGGATGGTGCTAGGAAGGATAATTTAATCTTGACTGCTTGTGGTGGGATTGCTCAGGACAGTACTGGGTGCTTCTTAACTGGTTTTGTTCGAAAACTTGGAGATGGTAATGTCTTGAATGCTGAATTATGGAGCATATTGGGTGCTTTAGAGGTAGCGTGGTTCGCGGGGTAAGAAGGTTGTGGTGGAATCTGATTGTCTCCTGCTGTTAAGCTTGTAAATGATCTTGTGCAGATGACTCATCCTTGCGCTAATATTCTCTCCCAGATCCATCATTGGGTTGCTTTTGGTTGGGAGGTTAGTTTTGTTCATGTGTTTCGTGAAGGAAATTCTGCTGCTGATGCCTTAGCTGCTTAAGCTTTTTCTTGGCCTTTGGGTTTGAACATATTGGAGACAGCTCCTGCTTGCTCACACCAGATTCTGCTTGCTGACTTAGAAGGCCGTGGGTGCCATCGCATGTAGAGGTGTCAAAACGGGCCGGCTCGGCCCTAGCCCGTTTTGGGCCCTAATTATTTAGGGCCGGGCCGTTTTAAATATGGGCCTCACTTTCTTTAGCCTGGCCCTATTTTAATTTTTTTTTAAAAAAGTCTTTTAATAATAATTATTATAATGATGTGTTATAATTTATTTTTATTATTAACTAAAATCCAATAAGTTATTTAAGAACTAATTCAACATCTATATTTTTTTTGTGAAAGAAGGAGAGAAACTAACTAGACACCCCTATTTTTAAGAAAATCAGGACCATGAGCAAAAGTTTACGCTTATAATTGTTGTTCTATTTATAAATTTATTGTAATAGACGTAATTATAGAAGGACAATAAATGACATTTTTGTAAATTAATTAATAAGAAAATCAAATGTTAGATATTATATAAAAGTTATACTACTACTAGTATAGTTTCTCAAATTAAATTAATAAAAAATTTTTTTTTTGAAAAAAGCGGGCTAGCCCGGCCCTAGCCCGCTTTAGCCCTAATCATTTTAGGGTCGGGCCGGGCCGGCCCGTTTTTAAAACGGGCCCAAAATATGTCGGCCCGGCCCTATATTTTTTTAGAGCTAGGCCCTTATTGACACCTCTAATCGCATGTGTAGTGGCTAGTTTTTTTCTTTGCTTTGTCTTGTTTCTTTCCTTCCTGCACCAAAAAAATAAAGTGTGTTGAATTATAAAAATGGAAGCTATTAAAATATAGTGGGAAGTAATTTTCTCTTTATTTTAAAATTAAGTTTAGAAAGAAAAAAAGTATATGCCAAGCCTACTAGTTATACTGTGTTGGATTAAAAACAAGTCAATAAAAAATGCTCCAGTTTGATTTTGATAGACAACTTATTTTGTTTTGAGAAATTAAAGCCTAAATATTTACTATTAAATTTGTGGCCCAAAGAATTTGTTATCAATTGATACATTCATCTCTAAAAATATAGCTAGCCCAAGGTTTATGCTTCTTTATAATGTATTTGGCCCAATTATAAATGAACATGTTTAATCCACAAACGTATCCTAAAGAGCACATAAAAATTATGAGTGATTGGGCCAACGTGTTTCTTGGCCCATGAAAAAGAAAAGTGTCCAACAATGAAATAGAAAAAGACAAAGATTTGGACAAGTGTTCGATTCATTGTCTGATTAGTTTAACCGGTCTAATCGTCGGTTAAACTGGATGACGCAATAAAAAATAAATATTAATTATTTTTAATATATAAAATGATATCACTCAAATTTTAGGTTTCAATATACATAATTTTGAAGTTTTAAATTACATGACTTCTCAAAGTTTTAATTTTCAAGACTTGTTAAACTTTGAAAGAACTTGATAAAACCAAACATAAAATTATTGATAATAATGATTTCTTAAATTTTAATTTTCAAGACTTTTGTAATTTTAATGTTTAAGATTTTTTTAATTTTTTTATGTTATTTTTTATTTTTATTTTTCAATTTTTTATTTTTTTAAAAATAAAATTGGACCAGTTGAATCATCAATTAGACGGTCTAACCCGGTTGACCAGTTGAATCCCGATTAAATCCAATCCAATTTGGTTCAATTAAAAAAATAATTTTTTAGTCTAATCAATTCTTTTTTATATTCGAATTAATAGTTGGACCAACTCAATCATCCGATGCTATCCAAACAACATTGAGTTATGGTTAAAGAGATCAAGTCTGCCTCCTGCTCATACTTTATTTAACTTCTGACAATAGTACACTTGCTTTTTCCTCATTTTATAGGTATCAAATCAAATGAAAAAGTTGAGATGGTGAGTGTGTGTGCATGCTAGGTGCACCTAAAAGAGGCAAAAGGCATGTACTTTTTCTCTCCATCTCAAAATTATTATTTAAAATATTTTTAATTTTAATCCAGTAAAAATTTAAAATATTTTTTATTTTAAATGACGTTGGTGGTAATTTTCACCGCCATTACTTTATTTAGTTTTATTGCGTGGGTATATATATAATCGTTGCCATTAGTTTTTTTTTCAATTTTTATGATTTTATTTATCCATTTCTAATTTTAATAAATTTATAAAATTGTAAAATGCAAATATAAAAAGAAACGTGAATATATTGCAACATTAATTTTTTTTTTTACTATTTACATATAAGATCTATTCAATGAAATAAAATGTAATCCTTACATAGTCTTAAAAAAAGTTAATACAAAATCTATATTTAATAAAATGGTTTAAAAACTTTACATCTATGGTATATCATAAATCTTAAAATCAATATTTAGTGGCTTGGAATTCTTTTTACTTATCATTTATCAATATTAAAATCTTTGATTATGGACCATAATGCAAGCTAAGATAGGATTATTTAGAATTTATTGATTTTATATAACTCTCATCATATAGTATTCACCGTCAAAATGAGACAGAAAAAGATAAATAGCTATATAGTATTGCACTGATTTAAAGAAGAAAAACTTATTGATATATATAACTCTCAAGCAAGTTGTGATTGTAACTTGCTAGTATTGGACCATAAAAATAAAGTTGCTTTTCTTTGCGTATACAATAGTTCAAAATTCGGCTTTTTGACCAGAGGGTGACGTCAAGACCTGCAAATTTTACAATTAGGACATTAGGTCCTCAAATTCCCGCCGCCGTGACACCTGACAATACAATCATTTTTTAAAATGCCTCGCCCATATGCGAGTCTTGAAACAGGACTCGCATATGGCCAATGCGAGTCCTCATTAACTAAGTGTCCAAACAATCCTTATCAGCTCCTGTACTTTTCGGACTTATCCAATATGTTGGGTTCACAAAGGTGTATCCGCATTTGGTCGGTGGCTTACAGCATCCTGACTGCAATGTCATTCAACCCCCAAAACATGCATAAATAACGAAATTGGATCTAGTGCAATTCCCTTTCGTGCAATTTCGGTGCAATTCCTTTAAAATGTATATTTTTATTTTATTTTTGAAACACTAATACGAACTTACTCAAACAATAACCCCTTATGAATGGATTAGGGACGAAATTATTATTAATTTTGACAAATATCATCACTAAATAGCCTTATGAGACTATTTTTTAATATCAATAACAATTGGTCCCTAATTCATTTAAGGTGATGATATTTGTCAATATTAATAATAATTTGATCTCTAATCTATTCATGGTGGGTTACTGTTAGCCCATATTAACACTTCAAAAATGAAGTAAAAATGTGTATTATATATATACGTTGCAAACTTGGAATAAAGGTTGAGTAATTAGTATGTTTCTCTTTTCTTAAGAAATCTTAGTTTTATTGATCATTTTCTTAGTGACCAAGCTTGTGGCTGTGCTTCGAATGAAAATGAGATGATATATTGGGCTAATTGAATGTTATATAATTTTTTAAAAAAATAATTATTAAAATAAAATATAAAAAATTTTATTTCCCACCATGTTATAAAAAAATTTGTTTGTACGAAGGCCCTGCTGTGTCAGACCTGTGTATATATATATATATATATATATATATATATAATATAATATAATATGTATTATTATATTAATATAATATAATATATTTTATTTATATAATTAATTTATAAAATAATTTATATAATATGATATATAATAATTAAATAAAAATTAATTTATTTTAAAAATAATTTTGTAAGATTAAATGTAAGTATGTAAATAATATTTTAAATAGGAGTAAGTAGATTAACATGCATTGAGTTTTAGTGGAATGTATTAATTTATCACAATATGATAAAACTGAGTTCAAATTTTTATTGGGAGATGTATCAACATTTAGTGTCCGACAATGCCTCGAATATGATTACTTCTAATAGAATAATACTTTGGCTGTGGAAACCAAACAAATAAGAGTGAGTAGATTTAAATGAATTTAAATCCAATTGAATAAATCTAATTGAGTTCTATTATGGTGCCTTTGGTACACGGTTTAATTTTTTTTAGAGAAGTCCGCAGATTAATTTTTTAATCTCAAGACCTTGTTTAAAATAATTTTATCAATCTATTTTTTGGTAGAAATTTTATCAAATTATTATTATTATTTTTTTGGCCAAATCAAATTATTTTATTGAATGATAAGTTACTATTTAAAAATCAATCAAGGGCATATTTCAAAAATTACCAAATATTTTTGGGGTTATAAAGATTGAACCAAACCCAAGGGGTGGTTGAGTGGAAGAGACTCATCCATCCTTAACCAAGTGACAGGGGTTCGATTCCTGCCTTGGGTATGGAGCAGCTTTAAATCTTTGGACTAATTGTCTCATCCTTCGATGTGCCTACAATTTAACGAGGAGATTAATCATTGTGCTCGACGGTGATTACCTTGATTAAAAAAAATCTTATAAAATATTTTTTTAAATAAATTAAATTTTATTTAATTATTATATATAATATTATATAAATTATTTTATAAAATTATATATATTATATTAATATAATATTACATTATATATATATATATATATATTGATGGATCAACGTGATCCATCAATATATATATATACATAGTGGTGAAGGCCCTCAAAAAAAAAAATTTGTTTGTATTTGTAGTATCTTAGGAAATAATTTTTTGTTTATTTTATTTTTGAAATTAATTTTTTTAAAATTTATATAAAAATAAAATAGCCGATATATTGCGCGTCAATAACAAAAAAATATATATATATTTTTTAAATTTTAGTAATTAGTAACAATAAAATACATCTTTTATATTCAAAACATGGAAAAGCTATACTACATGTTAGATTGAATTTATAAGAAAAATCTGAAATGTAAGTATGTACGAAAAAAATATATCAGTTAGAAGATTGAAAGTGAAAGATGCTAGAAGGACTAATATATATACAACTAATTCAATTGTTATTGAGGACTCGCATTGGCCGAGTCCTGTTTCAAGACTCGCATATGACCAATGCGAGACATTTTAAAAAATGATTGTATTGCCAGGTGTCACGGCGGCGAGAATTTGAGGACCTAATGTCCTAATTGCAAAATTTGTAGGTCCTGACGTCACCCTTTGGTCAAAAAGCCTCGAAATTCTAAAGTCTTATAAAGAAGATAAAATTAGAATATGTATAAAAAGATAAACAAGTATGCATATACTTCTACTCCATGATTGTTGACTAGAATAACTTATACCAAATTTTCTCTGAGTGAATTAATTTTAGAAAGAAGTAAGGAAGAATATTGCACATACTATACCATACCTCCCTAAATGTGTCTTTCAATTGTATTATCCCTTGTAATTAACTTTTTTTTAAAAAAATTAATTAAGTACTTATAATGCATAGGAACGAAATTATGACACGAGATAGTTAAATTTATGAATGAAATTAAGTGTTCATTATAACTTTTAAAAATAGTAATTAAGTGCTTGTTCTAGATAATTCAATTAATTATTTTTAAAAAAATCATAAAAATATTAAATTTAATTGCAACTTGCTAGTATTGGACCATAAAGTTAAACTTACTTTTCTTTGCGTGTGCAATACTTCAGAATTCTAAGCTCTCACAAAGAAGACAAAATTAGAATATGCTAAAAAAGATAAATCTGTATATACCTCTACTCCACTATTGTCGACTGGAACAACTTATGGAAGTTTTGTAAATTAGGAAAAATATGCACATACTATACCTCACTAAACTTTACTTTCAATTGTATTATCCTTTATAACTTTTGAAAATAGTAATTAAGTGCTAGTTTAAATGCAGTTTTCAAAAATCTAAAACGATTTTTAAAAACTATTTTTATTTTTAAAAACAAAAAAAATATAAACGTATTTGAATTACTGTTCTTTTATGATACTTATTTGAATTACTGTTTTTGACATAATTTTTAAAATTGGACCGGACATCGAACCGGTTGAGGCACTGGTTCGAGGTTCATTGGTTCCATCGTGGTCGAACCAGTGGTAATTAAATATATATATATTTTAATTTAATATACTAAAATATATCATATTAAACATTAGTTACATACTTTATATGTGTCCATCTCCACCTAATATAATTAACCACAACATTATACCATAAATAAAATACTAGAATTAGAACAAGTTGCACACTTAACCACAATATCATATCAAACTCAAGCCATAATATCATATCAAACTCATCTAAGAAGTCCAATGATCAACATACCTACTACTTAGTACTCAACAATCAACATACGCAAAACTAGAATCAATATGTCCGCATACTAAATCACAAATAAGACAAATTGACAATAACATTAAATCATAATATTCGTTGACGTTAATTCCATCAAATGACACCAAGTTATGATCCAAAGAAGGATAATCGTCAATAGTGTCATTCTGAGATCCAGGTTCATCATCCACTTCCAATTTGCTCCTCTTGCGTGCGGCTGCTTGTGCGATTACAAGGCAAGGGATTTTCAATTTTTTTAATTTCAAACTTTTTAAAAAATATATATATATCTATAATTCTAAACAAAAATATTTTTTCATAAAAAAAATACATGAAACGGCGTCGTTTTAAGTCAAAGAATTTTTTTTTAAAAGTTAGAACCGGGTGAACCAAACAAATTTCCGGTTTGCCCGGTTCACCACCGGTTTAACCAGTTTCTCACCGATTTATTCAAAGGGCAGTTTTATGGTTGTTCCGGACCGGTGTACTGACCGGTTCCCGGTCCATCCGATTGAACCGGCCGGTCCGGTCCGATTTTAATAACTATGGTTTTTGACATAAAACAAAAAATAGAAGATGTGTTTTAATAATAAGCTAAGAAATGAAAAAACTATACGATATTTCAATTGACTCCAATTTTTTTTATTTAAAAAAATAATAATAAGCCTTTTTTTTATTAAAAGCATTGACATTTTTAAAAATGATCGATAGATAAAAATAGGATCAGAGAACTTTCAAAGGAAAGTAGAGGGAGAAAGGATTTCATTTTATAAAAAATTTATAATAATAATAAAATTATTATTTGTTTTCCAAAAAAATTAATTATCTTATTTTCTTAATCATTAAAATATTAAATTTAATCCATAAAAAATATCTTATGTCATAATTTTGTTCCTACATTATTGATAGTAATTAGCCTATAAGTTGTAACATATATATTTGTAAATAAGACATATAACAAAAGCATATCTATATACTAGAGGTTTCGCATGCACGTACCGTGCATGTAATTTATTTTTTTAATTTTTTAAAAATATATTATAAAATTATGATTATTATATTTTAAATTAATAAAAAATTAAATATTAAATTATTTCAAAATTTTTAAATATAAAATAAATAATTATTATATTTAAATAATAAATGAAATTATGGGAAGTTATCACTATTCTTATTTTCTCTCACCCATGATCTTCTCACATATCATATTTTTATTTTTTTTTAATTAACTAATTGACTATTTTAGGAGACCGTTGACGGGAAGACCCCACAGCCATATTAATCTACTAGAGGCTTCGCATGCACGTACCGTGCATGTAATTTATTTTTTAATTTAAAAAAAAAAATATTATAAAATTTTGATTATTATACTTTAAATTAATAAAAAATGAAATATTGAATTATTTTAAAATTTTAAAATATAAAATAAAATAATTATTATATTTAAAATAATAAATGTAATCTTAGAAAGTTGTCACTATTCTTATTTTCTCTCACCCATGATTTTCTCACATCATATTTTTATTTTTTTTAATTAACTAATTCACTATTTTAGGAGACCGTTGACGGAAAGACCCCACAGCCATATTAATATAGATATATATATGGCTTTAGAGTTTTTGGTGTCACACAAGCAAAGTGTGATACCAAAAAAATAACTTCCCCACTAAAAATAACTTCTCATGAATAACTTCTCAATAAATAACTTCTCATGATTTAATATATTATTTAAAATATAATTATTATATTATATTTTGAAAGTTAAAAAATTATTAAATATTTAATATTTTATTATTTTAAATCATAATAATAATTTTATCTTATATATTTAAAAAAACAAAAATAAATTACATGCACGGTACGTGCATGCGAAATCTCTAGTAGATAATATGTTTTTTTATATATATGGCTCTGATATAATCAATAATGGTCATCTCTTCTTTTTTTTTTGCCTGAATAATGGTCATCTCTTAACTCATCAAGAGAAACTCTTTTTAAATGCTATTTTTTTTGGCAAAAGAAGTTTGCCATCATCATTTTTAATAACATATATATATATATATATATATATATATATATATATATATATATATATATATATATATTAATATTAGAAACTTCACATTCACATGAACACATTTTTTTAATTTATAAAATATAATATAAATTATTATTAATAATTTTTAAAAAATAAATTATAAATTATAAAGTTATTTTCTTTGATAATTATCGCTGTCATTATTTAAAAAAAAATACCACTACCACTATTTCTATTTTAAATTCTCTCTCTCCCATTATTTTCTCACATTATTTTTTAGTTTTCCTTTTTAATTATTTAAATGGCTATTTTAAGAGGTCATTGACCAAAAGGAATCACAACCATATTAATATAAATATATGTGTAAAGTAAACATAACTCTTAGATAATATCCTATTTTATATGGATCTTATATAGTCAATAATCTCATCTTCACTTAGTTTGTTAAGGAAACCTCTTTTTAAATGCTATTTTTTTCACACAAGGAAGTTTGCCATCATCTTTTTTTTTTCTTCATATGTATCTTTTTATTAGAGGCAATTCTATTCTCCGAACAGAAATTCAAACCCGGGATCATCATGTTGTGAGGAATATCCTTCCCACTAGACTCAACCTCTATTGGTGCCATCATCTTTTTAAATGACATATATATATATATATATTGTACCTGTCGTTTTTGGTTCAGACAATTGTACTTTTCATTTAAGGACCGCAAGGGGTCTTAACCTTGGGGGACTTGTCCTTAGGTGATGCACCTAGGTACCTACGTACCCTTCGGAAGGGATCAAAGTCCATGTAGTTCGTTATTGTGACATATATAGGAGCTGTTAGGCAATATAGTTATCTGTATTGGGCCGTGTGCGGCTAAGACATGCTTAAGGTACTTCGGGTGGGCAAACCGCTCTTAGGAGGTTGCCTAATGTAAGAGAGCTCTGGTCTCTGAGAGCTGCTGGAAGTCCTATCAGTGGGATGCTCCGTGGAAGGAGGTGAATCTGCCGGTGTTTGGACCTGACGGAGCCTACGGCGGAGCTCGGGATGTGAAGGATGTTGCGTAAGGTGTCTGAGGGTGCTCAGAATGCCTGCTAGAATGGTTAAGAGTAATACTCTTTGGAAGTATTTGAGATGTATCGAGCCTGGTATTGTAGCTCTTGATCCTCTTGTTTTTACTCCCCCGGGTGAGGGTCTACTTATACTGAGTGTAGGGAGGACGTGCTCGACGACGTGGGTCGTCCCACGTTCTCGTGGGACGTCCTACGATGTCCAACGAGTTTCCACGTCCTGCTAAGTGGGAGTCTTTGCGAGGTGACTTGGGCAAGGGCCACGTAAGTAGCTGATAAGTGGTTCCACGTACTGCTATCGTGTGCTGCCTCTAGGCTTCTGGAGGCTTAGTGCCACGTGTCCCAAGGTGAAATATTCCGTAGTTACAATATATATATATATATATATATATAACATTGACAAAAGTGGACATATATAATATATAATATGTTATTTTACATGGCTCTTATAGAGTCAATTGTCATATCATCTAAACTTAGCTTGTCAAGGAAACCTCTTTTTCAATTTTATTTTATTTTTTTTCATATGCAATGAAATTTGATATCATCTTTTTGGCGTCTTCTAATTATTAAACTCATAAAATACTTATTTAATAAATAAAAATCACTACAAAAAATTAGATTTAATGGCAGTTAATTTTGTGCTCTAGCGATGGTTGCTAAAACTTTCGCGATGACAATGCCTACATCGTTACACTTGTTGTCGTGGAAAATTCTAACAACAGTTGACTTAAGCATCGGCAGCAACCATTTGCTAAGTCATGCAACATTAAAACTTCGTTAAAAGAAGTTTTCAGCTGTATTTTTTTTATAAATTTATAAAATGATTTATAATCGTCGTTATGTTAATGATGGTCTTAACCATCACTGAGACAACATACTCAGTGTAATTCGACAATTCTATTTATCTTTTTGGCTGGGTGTATCACTTTTTCTTTTCATATATATATATATATATATATATATATATATATATATATATATATATATATATATATATATATATATATCCATTTATTGACAATTTAAATTTCTCTAAAAGATATAAATATCCATCCAACCAAAAATAATTTTATTTGTATTAAAAATGTTAAGTACTCAAAAGTTTTACAATATAACTACTAATATATATAGCAATCGTAGTTATATATATAAGTTTTTTTTTTTTATGGAATAGTTATATATATAAGTTGAATCACCTAAATAAAACAAAATTTTTTAAACCATAAAATTCTTCTAGGATCATGACTTACTTTTAATGATCTTCAAGGATCAAAGCCCTTGACAATATCTTAATTAACTCGTTTATTATTTATTTCTATAAATTGTACTACATATTTTTTTTTTCAAAAAAACACCATGTAATAACATGGTATTTACACCTATTATAATCATCAATCATCACATAACATGTTTGCTCTCATCCCTATAATTATTATTCCTTGACCCTCTTTCTCCAAGGTTATAATAACATACTTTGGCAGTGGTACAGGCAGGGTGATATTGAGTAGTACATGTAACATTCTCGTCATTTTAGACTTATTTTTCTATCACATGTTGGAATAAAAAATTACAACATTTTTCTTGACAGCCAAACAGGATCAAAGTTAGAAATGGAATTGGGTTTGATCATCAATAAGAGCTACTAGGAGCTACAAACTACAAACATAGAATTTTTTGAAGTTGAAAACAAAATAAGCACACAATTAAGAGAGATTTAATCCAAAAAATCTTTGCCAGCACAATCTTCTTTCCTCAAATCTGGGCTTTGAGCTCTCTAAGGTGGCGTTTGGTATCCGGTGAGTGTTTTAGTAGGAAGTGGAAGTAAATGATAAAAAGTATGTTTGGTATGCAGGAAAATGGAAGTGGAATGTAAAAGTAATATTGTTTGGTATGGTGGGAAGAAGATAGGAAAATAGAAGATAAAAGTATGAAATACCTTTTTTGTCCTTACTTTTTTAAAAGTGTCACGACCCCAAATCGGGAGTACGTGACCAGCACGGGAATAGATTTTTACCTCTAAACCCGTAAGTCTTATCTTGTAAACATGAATATAACTATCCTGCTATACAATCAATATATTTATATCATACTAGTGGCCACACCTCACTAGTGGCCTAATTAACCTGCAATCCGCAGTTCGCTCAATACCGCTTCAGCTCAGCAGTGTATAGATATATATATCAGCACTCATAAGGTAAATATTAATATCATATTGACCGTACGACTCAATGCGTACGATCTATCCTATTCACATGCAGAAGTTCATATACTCAAACATATATCCTAGTTTATCCCCAACTGGACCCTCTCTTTAAGTACATGTGAAGCCGACAATTCTAGAGTAGGTACATATCAAAAGCTGTAAATATATATATATATACAACTCTTACAACTTTAAAATATGTACAACAAGAGAAATCAAAATAACCAAAGGAGTCCCACCCACGCGAACAAGAGCGTAAGGATGGTCTGATGTCCGTATCACTGTTCGGACGTCGATGCCTGCCCGATCCCTGTGTCTGAAACATTGAAGCAGAGGGAGTGAGTCAAACAGACTCAGTGAGAAGCTTCCCATCCTCGGCGTAGCAGCGGGTGCCACTACAGCTGGGGAAAGGGAAACACCCACAATCACATGCGCATGAAAGTCCAATTTATCAAATGTTATATTACGATCAGGCAATATTAATATAACATTAAAATCACAGATAAACCTACGGATCATGCTTTTCTATCATGCTTCTCGTAAACAAGCAATCACATTTTAACATATAATATGAAAACTGTAAATCACTTAACTGATCCTAGTACCAAGTTAGGGCAATGGTCTCAACGGGCAATTTCTTTTAAATCTTTAACTGACCCTAGTGCCCAGGCTAGGGCAATGGCCTCAACGGGCAAATCTTTTCTGACTTGTTTCTCTCCCCGAGCTCTCAGCTGGGATCCTGACTCTATCTACCCATTTCTATCATAAACTAACTTTACCTAGGTGGTGTGAACCTCCTATGACTCACTAATCCATTTATGAGATCTTTTAAATCCTTATTCAATATCCAAACCTTTGATTAATTCATAACCTAGCTCTAAGGCCGTTCCTAAGTTCAATTACCATAAAACGTCGACGTCTACTAACAACTTCTATACAATTTCTTTAATGAGTTTCTAATTAATAGGGTAAACCAACCTTGGACTCAATCAACAACTTACCCCCTTGCTTGTACTGTTCGGCGTATCTCATGTCATCACATGGATACCCTTCAGTACCTCTTTACCTGTAGTCAAACACACATATACAAATACTTTCATATATAATAGTTTAGGAACAACAATAGCCTGTTAACCACTAAATTATTATTACAAATAGGCAAGTAGGCAAACCACATATCCACATCCTCAATCAACCCTGTAGGGCAAGGATGGGAAACCCATCACCTGGATGGTTTCCTTGCGCTAGTCCTGTAGTAACTCCCGCTCCAGACGAGTCATGGTTTCCTAACAAATGCATTCATGTGGTTAACATCTCAAACTATATGCAATTCATATGCATATGACATGCTCGTACGTAAAAATGCATCTAGACGTCGCCAAGAACCGAGTTCTTGGTCTTATCCATCTCCCCTCTCTTCCATGAGAGTCTCAAGTGCTACATACTTGGTTTCGTATAATTATCGCTCACCTTGAATTAATTTTGGAGCCTTGGTTTGAGTTACTAAACCTCGATATGCTTCTAAATTATCCTACTTAAGGTTTCTTAATAATTACGAAGGAATTAAATTGCCATTTTAAATTTTTGGACTTTATTGTTCCGCAAGTTTCCATCCTTGAGAAACAAGAAAGTACCTAAAATAATTCTTGATGCTTGATAGCATATTTAGAATTATTCTAGGGTGTTTAAGATTGAAAAGAAGAGGTTTGAAGCCCTCAATATCACCCTTAGGATTTGTTTGGGAATTAAGAGGGGAGGGGAAGGAAAGGTTAACCTTCCATATGTCCTCCCCTTGTTTGGGTGTTGATACCTCCTCCAAAATACCCCAATTTGGGGTATCTTGAATTTGTGAAGGGAAAGGATAATGGAGGGTTAAGGCTTGATCTTTCATTATCTTCCCCTCCAATTTTCATCTTCCCAAACAAGGGGAAGATATCTTAATAGTCTCCCCTTCCCTCCCCTTCTTCTCCTTAATCTTCAATCCAAACATACCCTTAAAGTGTAATTGGGCAATCCGAGCAGGGACTTGACACGTTAATATCAAGGTTCCACATTAGTAACCTCGGGCCAGCTCTTCACGGGTCTTATTCAGCTAATATTTCAACAATATAATTTCAGTAATTCCAATCCAAGCTCAATCCTAATTATCACAATTTTCCCAATTTATGAATAATTAAAATTTCAACCCCAAATCCTTTCAAATTCGAATTCGGCTAAACCCAAGGGTATAGCCTCGATTCTTACCTCAACTAGGTGTTCAAGAACACCTCCTAGGTCTCAATCTACCCTCGAAACAACCCAATTGAAGGCGGATCAAAGAAATCCCTAAAAATGAAGAAATTGTGGTTACCAACCTTTGATTCGATTAGTGGAAGGTGTAGGAGACGTCGTACTCGAGCTCCGGTGACTTTTTCGACGTCGGCTAGCTCTCCCCAATCACTTTTCCGACGCACCCCAAACCCTTCTCCTTCTCCACGCCTCTCTCTCTACCTTCACGGTTTTCTCTCTCTCTCTCTCTCTCTCCGTTCTTTCTTCTTTCCTTTCCTCTCTTATACTTATTCCTTTCTTTCTTTTATTTTATACCCGCGGCACCTACCCTTTTTTTAACAAAATTAATTAAAATAATATATAATAATAATAATAATAATAATAAAAATAAATAAATAATAATAATTATGATAAAGAAGAGGTGGACAATATCCCCAATTTAAATCCTCCTCTTTCCAATTAAAATTTTATTTTCTCTTATATCCCAAATTATAAATACCCAAAAATATTCCCTACTCTTTTTTCCCCATTTAATTCAGATTTTCAATTCCTTAGGCCCTGAATTAAATCCAAAAATATTTTCTACTTCTTTTCTTTCAATTTCATTTCATTTTAAACCCCGAAAATTTTTTTTCCCCGGGTATTACAAAAAGCCACAAAAATATTTTAAGGGCATTTTGGTCTTTAAACCAAACCTCACCTCACCTTCCCTCCACTTCCCTCTACATCATGAGGGAAGCAAGCTTCACTATGCAGAGGGAACCTTCACCTCACCTTCCCTGTGCTGAAGGCATATTAAACATGCAGCAAGTTCACCTCATCTCACTTTCCCTGTAAGTAAGGCATACCAAACATGCTCATGGACAAGTCAAACTTTTCAAGGTTTTGTTTGATAGGCTGAGATTGATCTAAAGGGATGTGATATAAAGTTGAGTAATGTAGACTAAAAGAATGTAAAAATAAAAAATGTATTTGATATGTAAAAATGTAATGTAAAATTTGTAAAGTAAAATATTATTAAAGACTAAAATACCCTTGCTAATATTATATTATAAATATTAGAAGGAGCATTTTTTACTTTTTACCCTTAAGTTAAGGTCAAAGCTCAAGTCAACTGATAAACAATACTTTACAACGTGTTCATACTAAATACTGTAAATATTTTAGATGCATGTGTAAAATTACATCCCAGCCCATTTAAATATGTTTATACCAAACACACCCCAAGTGTTTTGGGCTTCCAAACCATGAGGGTCATATATGTTCAAAGTGGATTGAATAAATTAATTCGGCTAAATGTAGAAAAAGTTATTTGGACATTTTAATATGAAATGACCCAACCCTCATCCTTAAAGTTAAATGAGGGATTTTAGTAGGCAATTTATTCCTCACAAAAAAAAAAGATAATTTATTGAAATTAATCAGTTTTCCGTCACTATTCTAAGGGTGTGTTTGTTAGCAAAAATTTACGAAGTAATATTAGAAGTAATACAAGATTCCCTCCAACATTATGCATACCAAACAAACTTTACTTTTTGTAACTTGATAAAGTTATGTTTTTGTCCTTACTTTTTTACCCACTTTTATTCTATTTTCACTTTTAATATAAGGATAAAAATAGTCATTTTACCCATTTTTATTTCATTCACATCACATTCCCATTGCCTCCGGTGTTTGGTTTATAAAAAGATTCTGTATTTTCATTTCTTAAAAGTAGTTTTCATTTTTATATTTTAAAATTTTTTTAAATGTGTTTGGTTTGTAATTTCAAAACTTATTTCAGAAAATAAAAATTATGAAAACGTGAATGGTTTGTAAATTTTGAACAAGAATGATTTATTATCATTATTTTAAATTTAACTTAATACAAATATTAAATGGATTAAATTATTATTTATTGGATATTTAATCAAATATAAATATTGAATGAAAATAAGTATTTTATTTGTTTAATTAAAGTTTGGATTTTTAAAAAAGCTGAAATAAATTATAAATGGTTATATTCTCAAATTTTCTTCTAACATTTAATCTCAAATTCATTTAAAATATTAAAAAAAACTAAAATTGGAAGTTTAATTATAATTGTTTTATAAAATTCAATTTTTTTTTACAAATAACCACTGTTAAAATTACAAAATGAATAGAATAAACATATGGTATTCTATTATATGGTAATACTTTTAGTATTTAAACTAGGTGATGACTCGTGCGATGCACGGGCTATGTTTAGAGATGTTTATATATATTTTTAAATATTTAAAAATATAAATGACTAAATTTTAATTTATAAATAATATAATATAAAGTAATTGGAATATAAAAGATGTACCAAATGAATTAATTGGAATGCCTTTAATATTAAAGTAAACAAAGTTTAAATATGAACTTATCAAACATTAGATAATCTTAACTAACAAAGTGATAAACGATTTTAAACACGCAACCGATATTTTTTTTAGCAACCTTTAAGATTTAACATATCTTCTAAAGAATCAGACCTAACCTTAACATCATTGTCTAACAACAACTATTCTTAAAGAGATTCTCACGTTGTCTCTTTCTTTGCTGATCCACCATAATTGATTTTGATGGGATGCCAACATTGTTCACTCAACATGTGGTAATGAAGATTTTATTTAAGTAGAATCTTTTTATTTAGTATATATTGTCGTACTCGTGTCCTATATATTTTGAAAAAAATTGCCATACTTGTTATATGTACACCTGCACACGTATGTGTATCAGTACTCATATATTATAATTTTTATTTTTTTATTTAGTATATATTATTGTACCTATAATCTATATAATTTGAAAAAATTGTCATATCCCGTATCTCTATATATAAGTCATGAAGTAAAATATTTTTAAATCCACATTCATTTTTAGTTTTTAAAAAATATGAATTAGTTTTGCGTAATCCCCGTATAATAATTTTTTTTTTAGTTTTCATATCTCGTACTATATTATGATAAAATTAATTTTACATTCTAATTTTTTGAAAAGGTATTTAATTTCTTTATAAAGAAAAGGTATTTAAATTTGAAAAAACTCATTAAATTGTAGTATTATTTTAACTTAAACTATTTTATAACTATTTAGAATTTTCTGATTCTAATATAAAGTTTTTAATTTAAAAATAGATTATAATTATTTGTCAGAATCTCAAACTTTAACTATATATTTAACATTTTAAAATATTATAATTAGACAAAAACCTCATTTTGGTCCCTTATATTTAACATTTTTCTAAGTTTGCTCCCTAACGTTTGGCAAGTCTTTGGTCTCCTATATTTACAATTTGTATCAATTTTGTTCCTAATATTTGCTAAATCTCAATTTTATCACCCATTTTTGCCAATTGGTATCAATTTGGTCCCTTACGTTGATGCAGTATCAATTAGTCCATCATGTTTGCATTTAGTATCAATTTGGTCACTCCATTATTCAAGTGATGACTGATGAGGGACAAAAATGAAGTTTTTGTCACTATAATTGCTAACTTAATTATAATTTTAGTTAACTTTTTTAAAATTTAAATTTTTTTAGAATCTCAAACTTTTTTAGAATGTCATAATTATAGTCAACTCTAAATCCATTAACTTAATTTAAGGTGTAATAATTATTATATAAATTTTAAATATCATTTGAATATAATTAATGATATCATAATCATAGACAAAGGGAGGGAGTGATAGTAATTTTAAATTTAAAATCTGTATATGAAATTAAGTACGAAAATGATTTTAAGGGATATGAAAATCATATAATAATGGCTAGGGTTTTTATTTTTCAAAAAATATAATTAGTTGAATAGTAGATGAGATTTGAAATTTTGACTTGAATGTGAGAGAGTGAATGATATTAATATGGAAAAAAACTTAGGTCCATTTCCTTATGTCCATTTCATCAAGTTCCCGAATATAAATACGACACGTGGCAAAAAGTGTTTAAATGACCAATCACAATAGAGAGAGAATATATAAGACCACCTTTTATATGACCAATCATAGAAGAAAGAGAGTGTAAATACAATATATGATTGGTAGAACTTGATGAAATGGACCTAAGGAAATGGACCTAAGTTTTTTCCTATTAATATATGGTAGAGGTAATTTGAAAAGAGAATATGGTTAAAATTTTTAATTTATATTAAAGCATTAAATGGTTTAATTCCAAAATTAAAAATCTGGAGTAATTAATGGTAAATATCAAAATTAAGATAATATAATAATTGAAAGTGCGAAATCAGATTTTTATTAAAATTTTAAAAGTTAGCTGATTTTAAGGAATTTCGATATTAGGTGAGTGTAGCATGATTAAAGGGAAATATGAATTTTGAAATTAATATATGAGATTACTTACGAAACTGATTTTAAGGAACATAAAAATCATTATATTAGACCCTACAGTACTTGAGAGATTATTCATTATGCTCGCTCTAGTAAATATTTTGATCAGTCAAAGAAAAAAGAACACATAAATTTAAGGAACACATAAATATCTGGAGTAATTATTAATTAATGGTAAATATCAAAATTAAAATAATATAATAATTAAAAGTTCAAAATCATATTTTTATTAGAATTTTAAAAATTAGCTGATTTTAAAGAATTTAAATATTAGATGAGTGTAGCATGATTAATGGGAAATATGAATTTTGAAATTAATATATGAGATTAATTACGAAGCTAATTTTAAGGAATATAAAAATCATATTACATTAGATCTTACAATACTTGAGGGATTAGTCATTATGCCCGCTCTAGTAAATACCTCGATCAGTCATAGACAAAAAGAACACATAAATTTGAGGAATTTTTTTGTGTGTGTTTGAATATATTTTAAAGTTTTCCAATATATATATTCATATGTATTACTTAAAAGCCAAATCAAATATTTTTGCAGATTCTATTTCCTAAGGCTATGATTTTAAGTTTTAACCGATAAAATAGAATTATAATTATTTCATATTAAAATTCTGGGCACCAAAAATTACTTACTAATGAATTTATATTGGTAAGGGTATAGATTATAATTATATAATTATTTGGGTGTGATATAGTATATATGGAGTCGACCAATTGTGAAGGAGTGATTGCAATACTAATTCAGATTGCACAAAATAAAATTAAAAAGATCAAATGACTATAATTAGAGATTGATAATTATGAATTTTTCCCTTCTTATCTTATGCGGTTTTGTTTAATTTTCAAATAAAATAAAGTGTAAAAAAAATATTGCAAAACAAAAGCTAAATTCCTCATTGTTGTGCCAGAATATATATATATTTGACCTGTGATGTCATGCAAGAAACTAAAATGCCTATTAATTTTAGACAAAAACCAAAAAAACAAAATCAATCTTTACAAAAACATGTACTCACATGGTAATCCCAAACATGATCCTTGTTGGGAATGATAGCAGCTCCTAGACTTCTTGCTAGATTGTTATGGTTGATGATGCTTTTATGTAATCTCTCATGTTAGGGGTTTGTTGTTGCTGTTCTTTTGTCATTACCCAGAAATTTTTCTCATAGAGGTATACCAAAATAATCTCATTTTTTTTTAATTTTTATTAAATATATACTAATTCAACAAAGGAAGAAGAAGCAAATGTCAGGAAATATTTAAGATAACTAAACGTATAGAGCACTTGACATCAAAGAATACCATAAAGCCGAAAAATAAAAAAGTAACAATTGCAAATCAGATAAAATGAATTGAAAAAAAGTTGATACCTCGGATAGACCCGCTTGGTGGAGCAGAAGGAAGATAGAGAACAACAAACCAATCCTTAGGCAAAATGAAAAAAAAAAACACCTTTTCTTGAAAAAAACACTGAAGCAGAAGCAGCATGTATTCATCAAATTCAACAACCACATAGGAAAAGAAGAAAGAAACTAAAATGAGTAAAAGCTAAGCAGTAGACGTCAATTATATACCAAAGGAAGGTGTGCCAATGGAATTCGCTTCCGTGCAATTTCGGTGCAATTCCTTGTGAGACTATTTTTCAATATCAATAACAATTTGGTCCCTAATTCATTTAAGGTGATGATATTTGCCAATATTGATAATAATTTGGTCTCTAATCTATTCATGGTAAATTATTGTTAGTATGAGCCCATATTAGTACTTTAAAAATGAAGTAAAAATGTGCATTTTAAAGGAATTGCACCGGAATTGCACGGAAGCGAATTGCACCGGATCCAATCTCGAATTATATCACACATTTTATTCTTTAAACCTGAATGGCAGGATTTAATAGTAATTGATGATAGTAAATGATCAGGGTCAACTATAGCATTCAATTCCTGAATGGCATGTGTTAATTCCAAGCTGGAAGACATGTGATTACGTGGATTTAGGATTGAATGTGTCATGTTAACTGATTCCGAGCATACCAAGGTGGAAGGCCCAAGCCGTGAGCAGCAAATGCGCACAAGTGATGGAGGCCCATTTGAGAAAGCTATGAGGAGAAGCATACGCATGAAAAAGCCCACTTGGAAGTGCAGTGGGAAGGGTAAATAAATAGGGAGAGAGTGGGAGAGAGTAGGGTGTGGAATTATTGATGTATTTCTCCCTCTGATATTCTTTCCTTATCTGGCTGATATTCCCTTCTCTCCTTTCTGTTATATTCTGGCATTTTCTGATTGGTGTTGCAGACTTGTACTGGAACTTTCCGTATTTTCAATCGAGATTTCCATCTTTCGTATCTATTGTTGAATTTAATTTGCTAGTACATTACATTTGGTGCTTTCATTCTCTGACTCATGGCAGATAATACGCGTGCTAAGGATTTGGCTGCTCGGTTGGACAAGATGCAAGAGACTATGGATGAATGTGAAGCGCGATATGCAGCTCATTTTGATCAAATGGAGAAAGCTGTGGGCTCTTTCGATCGCTTGGAGAAGACAGTCGAGTCCATTGCACGGGCGGTGGATGCTCTGACGGGTTCGATGGAGCGTCTCAAGCTCCCGGATAGCGACTCTGATAAGACTCCGTCCGATCAACAAGCTTTGGTACCTCAGCCATACCAACCTTTTCACACCAGATCTGTGAAGCTCGACTTCCCTCGCTTCAATGGCTCTGACCCCTTGCACTGGCTGTTTAAGGCTGAAAAGTTTTTCGCCTACTATGAGACCCCAGATGACCAACGCGTGACTATCGCTGCGGTTCACTTTGAAGGCGTGGTGGTGCCTTGGTTCCAGATGATGTGTAAGAGTAGTCGGTTCGATTCGTGGGTTGCCTTGTCTAAAGCTATTGAGGTGGAATTTGGTCCTTCGCAATTTGAATCTCCGCGTGCTCTGTTATTCAAACTTTATCAGAAAACTTCGGTGGCCGAGTTCTACAGAGAGTTCATGATTTTAGCTACTCGAGTGGAGGGCATTTCTGATGAAGCGTTGCTCGACTGCTTTGTCAGTGGGTTAAAACCGACAGTTCATCGAGACGTGATCGCTCAGGCTCCGTCGTCCTTACATCGGGCATCAGCGTTAGCTTGTTTGTTTGATGAACGGTCCTCGTTTGGGTTCTCAGCATCTTCATCGAAAGGTTCCTTTACGGCCCCAGTGAGTATCGTGCCGGTGCCGTCACTCCAGGCTTCTGTTCCGTTGAGTTCTTCGACTAGCTTGGTACCTGTCTCCAGCTAGAGGTGTCAATAATGGCCTAGCCTCGGGCCGGCCCAGCCCGACCCTAAAATAATTAGGGCCAAAGCGGGCTAGGGCCGGGCTAGCCCGCTTTTTTCAAAATTTTTTTTTAATTAATTTAATTTGAGAAACTATACTAGTAGTAGTATAAGTTTTATATAATATCTAACATTTGATTTTCTTATTAATTAATTTACAAAAATGTTATTTATTGTCCTTCTATAATTACGTTTATTACAATAAATTTATAAATAGAACAACAATTATAAGCGTAAACTTTTGCTCATGGTCCTGATTTTCTTAAAAATAGGGGTGTCTAGTTAGTTTCTCTCCTTCTTCCACAAAAAAAATATAGATGTTGAATTAGTTCTTAAATAACTTATTGGATTTTAGTTAATAATAAAAATAAATTATAACACATCATTATAATAATTATTATTAAAAGACTTTTTTAAAAAAAAAATTAAAATAGGGCCGGGCCGGGCTAAAGAAAGTGAGGTCCATATTTAAAACGGCCCGGCCCGGCCCTAAATAATTAGGGCCCAAAACGGGCTAGGGCCGGGCCGACCCGACCCGTTTTGACACCTCTATCTCCAGCTCATCATCAGGTTCGGGCAAATCGTCCTTGCCTCCTCTGCTTCCGACACCTAACGTTCCACCGTTACGGTCTGTGAAGCGCATGTCGGCCGCGGAAATGCAGCTGCGTCGTGAGAAGAAGCTTTGTTTTACGTGTGATGCCCCTTATTCGTGGATGCATAAGTGTCCCAATAAGCATTATATGATCTTACAGATCGAGGATGATGAAGAGGGTGAACCACCTACTCTTGACGTGCCTCCGGACGCACCCAGTACTGAACCCTCTCTGTCCGACCCTCCTCCGCATCACTTGTCTCTGAATGTGTGCGAACACGCGGTGGGTACGATACGATTTACAGGGAAGATTCATGGGGTGGATGTACAGGTTTTGCTAGACGGCGGTAGCTTCGACAATTTTATTCAACCACGGTTGGTCCGTACTCTCAAGTTGGCCGTTGAACCCATTTCTCCATTCAAGGTGCTGGTCGGAAATGGACATGTGTTGACGGACTTTAGTGTGGTCAAGTCCATCCCTATGCTGATTCAGGGCCATGAAATCACTGTTTCAACCCATGTGTTGGAGGTTACTTGTGCGGACATTATATTAGGAGCCCAATGGCTCGCCACTCTTGGGCCTCACATTGCTGATTATAGCATTGTCACCATTAAGTTTTATTGTGCGGGTCACTTTATTACCCTCCATGGGGAGCCCAAACCGGTTGCAAAGGTGGCCTAATTTCACCATCTGAAACGCTTAACTAACATGGATTCCATCTCAGAATATTTTGCCATCCAGCCCTAGCTCGTGGATATGAGTGCCTCACGTGACCCATGTCCGGAGAAATTGCCAGCAGATCTCGAGCTCATGTTGCAAAGTTTCCAGGACGTCTTTGCTGCCCCTCATGGCCTTCCTCCACCACGGTCACATGACCATCAAATCTTGTTGCAGAATGACACACCGGTGCGTATCCGCCCCTATCGTTATCCTTTCGCTAAGAAGGATGCGATTGAAGAAATTGTGGCTCAAATGCTTGAGGAGGGTATCATTCAACCAAGCTCCAGCCCCTTTTCGACCCCTGCTATCTTGGTAAAGAAGAAGGATGGCACGTGGCAGTTTTGTACCGATTACCGCGCCCTCAATGCGGTAACCATTCGGGATAGTTTTCCCATTCCGACGGTGGACGAACTCTTGGATGAACTAAGTGGGGCTGCTTATTTTTCGAAGTTGGACCTTTGATCGGGCTATCACCAAATCCTGGTCAAACCTGAAGATCGTTTCAAGACCGCTTTCCGCACTCACCAAGGGCAGTATGAGTGGCTCGTGATGCCGTTTGGTCTCACCAACGCACCTGCCACGTTCCAAGCATTGATGAACACGGTTTTTCTACCTTTTCTTCGTAAGTTCGTCCTGGTCTTCTTCGACGACATTTTCGTGTACAGCCCTGATTGGGATAGACACCTTCAACATCTGGAGCAAGTGTTACGACTTCTTCGCCATCATCGATTGTACGCCAAACTCTCCAAGTGTGTGTTTGGGCAAACTCGAATTGAATATTTGGGCCATTTTGTTTCCGTCAATGGAGTGGAGATGGATCCATCTAAGGTTGAGGCAATTCTGAACTGGCCAACGCCAACTACAGTGAAGCAATTACGTGGGTTCCTCGGGCTTTCTGGTTATTATCGGCGATTTATTCATCGCTATGCTTCGATTGCAGCACCTTTGACTTCCTTATTGAAGAAGAAGGGGTTTCAGTGGAATGACGATGCGACAAGGGCCTTTTCTGAGCTTAAGGTTGCTGTCACATCAACCCCGGTTTTGGTTTTGCCAAATTTTTCTGAACCCTTCACGGTTGAAACGGATGCGTCCGGATTGGGTATTGGTGCCGTCTTGAGTCAGGCAGGTCGTCCTGTTGCGTTCTTCTTCAAAAAGATGTCGACTAGAATGCAGAATCGTTCAGCCTATGCACGGGAGATGTTTGCCATTACTGAGGCAGTGGCCAAATTCCGCCATTACTTGATTGGTCAATTCTTCACGATCCGCACCGACCAGAAAAGCTTACGCCACCTCACTGACCAGACACTACAAACCCCTGAACAAGAGGAGTGGTTGCCCAAGTTATTGGGTTTTCAATTTACCATTGAGTACAAACCAGGGAAGCTCAGCACCGTGGCGGATGCTCTGTCTCGATCCTGCTATATGGCGTGTTCTGGCCCTGTGTTCTCTATCATGGATGATGTCCGGAATGCTGTGCAAAATGACTCCGTATTAGCTCGTGTGATTTCTCAGTGCATTGATGGTACTATAACCGACCATCACTACGCATGGAAGGATGGGGTGTTGTATTACAGGAATAGGATTGTTGTGCCACAAGATGCGATTGATTTGAAGCACGTGATTCTGTATGAGTATCACGCATCTCCGTTGGGTGGTCATGCCGGTCAATTGCGTACGCATGCTCGGATTGCTGCTGTTTTCTATTGGCCCCAGATGCGTCGCGATGTTCAATGTTTTGTGCAACTTTGTCACGTGTGTCAACAGGCAAAACAATCACAATCCTATCCAGCAGGGTTGTTGCAGCCCTTACCTGTACCTCAACAAATATGGGATGATGTTGCTATGGATTTCATCACCGGATTTCCTGCTTCGCATGGGTTTACGGTCATCATGGTGGTCATTGACCGCCTTTCCAAGTATGCTCACTTTGCGGCTCTCAAAATCGGGTTTACTAGTTTTTAGGTGGCAGAAAAGTTCTTCCAAACCGTGGTCAAACTTCACGGACTTCCAATCTCAATTGTGTCTGATAGAGATAAAGTCTTCACTAGTGCATTTTGGCAACAATTATTCAAATTACAGGGCACCTCCTTGCGAATGAGCTCCGCGTACCACCCGCAAACTGATGGACAATCCGAGGCAGTGAACAAATGTCTGGAAATGTACCTCCAGTGTTTTGTGTTCGACAAACCTTCTAGTTGGTATCCGGCCTTGAGTTGGGCTGAGTATTGGTACAATACGACCTATCACACTGCCATTAGGATGACCCCTTTCAAGGCCGTGTATGGTCGTGATCCGCCGCATCTTCTTCGATACTCTCCGACCCCATTGGACACCACTGAGGTTCGAGACCAGTTAATTTATCGTGATGAGGTCCTTTAACGCATCAAATTACACCTACAGCGTTCGCAGGGTCGTATGAAGCGATTTGCGGATAGGAAGCGCTCTGAACTGTAGTTTCAGGTTGGCGAATGGTATTTGTTCGGTTGCAGCCGTATGGCCAACATTCCATTCACCTCCGTCGTAATCAGAAGCTCGGCCTTCGATTCTTCGACCCTTTTCCGGTGGTTGAACGCATTGGTGAAGTCGCATATCGTCTTCAGCTTCCTTCCCATGCCAGAATTCATGACGTTTTTCACGTTTCGCAGCTCAAGCCTTGTATTGGTCCTGCAGCAACCACACATGTTCCATTACCCTTACTTACAACTGAGCATGGACCAGTGATTTCACCTACGACCATCCTCCAACACCGACAGATACTAGTTGGGAACCAGTGGGAAACACAGTTGTTGGTGGCTTGGGATGATGATAGCCCTCCCACGTGGGAATCTTTGACCGAATTCCAGCAGAACTATCCTGCATTTGACCTTGAGGACAAGGTCAATTTTAATGGAGGGGGTAATGTCATGTTAACTGATTCCGAGCAGACCAAGGTGGAAGGCCCAAGCCGTGAGCAGCAAATGAGCACAAGTGATGGAGGCCCATTTGAGAAAGCTATGAGGAGAAGCATACGCATGAAAAAGCCCACTTGGAAGTGTAGTGGGAAGGGTAAATAAATAGGGAGAGAGTAGGGTGTGGAATTATTGATGTATTTCTCCCTCTGATATTCTTTCCTTATCTGGCTGATATTCCCTTCTCTCCTTTCTATTATATTCTGGCATTTCCTGATTGGTGTTGCAGACTTGTACTGGAACTTTCCGTATTTTCAATCGAGATTTCCATCTTTCGTATCTATTGTTGAATTTAATTTGCTAGTACATTATAGAATGCTACATGGCATTTGGCATGACATGTGAATTGATGGTCTTAGATTTAATGCTAGGTTAGTGAGGCATTGGTTGAGCAAATAATTCCTTAATCCTAGTTGTTAATAGCAGGCTTAAGGGGCATTCCTTTATATATATATATATATATATATTACGGTTACTATGAAGTGTGTATTTTACCAATAGCTCTTCAAGCAAGGAATTTCTAATTACCGTTTATTATCCACTATTTAACCAATTTTATCTTTAAATGCTATTTATATTACATATAATAATTGAATTAAATGCATAATAATAAAAGATGACGAAGACAAAATGTTAAAAATATTGATGCAGAGTTTTTTTTCTTTTTTGAATTAGATGTCAATAAGAATAATAATGGTAAGAATAAAATATCATCATTTTAATTGATCATCAGATAAGAATAAAATCAATACATTAAAGGAGAATATTATATTCCCCCAAAGTTGAATATTCAATTATTATGATAATAGATCAATTACGAAAAATGATCAGATAAGCAATGTAAATGATTATATTTAGAGTAAATGTTCAAGTTGGTCCTTGAAAGATTATGATTGTTCCAATTTAGTCCCTGAAAGATACAAATGTCTAATATAATCCTTGAAAGATAGTTTTTGTCCCAATTTAGCCCCTTTTTTATTTTTCCATCAGTTAACTAACAGCCGGTGACACGTGGACTGCTGACATGGTATTTTTTAACCACCTAATTTCCACATCATTTTTACAACTCAAATTAAAAAAAGAAGAAGATCAGATGCTAGGGCACCGTTCTTATTCTCTCCATTCCTATTTCCATGTCGCCGTTTCACATCATCAACGACGATTCTCTTCTCTCTTTTTTTTGGTGATCGACATTTCTCTTCTCTGCTCTCCACCAAATCGTCTTCTTCTCTGCACCGGATTCCAATCCAAAAGATCCTACTTGTTCGGTCACTTCAGCATGTACATAAAGATGGTTCTTGGGATTTAGGTTCAGCTGGCACTGTCACTGCTTTCTATGTAAGAAACTAAAAAAAAGTTTTGATTTTTATGTTCTTCCCACTAATCCAATCTTACAATATGTGAATGTGAATGTGCAGTCATCCTCTCAAAATTCGGAGCACGACGAAAAAGACTTCAAGTTCTTGGGGAATAGAACAAGTCAATCTTACATTTTGCAAACCAATGTGTTCACATGAGGCAAGGGTGATAGAGAACAGAGGATCTACTTCTGGTTCGAACCTTCCAAGGAATACCACAGATACTTTATTCTATGGAACCCAGATCATCAGATTGTGTGAGTACTCATCATCATCATCTTCTTTTTGAAACAAGAAATGAAATTTGAATGATTTGGTAAATGGTACTTTAATTCTACAGGTTCTCTTCTCAGAGCAGAGAAGAACACAATTTGGTGGAGAGCAGAGAAGAGAAGCGTCTTTGATAATGTGAAATATCAACGTGGAAATAGGAATGGTGCTCTGATCTTTTTTTTTTTTTTAATTTGAGTTGTAAAAATGATGTGGAAATTAGGTGGAAATAATGTGTTAAAAAATATCATGTGAGCAGTCCACATGTCATCGGCCGTTAGTTAACTGACGGAAAAATAAAAAAAAAGGGCTAAATTGGGACAAAAGCCATCTTTCAAGGACTACATTAGACATTTGTATCTTTCAAGGACTAAATTGGAACAATCCTAATCTTTTAGGGATTAACTTGAACATTTACTCTTATATTTATGAAATAAAGCATTAAAGCATTCGATTATTATAAATTAATTTCCATTTAATTGCATTGAATTAAACCGATTTAATTGGGATGGGTGTACATGGAAGACAAAAAAATCCAGCTGGATTATTATAAATTATTTGGACCAATAAAAATTTAGCATTTGTAAAATAGCTTGACATGTGAACTAAATGCGTGAGAGTAAAAGATGTATTGATGATATGTCAGTTGAACAAAGGTGTAATCCATCCTATTTGTCAAAAAAATGAGCTAGGGGGATTCCTTTATATATATATATATATAGATATATAGATTATTTGTAGATCTATTTATTGACCTATTGATCTGTTCAAAAATAATAAAAATTAGAATGATAATATACATGTGCAAATAAGTACACAAAAATAAAACAGCAAACACAAAATATATATATTGAATAGTTTAATATTTTTTTTTGGCCTTGGAATAGTTTAATAACTGATTTAAAGCAAAAATATGATATGTTTAAAAAAAAAGTAAAATATGCTTTGTCAAAAAAAAAAAAATTATAAAGCATGATAGTATATATGCAAAAAAGATAATTAAAGTTAATAGCCAAACAAATAAAATAAAAGAATCAAAGTTGGCCTTTGGAGTCTCGAAATCGGTGCCCGTGCTTTTCATGTCTACTGTATTTTCAAAGTGATTTTTCATTTTTTAGGATTTTGAATAGAAAATGGTAGAAACAACTTTTTGATGTTTTCAAAAATCATCATATTTTAAAAAATGTTTTCTGAAAATTATTTTTGAAAAATATAACCAAACACATTTTCTTAGTTATTTTCTATTTTCAGTGAAAATGAAAACAGAAAATGACCCTACCAAACGGATCCTAATATTTCAATTCTCATTCCCTCTAACATTTTACTAAACAAACATACCTAAAACTTGATTAAAAGAAATCCAGAGGCCAAGAATGTTTCATATTATGGGCCCGTTTATGCATGTTTATTAAAATTACTGATTTTCAAATGATTTATTTAAATAGAGTTTCTTTAAAAGTGTCGTGAGAGAGAGAAATGATTTGTGTTTGATAAATTGAATTGAAAAGTATTTTTATCAATAGTTAAAAATCAATTTGTGTTTGGTATTAAGCGAAACGATACGTTTTGTTGCATTTATTATTTCATTTATTTTTTGCAATTTTGTTACGTGACTTTTTGCATAAATGCAGCAAAGCAAAGCAAAACACGCACACGCAGTTTAGTCCTGAAATTAGGTTCTCGCTAGAGGTGTCAATATGGGCCAGGTCCTAGAAAAATATAGGGCCGGGCTAAAAAAATTTGGCCCGGTTTAGGGCCAAAATGGACTAGGGCCGGGCCGGGCTAGCCCGTTTTTCTTTTTAAAAAAATAATTTAATTAATTATTATTTAATTTAGCCTAAATTCTTAACATTTTTTTTATAAAAAATTCTTAACATATTTAATCTATACTTACTTAGTCATTTACTCATTTACTAGCTATTCACTCACTACTAATAAATCAACTATTGGTTTTTGTGAAAGTAAATAAACTAATTCATTTTTTTATTAAAAAAGAAGAAACACAAAACACATAACAACAATATGTTGAAAAACATTATTTACACAACTAAATTAATTTTTATTAGAGATAATTTAAAAAGAATGAAAAGTTATTCTAAAATTTCTTTTCAACATTTTTAGCATAAACTTTTATATAATATCTAACATTTAATTTTCGTATTATTAATTTACAAAATAATAAAAATAAAATAAAATACATCATAATAATAATTATTATTAAAAGACCAATTTTTTTAAAAAAATGAAAAAAGGGCTAGCCCGGCCCGGCCCTAGGCCCTAAAAGGGCCGGGCCAGACTAGAGAAAACTTGGCCCCTTTTAAAAACAGCCCGGCCCGGCCCTAAATAATTAGGGCCCAAACGCATTTTGACACCTCTAGCCAATAAGCCACACAAGCTGGCAGTAGCATCGATCAGCTTCTGAAATGAAGCATCGAATGGACTATTGAGCATGTCTTTGCCACCTTTGAGCACGGCTTTTCCATCGTTGATAAATGCAACTAGTATCATGCCAGATGTAGCCATGTACTTACTGTCGAGTATGGAGTGAGCATGGATCAACTATCGCAATATAAGTTTTTGGGAATAGATTAGGTGAGGTAGAGTTATTTCATTTAATCAATCCTGATCGTTGATTGGTTATAATAAAATTGTGTATTAGCCGATCAACGATTCGAATTGGTGAAGTTACTTCATATGAAGCTCAAAATTAAAAATAATATCGACTTTTTAATGTTTTTTTGCCATTACATCGACTTTTTAATATTAATTTAGTGAAATAGAGTAGTTATTAAATGTAAATTGGGCTAGGCTGTATATATGTATATATATACATATATACATATATATATATATATATAAGATGTATTAAAAAAATGCAACAAAAGGAAAAGAAAAACAAAAAAGAAAGAAGAAAGAAAAAAAGGAAAAGAAAGAAAAGAAAAAGACAAACTATGTCAAAAAGCCTAATTAAAATGCTCATGGAAAGATATTTGTTCTGCTCTTATATTAATAATAGGTCAAAACCCCAAATTGGTCCTTTATGTTTGCACGAAGTTTCATATTGGTCCTTTATGTTTCAAAAAGTCCAAATTGATCCTTTATGTTTGCAAGAAGTTCCAAATTGGTCCTTCCGTCCAAATCCGTTTATTTTCTAAGTTAAGTGCTGACGTGACATGCTGACATGGACACATCATCTCTCCTACGTGTCAGTTGAAGCTGACGTGTCATGCCACGTCAGCACCACGTCACTGCCACGTCATCATCCAATATCATATGTGATGACGTGGCAGTGATGTGGTGCTGACGTGGCATGACACGTCAGCTTGGATGGACATGTCAGCACGCCACGTCATCACTTAACTTAAAAAATTGACGGAAGTGGACGGAAGGACCAATTTGGAACTTCTTGCAAACATAAAGGACCGATTTGGACTTTTTGAAACATAAAGGACCAATATGAAACTTCGTGCAAACATAAAGGACCAATTTGGAGTTTTGACCTTAATAATATGTGTTAAGCTTTCTGAAACAATAGAAATGAAGGTAGGCATAAAAAGTATATCTTTTTACTTATTTTTCTTTTTCTTCAACAATAATGATACTATATCTATGATTTTCGCATGATTTGAAGTTGAAAAAAAATATGAAAAATACTAGATTTTATGTTGCACCAGAGCACGTTTTGCATGGGACAACGGTCTTAGTAAAATCTGGATGATCAACTCGGGTCACATCTGGGTTGACTACAAAATCGTCATTAAATGTAACTCGGACCGATCATGTGCCCGGGTCGACGGTCCAACAGGCTGACATGTAGTTACTTCTTAGTTCATGTTCGTAGAATCAATTATGCATCTAAAGTGTGAATCTCACTTGCTCTTGCATCCCAAGAATAGGGGAAGACAAAAGAGAAAGAAGTTAAGTATCAACTCGGTGGTGGAAGGTCTCCTCAGCCATAGAAACTGGTTGTAGGATACGCCGACTGGTATTTATTCTGTTTCTTAGTCTTCTTGATATTACAAGGGTAAATGTAACTATTGATGATTGTGTGTTTATTTAAATTTGAAGGTTTCTTTGCACTTTCCATAAATTGGGTGTTTGCTTTTAGTTTTGATTGTTTTCTAAAGATGTTGTATTTTCTTTTAGTTATGAAGTTCAATTCTCACTATTCAATGATTTCTTCAGTTTCCATGGCGAGTTCGAACTCGAAGTCCCCATAGCACTATAGGTACTCACTTACATCCATCTTCATTTCCCTTTTTAACATTTTTTTCAAAACCACAAATTTTTGTTCATATATATATATATATATATATATATATATATATATATATATATATATATATATATATATATATTGCATTATCCATTTATTACTGTTTTAGTATTGTTTTATATTTTTAAAATAATATCATATAAGTTTTAATGTTTTAATATCAAAGAAAAGTTTTGTTTCTAATTAATCATCGTTGGCTTCTATCAATTTCTGAAATGTACATAAATGTTATGTTTTGATTGTTATTCAACTTTTCTTTTTAGTTTTAATATTTAAAAACTTAGATATCTTACATACGTCAGTATTTTGTTAAGTAACTTTAATCATTGGACAATGGAGGAGTTAAATTAGTACCGGTCCCAAATGCAAGGGACCAAATTGAAACTGAACCAACATTAAAGACTAAATTGGTACCAATCACAAATGTAAAGGACTAAATTGAGACCAAGCAAATGCTATAGACTAAATTGAGAAAAATACTAATTATCCGCCACTATTTCCTTGGCCCGCCTAAAATAACGTACTTCGCTCTCTAGTTTGCTACATATTTGCGCTTCTCACTCGATTGGTGCATTATTACCTTCCTCTTCAATACTTTCGTTCTTAGAATGGCGGCCATTGTATAAAAAATTATAATGGGAAGGTTTGAAAATTTTGGAGAGCTTATTATGAACGGTGACAGCAATACTATCGGCGCCGTTATCATTGTAGGGAGCGTCGTCATAGGAATCGTCATTTTACTCAAACCAGGGGTGAAAGACGGCGTCGTGGAAGCAGTGATGAGCATGAAATTGATTTTACAAGATGAACTTCATAAGAAGATCATTTTATTATGTAGCTGCGCAACAGCTTGCGGAGTGGTCATCCTAGGCTCAAAGATAATATTTAGGAGTTTGCTTTCTTCTCCGTCGAGGACACTCCTTCCAATGAGTGTGAATACAGAGCAGGTTTTATAGAGTTTATATGAGTATATCTCCGAAAGGAACATGATTGTTTCTTTAGGCAGTATTCGATAAGCTGGTAAAATGACACTTTTGGACTGGCTCAAGCTCAAATTCGATCTCGAGCTCACCGTCTTTGATATTTTTGGCATTCGTAAATTTCCCAAATTTAGATTTGATCGTCAATTATTTGTGTATGATATAGTTACTAGTAAAACACTCTGCAATGGTTTTTTTTTCATCTTCTACTTATTAGATATGAAACATATTAAGAAATTGTATGCTTATGTCTGTTGTAATTCAGTATTGTTGATGCTTTTGCATCCTATTATTAATGAAGTACTTTCAAAGTAATATGTTAGAAGTCTTTGCATCATAATTTTTTCTTTTATTTTTTCTTTCATAATGCGCTTTGTACAATCAAAACGATGGAAAGATATATATTATAAGGAATATATATATATATATATATATTAAAGAAAGATGTAGTAAAAAAAGATGCAACAAAAAAAAAGAAAAAAAGAAAGAAGAAAAAAAGAAAAAAAAAAAGGAAAGTGTAACTACGGAATATTCCCCATAGGGACACGTGGCACTGAGCTTCTAGAAGGGCTGCAGGAGCTCAAGTCAGTGACACGTGGCACCATATATTCACCCCCTACGTCGCCGGTACCCGCGTTTTTCCTCTTAAGCTCCCGTCCAAGAGATGTGGGAAGCATTCAAGGTTCGTGGGACGAACCACGTCGAGTAGGATCGTGGGTCGACAACATCTTCCCCCACACTTGGTATAAAAGGGACCTCACCCGGGGGACTCAAGGGAAATCAAGTCAGATAGACTCTGAATACACTGAAGCTAGTCTTAGCCTTATAAATACGATACACCTCCTCATTAATCTTAGAGCTTGGTCCACTGCATCCCAAGTTCCATCATCAACTGACATATCTCCGCCCCGGAGATCTCCATAAGTAAAGCTTACAGCAGCTCTGAGAGACCTTTGCTCACTTCCAGTCTAAGGCAACCTCAAACGAGTGGCTCACCCACCCGGAGTACCTTACACACGTCCTAGCCGCACATGACCCTATACACGTAATCACCTTGCCTAACGGCTCCCATGGACGTTAACATGACGAACTACGTGGACTTTGATATCTTCCTAAGAATACGTAGACACCTAGATTCTCACCTAAGGACAAGTCCCCCTAGGTTACGACCCCTTGCGGTCCTTATTTTTAACTTAGAATTGTCTAAACAAAAAATGACAGTTACAGAAAAAAAAAGAAAAAAGACAAGCTATGTCAAAAAGCCTAATGAAAATGCTCATGTAAAGATATTTTTCTGCTTTTACATTAATAATATGTGTTAAGCTTTTTGAAATGACAGAAATGAAGGTTGGCATAGAAAGTATATATTTTTCTATTTAATGCTCATGACAGAAAATGCTCATGTAAAGATATAAATGTTATCTTTTGATTGTTAATCAACTTTTCTTTTTAGTTTCAATATTTAAAAACTTAGATATCTGACATATGTCAGCATTTTGTTAAGTAATTTTAATAATTGGATAATGGAGGAGTTAAATTAGTACCAGTCCCAAATGCAAGGGACCAAATTGAAATTGAACCAACGTTAAAGATTAAATTGGTACCAATCACAAATGTGAAGGACTAAATTGAGACTAAGAAAATGTTATAGACTAAATTGAGAAAAATACTAATTATCCGCCACTATTTCCTTGGCCCGCCTAAAACAACGTACTCCGCTCTCTAGTGGTCATCCTAGGCTCGAAGATAATATTTAAGAGTTTGCTTTCTTCTCCGTCGACGACACCCCTCCAATGAGTGTGAATGTAGAGCAAGTTTTATAAAGAGTTTATGTGAGTATATCTCCAAAAGGGATATGATTATTTCTTTAGGAAGTATTCGATAAGCTGGTAAAATGACACTTTTGGACTAGCTTAAGCTCAAATTCGATTTCGGGCTCACCCTCTTCGACATTTTTGGCATTCGTAAGTTTCCAAAATTTAGATTTGATCTTTAATTATTTGTGTATGATACAGTTACTAATAAAACACTTTGCAATGGTTTTTTTTTCTTCTTTTTTTTTTCTTCTTCTACTTAATAGATATGAGACTGTAAGGAAAAGAGCTAAAAAGGAAAAAATGAAATTGTTAAGTATATCATAATATTTGATGGAGACTTAACACCTATTAAGAAATTTTATGCTTGTTCACCAAAAAAAAAAAATTGTATGCTCGTTCACGAAAAAAAAATTGTATGCTCAAGTCTGTTGTAATTCAGTATTGTTGATACTTTTGCATCATATTATTAATGAAGTACTTTCAGAGTAATATGTTAGAAGTCTTTGAATCATAATTTTTTTCTTTTATTTTTTATTTTTTACTCTTTCATAATGCGCTTTGTACAATCAAAACGATGGAAAGATACATATTATAAGGAAAGAATGATATATATATTAAAGAAAGATGTAGTAATTTTTAGATGCAACAAAAAAAAGAAAAAAGAAAGAAGAAAAAAAGGAAAGAAAAGAAAAAAGACAACCTATGTCAAAAAGCCTAATGAAAATGCTCATGTAAAGATATTTTTCTGCTTTTACATTAATAATATGTGTTAAGCTTTTCGAAATGACAGAAATTAAGGTTGGCATAGAAAGTATATATTTTTCTAATTAATGCTCATGACAGAAGATGCTCATGTAAATATATAAATGTTATCTTTTGATTGTTAATCAACTTTTCTTTTTAGTTTCAATATTTAAAAACTTAGATATCTGACATATGTCAGTATTTTGTTAAGTAATTTTAATAATTGGATAATGGAGGAGTTAAATTAGTACCAGTCCCAAATGCAAGGGACCAAATTGAAACTGAACCAATGTTAAATATTAAATTGGTACCAATCACAAATGTGAAGGACTAAATTGAGACCAAGCAAATATTATAGACTAAATTGAAAAAAAATACTAATTATCCGCCACTATTTCCTTGGCCCGCCTAAAACAACGTACTCCACTCTCTAGTGGTCATCCTAGGCTCGAAGATAATATTAAGGAGTTTGCTTTCTTCTCCGTCGACGACACCCCTCCAATGAGTGAATGTAGAGCAAGTTTTATAAAGAGTTTATGTGAGTATATCTCCAAAAGGGACATGATTCTTTCTTTAGGCAGTATTCGATAAGTTGGTAAAATGACACTTTTGGATTGGCTCAAGCTCAAATTCAATCTCGAGCTCTCCGTCTTTGACATTTTTGGCATTCCTAAGTTTCCCAAATTTAGATTTGATCTTTAATTATTTTGTATGATACAATTACTAGTTAAACACTTTGCAATGGTTTTTTTTTCTTCTTCTACTTATTAGATATGAGACATGTAAGGAAAAGAGCTAGAAAGAAAAAATAAAATTGTTAAGTATATCATAATATTTGATGGAAGCTTAAGACCTATTAAGAAATTGTATGCTCAAGTCTGTTGTAATTCAGTATTGTTGATACTTTTGCATCATATTACTAATGAAGTACTTTCAGAGTAATATGTTAGAAGTCTTTGCATCGTAATTTTTTTCTTTTATTTTTTCTTTGTTACTCTTTCATAATGCGCTTTGTACAATTAAAACGATAGAAAGATACATATTAAAGAAAGATGTAGTAATTTTTAGATGTAACAAAAAAAAGAAAAAAGAAAGAAGAAAAAAAGGAAAGAAAAGAAAAAGACAAGCTATGTCAAAAGGCCTAATGAAAATGCTTATGTAAAGATATTTTTCTGCTTTTACATTAATAATATGTGTTAAACTTTTTGAAATGACAGAAATGAAGGTTGGCATAGAAAGTATATATTTTTCTAATTAATGATTTTGACAGAAAATGCTCATGTAAAGATATAAATGTTATCTTTTGATTGTTAATCAACTTTTCTTTTTAGTTTTAATATTTAAAAACTTAGATACCTGACATATGTCAGTATTTTATTAAGTAATTTTAATAATTGGATAATGGAGGAGTTAAATTAGTACCAGTCCCAAATACAAGGGACCAAATTGAAACTGAACCAACGTTAAAGATTAAATTGGTACCAATTATAAATGTGAAGAACTAAATTGAGACCAAGCAAATGTTATAGACTAAATTGAAAAAAATACTAGTTATCGGCCACTACCCGCCTAAAACAACGTACTCCGCTCTCTAGTGGTCGAAGATAATATTTAGGAGTTTGCTTTCTTCTCCGTCGATGACACCCCTCCAATGAGTGAATGTAGAGCAAGTTTTATAGAGAGTTTATGTGAGTATATCTCCAAAAGGGACATGATTCTTTCTTTAGGCAGTATTGGATAAGTTGGTAAAATGACACTTTTGGACTGGCTCAAGCTCAAATTCGATCTCGAGCTCACCGTCTTCGACATTTTTGGCATTCGTAAGTTTCCAAAATTTAGATTTGATCTTTAGTTATTTTGTATGATACAGTTACTAGTAAAACACTTTGCAATGGTTTTTTTTCTTCTTCTATTTATTAGATATGAGACATGTAAGGAAAAGAGCTAGAAAGGAAAAATGAAATTGTTAAGTATATCATAATATTTGATGGAAGCTTAACATCTATTAAAAAATTGTATGCTCAAGTCTGTTGTAATTCAGTATTTTTGATACTTTTGCATCATATTATTAATGAAGCACTTTCAGAGTAATATGTTAGAAGTCTTTGCATTATAATTTTTTTCTTTTATTTTTTCTTTGTTACTCTTTCATAGTACGCTTTATACAATCAAAACGATGGAAAGATACATATTATATAAAAAGAATAATATATATATATATATATATATATATATATATATATATATATTAAAGAAAGATGTAGTAATTTTTAGATGCAACAAAAAAAAAGAAAAAAAAAAGAAGAAAAAAAGGAAAGAAAAGAAAAAAGACTAAGCTATGTCAAAAAGCCTAATGAAAATGCTCATGTAAAGATATTTTTCTGCTTTTACATTAATAATATGTGTTAAGCTTTTTGAAATGATAGAAATGAAGGTTAGCCTAAAAAGTATATCTTTATCTTTATCTCTTTTTTTTTCTTTTCTTCGACAATAATGATACTATATGATTTTCGCACGATTTGAAGTTGAAAAACAAGATATGTAAAATACTAGATATATGTTGCACCAGACCACATTTTGCACGGTTCACCGATCTCAGTAAATCTGGTGGGTCAACCCAAGTCACATCCAAGTTGACTGCAAAATGATCATTAAATATAACTCGGACCGATTATGTGTCCTTGTCGACGGTCTGGCGTGCTGACCGATCACAAATACTATGATTCATTCTGAAGATTCAAAATCTTTGGAGTTCACCTTTCTTCTTCTCTTCCTCAATCCCTCCCTCCACGCTTGCGCTGTTTCTACTCGTCTCTAATGTGCTTTGTTGTGTGTGTGAGTGAGTAACCCAAAAAAAAGGTGCTGGATATCGTTGACCTCTTTTTTACTTCAACCACCTCGTGTCCCCTTTCCCTAAACCTCCATCTTTCTTTACACCTTACCCAATCCCCCTATTTCTCTCTATCAGTCTATCTCTTCATTTTTTACATTTTATATTTATTTGCATTACACAATATTTCAAAATCACTATTTTTTATTTAATTTTCTTCAACTATGATATTTCTAATTTTAACTCATCTCGTAGGTTGTTACTGTAAACCTTTCCAGCTTCAAACATGTAAAATTTCCATTTCTTCCCTTTTGCTTTTATTTACATCTTCCACCATTACTTTTCCCTCTATACAATATATTTTGTATGTTTTTTAACGTCAAAAGAACAAATCAACACAAACATAGTTTATAAAAAAAATCAACACATAGTTTAAAAGAACAAATCAACAATCATCGTTTAAACAAAACAAAAAAAGTATTATTCATCGCCCTCGTTCCCACAGTCATTTTGCACACCGCGTTAGCCTCTACCGGTGACGACCCCTGTGACAGTTTCTGTAGCTTACTCGAGTGAACCCAAGCACACCTAGACAAATGGCGATAAGGAATCTCCAATCACTGACTATATCCCAAGTCATTTCTCTTACCGTCACACTAGCTGCCAATACTTCCCGCGCGAGCAGCAAAGGGCGTTTTAGAATTTCACTCTTGAATTTAGGGATGGCAATCTTACTCGGACCCAACCGGTACTTGGAAAATTTACCCGTTGAGTCTGGGTTTGGGTATTAAAAAAATGGGTATGAGAATTTTAACAGGTAAAAGTTCAGGTCCAGGTCCGGGGACGGGTAAGGGTGTATTCACCCCGGACCCGGACTCAGTGATATAATATATATACAAATATTGTATATAAAAATATATTATATATCATATCAAATTGTATGCTTGAAGTTTGATTTTCTTAAATTTGAAAATAATTAAATTTACGAATGTGTGTTCAATACTTGTGATTAAAGTACTTGTGATAAAAGTAGTAAATTTTGTAAAAACAATTAGTAAATTTTCCGGGTCCAGGGCCGGGTATCAAATTTTATACCCGGCTAGGGATGGGTCCGAGGATGGGGAAAATATTGACTATCGGGGCCAGAGACGGGAAATACAGTATCCTACCCATTGCCATCCCTACTTGAATTTGATTGTCATTTCCTTCCCTTCATTGGGCTTCACCTTATTTCTCCATTCTCATTGCGTTTTCTTGTACCTCACACGGAACGTCGCTTTTCTTCCACCAAACCTATGTATGTATGCTCTATTACTTTGCTTTCAAACTTAATATTATATTTCTGCACCGGATGATATACTATTTTTCTCGCATTTTAGTCCCAATACACTAGTATATATATTTTTGCAATAGATATTATATTCAGTTTTTTTGTCAATGATAAAAGCTCTAGATGATCATATATAAATTACATGTTTGTTTACTGAACATTTAGTTTTCATTGACTTAGTGGAACCGGATCCTCTGCCTTCAATTGTCTCTGCCTTCAATTTGCCATTACTTGAACGGCGCCGTTTTGGTTGCTTTTTTTTCTTATTACTCTCCAGAAACGCTGCATTTCGGTTGGGTCTCTTATTAAACAGAGACGCTAAAATCGTTGCTTGCCTCTCGTTTCTTCTCCAGACAGAGTTTGCTTCAGCCATGGTGGGTTTTCTCCAGGAACTGTTGCTGCCTTCTTCATACTTTCATCTCCTACTTCGCAAAATAAAAGATTATAGGGTACGAAATTCTCTTCCTCTTTCTTGAATCCCTAGACTAACCAATTTATTTTTTTACTTTCTCATTCGTTCTCTAGTTTATTGTATTTGGGACAAAATGGATTTTAGCAAAATTGTTAATGAAACTCCTTGTAGATTCACTTATGGTGGCATTTATATGGTCTTTTGAGTTATTAGAAATAGTTTGTTGTTGTAAAAAGAGCAGTTAAAAATTATCTGTCCCTGTTATTATGTTAATGCATTCACAATTTTGAGATGGCTTTTGTATGTTAATGTGTTATTGAGTCAATACTTAATTATTTTGCTCAATTGTGCTGTAATTCATAGTATTCTACTTATGGAAAAATTTAATCCAGATTGGATTCACGTGATTCCACTCTTGTTTCATTTTGACTTCATTTCATTTTATATCCATCTTGTAGCTAGTTTGACAAGGCCTTGCAGCATTTTAATTTTTTAGTTGCTCTAACATTTTCTATTATATATGTATTAGTTATTTACTTTACAGTCTGAAGCTAGAGTTTAATTGACAGTTGTTATATGCTATCACTCTTCTTACTATCTTTCCTATTTTACACTTAATTGAGAATCCTTTCATGGACTCCTCCCTAGTTCGCATTTCTAGAAAAGCAAAATATCAAGTTAAAAATTGCTTTATGTTCAGAGAGTACTGTAAGAATTCTTATGCTAATTGTAAATAATTATATCAGTCATCAGAGAAAGGTTGGAGAGCATACATTGAACATTTAAAATAATAAATAAATATCAAGTGAATGCTAATTAAGAAGCAACTAATAAGAACTGATTTTTTTGAAAAGAGAATTTTGATGCTTATCTCTTGAAAGTTGGTGAAGTATGAACTATATTAGACCAAACATTAACTTCCTATGAGTCTATCCCGTGTGGAGTTTCAGTTAAATGGTTAACTCATTTTCATGGATGATAGAAACACCTTTGTGCAGATATACAACTATCCTTTAGTCTGCTAAGGAAAAAATAGGAGCTGCTGTTTTTTTTCCTGGTTTGTTGTCTGTTTGTTGCATGTTATGTTGATGCTTTTGCTTCTTCTTGCTGCTGTTTTTCTTTTCTATTTTGGTGGACAGTTTGCTGTTTGCTGTCAGTTACGTTAAGCTGATGAATTTTATCTTGTTTGCTGTCTATTTTTTCCTATGGTATTATCTTTGATTGTGAGTTCCAGAATTGTTTATGCGACTATTTATTTTCTACTTACTGCTGTTTTTTTTTGTTTTGCCCAATTACAGATCAAGCAAGCCATTTTTTTTCCTATGGAAGAGACTTGCAAACGCCGAGTTATTGCTACTTTTTTTTAATGTTAAATGTTGAATTTTATGTATGTTAGAGATATTGTAAATAGGTAGAAATTGATATGTTGTAAATGGGTGGAAATTGAGATGTTGTAAGATAATACTTTTATTCAATAAAAGTATATATTTTTCATTAAATTCTCTCAAGAATGACCACATATATTTTCCATTCAATTGCATCATGTACTATATTACTTGTTTTTTCTATAAATAAAGGATTAAATTAAAACCACAGAGAGATTGGTCCAAAGATATGTATAATATTACTTGTCAAAATAATTTTCCAATACATTTACAAGCATAAAAGAGTCTCAAAACACTCAATAGCCATATTACTTCATAGCTTGTCACCACCAAACTCTAATGCTCCAAGAGAGACCGATCCTTCACTTTGGTCCTTTGTAAATAAAACAAAAGAACATGTCACAAAACACTCAATAGCCTACAAGGAAAAGTAAATCGATGGCCACTAAAAATTTTACCATTAACAATCTCGTAAAACTAAATGAATTCTCCAATTGCACTAGACTTGAAGCTCCAATATCCTACAAGAAAAGCAAAGGCCCATTAATTATATATCTAAAATATTGATATAAATTAAATCGATGCACTTACTGTGGATTCACTTTGAGAATGTGTGAATGTTGGATGTGATCTAGACCTTGAAGCTTTTCTATTTCGAAGTTGAAGCTCAACCCTACTCTTTGGACGACTCCTTCTTTTAATTCCAACCCTCTTCTTGATGCCGGTTGGTATTGACATGTCATTGCTACTAGGTATTATAGGATCATCACTCTCATTTGTCCCACGTATTTTCCCCAAACGAAGTGCCTCAACTTTCTTGATCATTTCCTCCGTAGCTGAACGAAGTATCAAGACTTCATCTTTACCCGTGACTTCGGAAGCTAGCTTGACAAAACGTTGGCAAAGAGATCTAATTTCAAGCGTATGACCAAATTTTGGGTCCTCCTCAACCTCATTCCCATTGACATCAAATATAATACCAGTTCTGGCCATCTTTGTCCACCTTTTCAAAATGTATTGATCAGGAACTAACTTGACATCGTTGGCCTCAAACACTTTCAAAGCATGGCAACACAATATACCAAAGGTCTCAAACCTCCTACAAGTGCAAGAAACTGATTTCTCTTGAGTATGAAACAAGACTTCCCACTCTCCCTTGTGCTTATACATATCAATGACATATTCAATTAATGACTCACTTTGCCTTCTTTGCTTTATACAACAAGCCGAAAACAAGTCAAATTGATCTTGGAACATATCAAGAATGATAGGAGTGTAGACTTCTGCAAGTTGCTGGAGCATGGGCGAACTTGGACATCTCAATCTTGGCAACTTTTCTCTTGCCTCAAATTCACACTTCCATTCATTATATCTTTTGTCCTCAACCACTCGTTCAAAGTGTTTAAAGAATTGAATAATATCAACATCTGGATTCAAGCACCTTTTAACATCTGCATTCAAGCTCTCACTAAGTTGTGTGCTCCGCATGCCTAATGTAAATACTTTCTTCATATAACAAGCTGCCCATTTTTCCTTCAAGGAATAAACTGATTCTACCCATGTGTTTTCATGTACATTATAATCTGAGAGTAACTGACTCCAAGCCTCTTCGAACTCTTTCTCTTCCTCATACTCATACATACAAGCCTTGAAGTCTCGTAAGAAATGAGACCCATGCTTCATTAAGTTGCCTAAGTGCTTAATGCAATTCTGCATCAGATGCCATGTGCATAATCCGTGGTATGTGTCAGGCAACACCTCTTGTAGGGCTTTAGCCATTGCTCGGTCTTGATCAGTGAAGATGGTTTGAGGTTTTTTCTGATTATGTACCTTCAAGAACATCTCAAATAACCACTTGAATGATGCTGTCGTCTCGTCATATAACAATGCAGCCCCAAAAATAACAACTCCTTTGTGATGATTAAATCCTGAAAACAAGGCAAGCGGCCTATGTGCATTGTTCGTGCAATATGTTGTATCGAGAGAGACAACATCACCAAAATAAGCATAGTCTAGTTGCATTCTTACATCGGCCCAAAATATGTTTGTTATTTGCTCATCTGAATCCATTTGAAATTTATGAAAGAACAATGGATTTGCCGAGTTCTGATCTTGGAAATAACCCATTAAACAATTCTTGCTTTGCAATCAGTTCTCGTCTCCTGTCTAGGATTAACGGTTAAATCCCTCTTATCTTTTCTTCTTACCCCTTCTTTAGAACATACAAATCGACAAGAAGTTATTGCACCATCCTTTTTGCTCTTGTTGGAAAAATCCTTCCTAACCCCAAATCCCATTTTACCACCATAGCTCTTCCAAAATTTCCAAGCACTCTCCAAGTTATCAAATTGCATCCCCACTTTAGGCTTCCCATCAAGCTCCATGTTAGTGTTTTCCCTACAAATCATAGATAAAATTTATGTCAAATTAATGTTAATATTATTTTTAATACATTTCGTAAATAATATATACTTATCAAATAACATAAACAATACACATATAAAGATATTTTGAAGAAACTCAATATAACATCTTGTCTAATTCAAGAATCTAAAATATATATATCTAACAATGACAAACCTACTAGATTTTTCTACAATATGATTTTCTGTTTAGTCTTGTAATTCAATTGCTTGATACTGTAATTGTAAAAATATTGAAATTTTGATAAATAATAAATTATTTACTTCAGTAAGACTAATATAATTGTTTTACAGGTATTCCATCATTTTTCATTGTCACATGTCTAAAATAAAGATAGCTTTTTTATTTCTTTCTTTTACAGGGTAGTACTTTGCCATATCTACACTTATTTATCAGTAAAGTCCTGGAAAGTTGGACTTGGGTTCATGATTTCATTGAAGGAGTCCATGAAAGGATTCTCAATTAAGTGTACAATAGGAAAGATAGTAAGTGAATGCATTAACATAATAACAGGGACAGATAATTTTCAACTGCTCTTTTTACAGTAACAAACTATTTCTAATAACTCAAAAGACCATATAAATGCCACCATAAGTGAATCTACAAGGAGTTTCATTAGCACTGAATTTTCATATGGAATAACATAGCAGAACACTATAGGCCAGAGCTAAACAAAATAAAAAAAATAATCATCGGCAACATTTTACATACAACACTTGTACTACCAAGCAATCACCATCAACATAACCAAGCCCGTTTTCTATCCAAAACCATTATTATAACCATTTAATTCTATGCACAGATTAATTAACCATTCAAAGTTGAATTGTTATTTGATTAACAATTTTGCTCAAATCCATTTAAGTTGGACTTGGGTTCATGATTTCATTGTACATGGGAAGAGTAAAACGCAAATGAAAACTACAGTATGCGAGACTCAACTTTTGCAAATGTTTAATTATATATGATACAATTCATTCTTTTAACAAATTGATTTCATTGTACAGGGGAAGAGTAAAACGCACAGGGGAAAGCAAAATGCTAAATAAAAACAACATACAGAGTCAGCTACAATCTTGATGAAAAGAGCAGATCAAATCAAACTTGAAAAACATATCAAAAGCTTCTGGTTATGCCATTCTCTGCTTACTCTGTAGAATGAAAGATGAAAACCTACGGCGCCCTTCTATGTTGGCAAATCATATGCGCGGGAAAGACAGCGTCTCTGTTTAAGAAACGAGAGGCAAGCAACGATTTTAGCGTCTCTGTTTAATAAGAGACCCAACCGGAACGCAGCGTTTCTGGAGAGTAATAAGAAAAAAAAAAGCAACCAAAACGGCGTCGTTCAAGTAATGGCAAATTGAAGGCAGAGACAATTGAAGGCAGAGGATCCGGTTCCTTAGTTATAAGTACTTAGTTTCGATTGACAAAGAAAACCATAAAAGAACAAGACAACTAGACGAAGTGAGAATTTTTTTTTGTTTTATGATATCTGTTGTTCAAGTGTAACAAACATGAAATGTATTGAATACAAGTTTGACCAAATTTTCTTTACATGTATTGTTTATATATTTCAGTAAGTGTTTATTGTTCTTGGCAATAGGTTATTTAATAAGTATCTATTGTTTATGGTAATTGGTAATTTCTTTCACTAACTTACTTTGATTTACTTTTTATCTGTCTTGTAGGGAAAATGCTAACATGGAGCTTGATTGGAAGCCTAAAGTGGGTATGGTATTTGATAGTATGGACAATGCTTGGAAGTTTTGGTCAGATTATGGTAGTAAAATGGGATTTGGAGTTAGAAAGAATTACTGCAACAAGAGCAAAAAGGATGGATCGACAACTTCTTGTCGATTTGTATGTTGTAAAGAAGGGATAAGAGCAAAAAATAAGAGGGATTATGTAACGAATAATCCTCGACATGAGACGAGAACTGACTGCAAAGCAAGAATTGTGCTTAGTCATTTGAATGGAAAGTTGACAATGAATGAATTTGTAGAGGAGCATAACCATGTACTCCATCTTGCAGAAACTACACACACATTGCGTCTCAACAGCGCATGTCTGATGTCCAAGCACATGAACTTGAGTTGGCTAATGATTCTAGGATCCAACAAAGAGCCACTATTGCACGGATGGGCAAGCATGTCGAGGGACGACTGAATCTTGCATATATGCATCTGGATAAGGAAAACTATCTTCCCATCCGACAACAAAAAAATTTGAAGTGCGGGGAAGTTAGTTGTTTATTGGATTATTTCCAAGATCAGTCCTCGACAAATCCATCGTACTTTCATGCATATCAGATGGATGCAGAAGAACAAATAACAATCATATTTTGGGTCGATGAAATAATGATACTAGACTATGGCTACTTTGGTGATGTTGTCTCTCTCAACATAAATTACTGCACTAACATTGCACATAGGTTGGTTTCTTTGTTTTCAGGATTTAATCATCACAGAGGAGTGCTTATTTTTGGGGTTGCATTGTTATATGATGAGACAGAAACATCATTCAAGTGGTTATTTGAGACATTCTTGAAGACACATAATCAAAAAAAGCCTCAAACCATCATCACAAATTAAGATGAAGCAATTTCCAAAGCCCAACAAGAGGTGTTGCCCAACACATGCCACGGACTATGCACATGGAATTTGATGAAAAATGGCATTAAGCACTTAGGCAACTTGAGGAAGAATGGATCTCATTTCTTATGAGACTTTAAGGCTTGTATGTACGATTATGAGGAAGAAACAGAGTTTGAAGCGGCTTGGAGTCGATTACTCTCACATTATAATATCCATAAAAACACATGGATAGGATCGGTCTATGCCTCGAAGGAAAAATGGGCAACTATGGGCAACTTGTTATATGAAAAGAGTCTTTACATTGGGCATGCAGAGCACACAACTTAAGGCTGACGTCAAAAGGTGCTTAAATCCGGATGGTGATATTCTTCAATTCATTAAACACTTTGAACAGGTGGTAGAGAACAAAAGATATAATGAATTGAAGTGTGAATTTGACGCAAGAGAAAAGTTGCCAAGATTGATATATATTTCCAAGCTCACCCATGCTAAAACAACTTGCAAAAGTTTACACTCGTACCATTTTTGACATGTTCCAAGATCAATTTGGCTTGTTTCTAAATTGTTGTGTAAAGCAAAAAAAGGGAAAGTGAGTCATTGATTGAATATGCCATTGATATGGTTCATTACGAAGGAGAGTGGAAAGTTTTGTTTCATCCTCAAGATAAGACAATTTCTTGCACTTGTAGCATGTTTGAGACTTGTGGTATATTGTGTTCCCATGCTTTGAAAGTGTTTTTCAACAACGATGTCATGGAACTTCCCGATCAATGCATTTTCAAAGTGAACAATTCATGGTAGGTACATCAAAGGTTTGGATGACTTGTATTCACTCTTCCTGTAAGACATTAAAGCTCTAAGAAAAGTTCAGTTTGATGATCTATTTAATTCTACAAGATTGTTAATGGTAAGATTTTTTGTAGGCATCAATTTACTTTTAGATTATTGAGTATTTTGTGACTAATTCTCTTTTGCTATATTTCCCAAAGGGCCAAAGCGGAGGACTAGTTTCTCTTAAAGAACTAGAGTTTGATGCTGACAAGCTATGAAGAATTTGGGTCTTCTAGTTTCTTGATTAATGCAAATGAGTTGAGACTTTTGTACATTCATGGGATTTATTCCTGTGTTGGAAATTTATTTTGAGCAATTCAAATGGTTCATGGGATTTCTTTAACATTTGACCTTTATGCATGCATCATGATTTCTTCTTAAGCATGAAAAAATTTTCTGAAATATAAGATGCAAGAGAGACATCTCTCTTATATAAATATTAGAAATGGTAAAATTATAATTATTATAAACTTTTCGGGTAAAACTATAAGAAATTATATAAATACTAGAAGTGTCATTATTATAAATTTTAGGGGCACAACTATAAATCTTCATAAATTATGGAGTGCTACGTGGCAAATCTTTATTTGTTGAGTGGGCGTTATATGTAGTTTCCCCATTCTTATATGATGTATGCCCAGTTGCCCACAACTGATGAAAGTCTTAACACTGAAAGTCTTAACACTGAATAATATTCAAATATTGGAAACAAAAAACTGTCTTAATATTGCTTACGCCAAATGACTCTTTTGGTCCTCAACGTTTGCACCAAGTTTAATATTGGTCCTCAACGTTTCAAAAAGTTATTTTTGGTCCTCAACGTTTTTATTTTGGTCAAAATTGGTCCTTCAGCATAACTCCGTCTGATTTTTTTTGTTAAATGCTGACGTGGAAGGCTTATGTGGCACACCCTCTCTCCTACATGTCATATTTAGATGATATGGCACCCTCTCTCACTCCAACTCAGCAAAACAACGTTGTTTTGCATCACTTCTCTCTCACTCCAACTCAGTAAAACGGCGTCGTTTTGCTGAGTTGGAGTGAGAGAGGATGTCATATCATCCAAATATGACACGTAGGAGAGAGAGTGTGCCACATAAGCCTTCCACGTCAGCATTTAACAAAAAAAATCAAACAGAGTTATGCTGGAGGACCAATTTTGACCAAAATAAAAACGTTGAGGACCAAAAATAACTTTTGAAACGTTGGGACCAATATTAAACTTGGTGCAAACGTTGAGGACCAAAAGAGTCATTTAGCCTATTACTTAATTTAAAAAAACTACTGAATAAGCTTACCACTGAATAATATTCAAATATTGCTTAATCAACTGTCTTAACGCTGAATAAGCTTAATTTAAGTTTTTTTTTTTCATTTTCTTAATTTATTTGAGGGTATATTCAACATTTTCCCACAAAAGGCTATATTAATCAATCCCTCATTAAAAAGTTCCTGAAAAATTGCAATTCCACAAAAAAAGCAGGCAAAAGTACTTTTCCTGCCTCCAACTTTTGGGTCCTGTCACTTTTGCCCCTAACGTGTTTTCGCTATCAATTGTACCCCTAACGTTTTGTGTTTCTCCCAATGTCAGGCTTTTGGCTAACACCGTCAATTTTTGAACGATTTTTGATAACGTGACATCCTATGTGGCCAACAATTCTGACTGGACTTATGTTTTTCCACATCAATAGTCAATAGTACTGAGTTTTTGGGGTCCATTTTACTGATGTAATGAGTATTTTTGTGTACTAGATTTACTGATGTACTAAGTTTTTGGGGTCTATTGTACTCCTAAAATATATTGCTGATGTGAAAAAATGAAGTACAGTTAGAACCGTTGGCCATATAGGATGCCACGTCATCAAAAACCGTCCAAAAATTGATGGTGTTAGCCAAAAGCTCGACATTGGGAGAAATACAAAACATTAGGGGTACATTGACAGCGAAAAAACGTTAAGGGCAAAAGTGACAGGACCCCCAAACGTTGGGGGCATGAAAGGTACTTTTGCCTAAAAATAATCAACCTGAATACAAAAAATGACCTCAATATATTTTTCAAGAAACTAAAATTGAATTGATTTCTGATTTTTTTTTTATGTATAACTTTTAATTAACAAAATAGTAGAAAATGAAATAGTAAATCCAAAGATATTATATTCCATTAAGTAACATACATGCAAATTGGGCCTGGCCCTAAATTTCTTTTCCAAGCATCACAAAATAGAAAGTTCAACCAAAGTTTATTTCCTTCGAGATATTGATGTTTGGGTGAGCTGGCTGCCATACCAAATTTTATTGTCCAGTGTGAGTAGCACGTGAGAATAAGGATGGTGTAGGGGTTCTTGTAGCTTTGGAGGCTCAGGTCTCCACAGTTGATCATTTTGGTGGTTTACCATTTTGGAGTTTTGCTTTCGACTCGAAGGAGAGCATTCACTTGTATTTTTCCTTTTCTACTGAATTAATACAACTTCATTCACACTGATTCATCTTCTTATCTGCCATTTTTGTGCTTTTTCTTTAACTGTGAATTTTGAGTTTATCAGACATTTCTAACACAAATCACACTTATCTGAAAATTACACAACACGCATAAAATCAACCATGCAAATAACAAAGCTACTGCCTGCGACGAAGCTTGTGCCGGCGACCACGATTAATTCTTCTTTCGCGGATCTTCACTAACAACCTGAAAACAATAAAATCCACAAAGTCAAAGTAGACATCATTCCAAGATCTCTTCACTGCTAAAATCAAATAAGGAATCAGAAGAATGTTGTCATGTGACCTGTGTACGGGATGGCACTTGAGAGATTGTTGTCTGACAAATTAAGGTACCCCAAAAATGATAAGGAAGACAGGCTAGGAGGATTTCTAAAAAAATTCCAAACAAAATTTCTAACTAAAATTTACATACAAAAAATTCTAAATCAATTTTTAATTACTAAATATAATATCAATTTGTCAACCCAAAAAATACATACTAATTTATTATTCTTTTAACCAAATCTAAAAACAAAAAAAAACATTTACACAAAAAAAAAATACATAAAGATTTCTTTAATAAAATTTCAACCAAAACAAAAAAAATAAATTCCACCAAAATCTAAAAATCAAACAAAAAAAATTATATTTTTATATTATTGTCTACATTTAAAAATAAATTTCATAAAAAATTTACAAAAAATAATTCCACAAAAGATTTACAAAAAAATAGTTTCAGAAAAAATTTACAAACAAAATTTCACCCAAAATTTACATTTACACAAAAAAAAAATTCAACAAAAAGTTATATACACAAATATTTCAATATACAAATTTACAAATACATTAACAAGAACATAATATACTTATAATGTTCTCTAAATTTTTCAACAAAAAATTCCATCATAAATTTACAAACAAAAAATTTAGCAAACATTTATAAACTAAATTTACAACAAAACTTTCAAAATATAAAAATAAAGACAGAATCTATTTATAATATAGTCTATATTTAAAAAAAATACATATACTTACTTGAATGAAGATAAAACACTTATCACACTCTTCACTTCGATCGAACAATAAACAAATATCATACTCCAAGCGAGCAACAACCTTTCCAGCAACTTCAAATATTTTCAACAAAAATCAAAATTTCAGTATAACCTTACTAAAAAGAATTCTTCACTCTCTATTTTTAATTATTGTTCGTTTATTTTTTTTCATTATCATAAATAATAAAAAAACATTAAATATTACACCTACTTTTTTTCGTTTTTTTTTGTTAGTATAAATAATAAGAAAAACATAAAAATGATTACTTAAAGCTTATATTATAAATAAAAAATTACCTTAAAATATAAAATGTGAGGGATGTTGGACAAGAATAAGCAATTAGTGGTCTAACAAAAAGATTAACAAAGAAAAGAAGAATTAGAAGAGGGGAAAAATATTAGATGAAGAAGGAGAAAGTAGAAAGATGAGAATAAGGAGGGATGTGGTCCTATATGTTGTTTTTTTATGTCAACATATAGGACAGATGAGAATGAGGAGGAAGCAGGAATGTGGTCCAATGGTGGGGAATTTATTTTTAAATTTTTTAATCTAACGGTCGGGGTGCTCAATTAAATTAAGCACCCTAAAACCTAAACTCTGACCGGACAAGTGTTTTGGCCACTTGTTTCGGTCACTAGGTGGCCGAAACACCTGTCCCCTTGGTGCCCGTGTCGCAAGCTTTTGCTGCAGGTAACACCTGCAGCCCTATAGAAAAAAAGATAAATGTCCTGAAAAGCTGTGAGTCCGAGTTGATATGAGAAATTTTATCTTATAAAAGTCCATATTAAAGAATAACCCTCAATCTTCTTTGAGAAGTTCTTTCCTTCTTGCTTTTGGTTTTGACTAAAATCTTTATGTAGATTTTCAGGGATACTTTAGACCTGCTCCGTGCATCCTTTTCCAACTCAGAAGTGAGATGAAGCTTATAATGGAAATCCTTGAATCTTGCTCCAATTTTCTCTCTTGTGACTAGCAAAAAGAGCATTTCGATTTGGACATGAGAGGAGGAGAAATCAATTCAGCATAAAAGTTTCTCATTAACATTTCTATGACAAGAGCTTTTCTCTCTTGTCAGAAATGTTAATGACAAAAGATAAAAGTTTGTACATAAATTCTGATTTTAGCAATGCTTTAAGCATGCCTCCCATGCTTCTCATATTTCTTCCTCTCTCATAATAAATGCTCATAAGCATTTCTTTATCAATCCTTTTTTTTTTGGGTAATGCTATGAGGTGTAGTCCATTTTGGGTATCAGGCTAGATCTGTAACATCCGTTCTTTCTAAGAGATATATTGATTGTTTGCTAGCAGAATTAAGTGTTTGTAATTGTGTGACATTTCTTGTTGCATTTAGAAAGCATATAGAAATACATTATTCTAAGAAAAGAGGGTGGAAAAGACCTAAAAGATATAGACTAAAGTGAAAGGAAAAAGTAGCGTGTCAGGGTGAGAAGTCAATTGTCTCCCTAAGTGGTTGGTGATAGCTCTTGTACATTAAGGAGCCAGCATACACACACACACTCCCCATTTTCCCACCAACCTAGAGAGAGTTAGAGAGAAGGGAGAGAGACTTGAAGGGAGCTTGGAGACCAAAGAGGTGATTCAAGCTAGAAGAATTCGATTTGAGCTAGGATCGAACCGTAGAAATTCCGCTGAACACTAACAACACAAGTTTTGAGCTTCAAAACAAGGTAACCAAACTACCAACCTCTCACTTTTTCAGATTAAAGTTTTCAAGAAAATGGCCAAAACCTAGCTTTTGAATTTTTGGGCCATTTGAGAGGAAAAATCTGCTTCCTTGTGTTTTATGGAAATAGATGGATGTTAGATGATGATTGGCATGTCTGGATTTAGCTGAAAATTAGATAATCTAGAAGGGTTTTGGAAATGGGTATGGGTTTGAGAGAAAACCATGATTTGAGCTAGTTTAATCTTGTTTTTGGATAAGTTTTTGATGGGTTTTGATGCATAAGTAATAGGGAATAAGATCCACTTTTGTTTTTCAAGTTTTGGGGCTTTAATCTGGACAAAATGAAGTTCTTAAATGCATTTCCGAATCGTATCTGCCGACAAATAGCTAGAACAGCTAGCTGATGCGTTCATAAATTTCCAAAACATTTTCCAGATTTAGAACAGCCGGCTAATGGGTTTAAATTTTCCAGAAAAAGTTCATATTTTGCCCAGAAACATGCATATTTTGCCCAGAAATTTCCAGAATTGGAACAGCCAGCTGTTGTGTTTTTAATGTGGCTGAAAAAGCTCTACAGAGAGCTATCAGCCGGTTGATAGGTCCTAACAGCCGGCTGATAGATCTCTGGAAAATATTATTTGTCAAAAATTTAGGGTCAATCAGCCAGCTGATGGCCCCAATCAGCCAGCTGATAGATCCCTATTTTGCAAAGTGATTTTTAAACAATTTAAAATGATGTTTTAAACACTAATTTCATTCTCAAACATGGTGATCTAAGTTTATAAAGTAATATGAGCTATGGGTAGAGAGAAATAACTTAGAAAAGAGAAGAGTATGTATCTTACATATATTTGTTGCAAATAGATAGGTCCATAATCGATTGACCAATTGTCGGTATGGGACGGCCGTTGGGATTCCACGGTTGAGCCATAAATTGGGATGGTAAAACATCCAATTGATTGATAAAGAAAGTTTATGAAAACACCGTGTTGGTTGGTTAATTTTAAGCTAGTAGGCTCTGTATGGCCAAATCAAGAGTGATATGCTTAAAATTAGATTAACCATGATTGGGACCTAGATATTTCATCTCATATTTGTATAGATAGCATACAGAAATGGAAGATCTACATAAACAAATATGGGAAGAACCGTTAAAAAGAGACGGGGATCTCCAAAATTTAAGTAGACGTGACTCCCTTGGCTAAGTAAAACCAACCAGAAATGGATACGACCTACCGAGAAAAGAGGGTGATCCATAGCAGAAGTTGAGATACGACCTACCGAGAAAAGGGGGTGATCTCATAGTACTCGGATCCACTGGGGGACGCTCCAGATAGTACACAGAAATAGCTTAATTGCTATAGGTTTTTACTTATTAGTAGCCACTAGAAGTGTATGTGCGAGTATCCACTGGGTGGTGCTCCCTATGCTCACATGTTTTTCATGAAATGGGGCAGAGGCCCATATGGTTTATAATGTTTGTTATTTCTCTACCATTCAAATATGTAAGATCATGTTTAAGAAGTATGTGCTCATATTAAATGTTTTATGACATGTAAGCATGCCATTCCATTTCACATGCCCTGTTTTGTATGAATTTCCATGCTATAAGATTTCCTCATAACATGCATAAGTTTTATGTTAAACATCACATCCATGTTTTATATGAATAATGAGAAAGGGAATGCAGTGATTTTCTGTGCAAGGCATAGTGGTACACAACGACGATTTTATAAACAAGTAGTATTTGATTACTGGGGTTTATCCTCATTACGTTGGTGTGTATCAGCTGACTAGGTACCCGGATGCCTATGAGACGAGACAGGAGCGATGGGTAGCTAAACCTTTTGAGAAGAAAGATTTTAGAAGAAGTAGAAGCATATAGTTTTTAATTTTGTAAACTTATGTATGTACATCCCTTTGAAACCATTAACCTTAGTATATCTTTTTGGAAGGTTAATTGGTAAATTTTGTATATCTATATGTACAAGGGATGAGAACAAATGTCGTAATACATGTATGTATATGTGGATGACAAGTTGGAGCTTTCATGAATTAGTAAGTTAATGGTCATAACCTACATTTAATAGAAATGTAGATTATCATCTTTTCCAAAGCTATATCTACCATGTATGATGTTATAAGTATTGAAGTATGTGTAATCGTTTATAACTATGTTTATAAGTTATGATAAAGAAGTTTCCTTGTTTGAAATGTTTATTTATGATGCATGCTTCCGCAGTAGTTTCGGTATGCGTGAGAGATACTCGAGAGATAGAACCCAAACATGTGTTGCTTAATTAATTAATGGGTAAAAAGTTAAAAAAAATTCGGGTAGAAGTAGTAGTAACACACCGGTTCTAAATCAAAGATATATTCCATATTACAAAACTCTGATTTCTAAAGGGTCTAGAACTGGGGTGTTACAGGATCGACCCGTTTTAAATATGGGTATACTTTTCTCTAATCCGGCCCAGTCTTTTTAGGACTTAGGGCTAAGCCAGACTAGTCTTTTTACAACTAGTAAGCTTAAACTATTAATAGCTTCAAATAATCACTATTTTGCTTTTGCCTTAAAATAGGGATGAAAGAGAATGTTGAGCATTTAATGTGATTTAAAAGCATTTTAAGAATTATAAATACTTCTGACAAACATTCCCTTCATTTACACATCTTTCTAATGATCAATAAATAATAAGAGAGTCAAGTCTATCTCTTTTTGTTTTGTAGTAAATAAAGAATGAGTATTTAGAGTTATCAATAGCTCAAACTCACTAGTTGTAAGTCGTTGAATTTGTCTTGAGATCTATGTCATCTTATATTTTAAAAAAGAAAGAGTATTTTGACACAAATCTCTAGATAGATCTAACGACTGACAAATTGTAAGTTTGAGCTCTTGATAACTCTATAGCATTACTCGTAAATAAATGCAAATAAGGTTTTATTAGAGAGTTTATCTAACAAGTACCCTAGGACACTTGTTAAGGTTTTTGTTAATTGGTGATGCACTTCAAGCAATTTTGAAGGCATTCTCTTTTATGCAAGTTGACCAATATAAAATAGATGGTCCTAAAAATATTAATGGGCCTTTTAATAGAAGAGTTATTTTTGTAAATTTAGCCCAATATCTCCATATTTTTATCATTATAAAAAGTACTTAAAACATAATATCCCAATCAACTAGGAATTTGATAAGTGATTCAAGTGTATTAATTCATAAGGTGTAAAAACCAAGTGGGCTCAACCTTAGAAGTTGTCAAGTTACAAGATCTTGTATTAATTCATAAGGTATAAAACAAGGGTCCTAGAGTTTCTATATGAGTTAGTGCTTGAAGTGTCTAAAGTGTAAAATCTAAGTGGGTGGATCCTTGGAGGTTAGCAAGGTTACAAAAGCTTCCTGCTTTAATTCATAAGTTGTAGGATGAGGGTCCAGTAAGTTGTTGGCGAATTCAATACTAAAAGTGTCAGTGTAAAAATCGTTGAGGTTGATCCTTGGTGGCGCCAAAGTTGTTGAGTTTTCTGTATGGCTCACGAGGTTCTTATGTGGTGTAAAAGATTTAATGCTTGAAGTGTCTTTATAGTAAAAGCATGTGTGCTGATCCTTTAAATGTGTCAAGGTTGCAAAGAGGATACATGTATTAAGGTCTTGTTCGTTACTCGGAAATGACATCAGGCCTCACCTACTTTTATTTTTTCATTCCATTGTTAGATTTTTTTAAAAAAAAAAGAAAAAAAATACAAAATGTCTATTATACCCTTTGATTTGACACAATCCTAATATTCTTTTCTTTTTATTATTTTAATATAAGGAGTAAAGTGATAATTTTAATACATTCTCATTCCATTTCCATTCCAAATTTTTATTAGGGTTGCTAGGTTGTATTGTATTGAAGTGATAAATAGATCTTTTAATTAGTTCGTTAAAAAAAAAAAAGTAAAATTCAAGGAACTTGTGTGTGAACCTCTCTAGCTAAGAAAATTTGGTATCTTTTCTCTGTTTTCTTTTAACCGACTTACTTCAGGAATAATAACTTTTTATATATAAGGAACATTAACATACTCCTAAAGAAACAAAAAAAAAATTAAAAAAAACAAATTAAAAATTATCACATACCGAATTCACCCCATCTTGGTATTCTATTTTGACTTTCGTATTGTTTGATATACACATATGAGATGATGAAGAATTTATGAGAGTACAAACCTTTTTAATTTCTCGCTCATATTCAAATTTAACATTTAAGAAATAATTCAGATTTTTCTATACATTTAGGGCACGTTCTTTACGTAAAAATGGAAAGGGGAAATGGAAATACATTTGTCGTGTTTGGTAATAAAAATTGGGAATGGAAGTGGAAAGGGAAAGAAAATGAAAAAAGAGGAGGGAATGAAAATGTCATGTCAATGTGATGTGATGTGAATAGAATAAAAGTGGATAAAAAAATAAGGACAAAAACATAATTTTATCACATTGCAAAAAGTGAAGTTTATTTGTTAGAAAGGAAATGACTAACACCAAGCTCGCTATATATATATATATATATATATAAAAGATAATATAATATAAAAAATAAATATATGTGAGATATGTGGTAATAAAAATTTATGGGAAGAGTTAGAAGTTAAATAAATTTTTTTTTAGTTCTCACTTCTCTTTATTGTATTCAGATTTTTGATACAAAATGTTAATTTAATTTAATTTTTTAAACAAATTAAAATGTGCAAGTGCAACAAGCCCATTGAATATATATTAGTTGATTTTAGTTATGTATATATCATTGTAGGTGAGTTTACAATACAATTTGTTGCATGCATATAATGTAATTTATCTTCCTTTGTCTATCACCGGAGTGAAGGATAGACTAATATATGGACTGGTGCTACTAATGGTTACTATAATGTCAAGGACGGTTATAATTGGCTATTATCAAACCATTCCCAGCAAGACACTGGCTTTCAAACTCCTCATGCTCTTGTTTGGCAAACTGTTTGGAGACTTCGGCTTCCTTATTATAGGGTGATTATGTTTCTCTGGAGAGTGTTTAATGACAATCTTCCAAACCTTTCAACTCTGGTAAAACATCATATGACTTTGGATGACATTTGTCGTCTTGCATGCAACAGCCCGGGTGAGTCCTTATCTCATGTGTTTTTCCATTGCCCCTTTAAATAAATAGAGGGGGTGTTAAATTTGTAATAAAGTTCTCGCAATTTTTAGTAGTGTTTATTTAACTAGGACATATATTAAAGTTTTGTCTCATTGGTTAAGAGAAAATTTATTATCTTAGAGTTGGTGAAAAGTTAACATGAATAATTTTTTAAGTCATCTTGTTGATTGAAATGAATCTTTAAACAATACCCTAAGAACATTTATCAACAAAACTATACTATGATCAATGCAGCCAAAGCCCATATCATATAGTCGAGGGCGTTTTGGTAATTTTTGTTAAAAATTTAATGTACCTATCAATACCAAATCATAAACTATCGGTATTGAGCAGTTCGATTTAATTAGTAGTTTATGACTTTTATATCATCAAACTTACATATTTAAATTTATTAATAAAAAATATAATTTTATTGCATATAAATAATAAAAAAGTATAGTAATATTTCATTTACTCACAATATACAATCAACTTAGTTCTAAAATTAATTTTTTAGATTGACTAAATTTAATCTAACCTTCTAAAAACAAATTTTAAACTTTATTATTTAAGAATTTTAACATAATATTTACATATATATGTGTATGTATGTGTATGCGATTTGATTCGATTTTTCAACATACCAAACTGAACCAAACCAAACATTGATCGATTTTGTTCGATTTATGCTAAATCAATTTAATTTGATTCAAATGCTTCGATTTTCCTCAATCTTAAGCCGTCCAATTAAGGTGGACATCCAGAATATGCTGAAGCCTAACTTTTGTACATAAAACCATTCCCATGACCCAACCATGCAAGTAGGGGTCTAGGGCGCGCATATCCAACTCTTGTTGCTTCTTCTACTACTATGTGCCGGCCCTTCAGAGAGGAACCTTTCTTTCTTTGATTCCCTTTTGCTATTATTCTATTTTATGTTCGATTGGATTAGTTCAACAATATATATATATAAACGCGTTTGTTTGAAATAACCAAATCTAATCGTCCTATAAATTTTATATAATAATAAATCTAAGATCTTTTGGTGCTCTTTTTTAAATTTTATATAATATTAGAGGCTTTACATATATAAATAATATATATATTATTTGTTTTTTTAATTTTTAAAATATAATATAAAATAATAATTATAATATTTTAAAATAATAAATTGAATATTAAAAAAAATTAACTTTATACTTTTCTATTATAATTTTTTGTTATGTCTACTTTCTCTCTTGCCTCTCCTTACATCATATATTTAATATCATAAAACATATATAAATAGATACTATAAAATACAAAATAAATTATATCATGTATGTAAAAGAGAGAAGAGGGAAAATAAAAATATTGAGTAGTCATGAGTCATGACAAAAAAAAGTGAGAAATTAAATAGAATCTTATTATCTAATTTATTATTGGCAAAAATCCTATCCCCAACGTTTGAGAGTCTTGTTATTTTCGCCCTTAATGTTTTTTTGTTGTCGATTGTACCCCTAATGTTTTGTGTTTTTCTCAATGTCAAATTTTTGGCTAACACTGTCAATTTTTAGACCCCAAAAACTCAGTACTATTGACTGTTGACGTAGAAAAAATTAAGAACAGTGAGAATTGTTGGCCATATAGGATATCACGTCATAAAAAATCGTTCAAAAATTGACGGTATTAACCAAAAGCCTGACATTGGGAGAAACACAAAACGTTAGAGGTACAATTATACGCTAGGGGCAAAAGTAACATAACCCCAAACATTGGGGGGTAGAAAATGTATTTTGCCTTTATTATATTTTAAAACATAATAATAACCATCAACTTATTTTGAATGCCACAAAGGTAGCTATAGGAGACAAACATTCACACATGTTGTTCCATTGTGATTCCAAGCCTCAACTTTTTGTTACTCCTTCTCAATCATTCTAAGCACCTTATTTAGAAAACAAATCCCCATCCAAAGGTTATTATAAGTAAAGGGAACGAGCACCACAAGTTTCCCACGCCAACTATTAATTACCGCGCATTCAACCAACTTCTCTTCTTCCAATTTCAATTTCCGCCTTCTCCAGCTGATCCTTCTCACACACCCCTCGGTCCCATCGAAAAAGCCAGAAAAATTCCCCTTCTTCTTCTTCTTCTTCTTCTTCCCTAACCTAAATCCCTCTTCCTCTTCCTCTTCCTCTTCGTCTTCCCGCGCGGCTCATTAAGACCCCAAAGATCTTAATGGACCCCGTTGAGATCAAGCGCGTATTCCAGATGTTTGATCGCAACGGGGACGGGCGGATCACGAAGAAGGAGCTCAACGACTCCCTGGAGAACATGGGGATCTTCATCCCGGACGAGGATCTGCAGCAGATGATCGACAAGATCGACGTGAACGGCGACCAGTGCGTGGACGTGGAGGAGTTCGGGGAGCTGTACCAGTCGCTGATGGACGAGCGCGACGAGGAGGAGGACATGAAGGAGGCGTTCAACGTGTTCGACCAGAACGGCGACGGGTTCATCACCGTCGACGAGTTGAGAGCGGTGCTGGCGTCGCTGGGGCTGAAGCAAGGGAGAACCGCCGAGGATTGCAAGAGGATGATAATGAAGGTGGACGCCGATGGGGACGGGAGGGTTAACTACGAGGAGTTCAAGCAGATGATGAAAGGGGGAGGATTCAGTGCCCTCACTTAACTTTTCCCAGAGATTTAGAGAGAGAGATATATCATAGGAATAGCATTTGGGGGGACCGTACTTAAATTATTATTATTACTTTTACACATTATAGGAAGGAACGTTCGTTATGTGATACGACGACCTATGAGAGCTTCATCCATCTCATGATCTTATGATATTATCCCACACGCGCGCGTTCGTTCACGCGCGCATCGCTCTCGGGGAACGCATTACATCAACTGCCTGTAATACTTTTTATTTTTATTATTTATTTTTTTCTTTTGTACTTTTTGGAGGACAGGGGATATTATATACTACTGGGCAGTGGGAATGAACTTTCTGTGACAAATTATGGTTACTTTCTCTGCTTTCTTCTTCTTCTTCTTCTTCTTCTTCTTCTTCTTCTTCTTCATCGTTATATATTATTTTCACTAACACTGATAAAATATATAACGATTGTGACTTACGTGGCGTGATATCGTTAGAGAGAAACTTCTTTCGTTATTGAAAATGCATCGTCGAATGTCAAGTTTCAGAGTAAAACGATGGCAAAAATGGAGTATCTAACCCTTCATCTTTTAAATTTTGCAAAGAATTATCTTAGGCGCGTCATTTTTGTTATTGTTTTGTTTTGAAACTTGGCAAATCGACGCATCTTCAATAATGAAAAAAGTATTTTTCTAATGGTTACCCCACATAAGTCACAACCATAATCTATTTTAACGGTGTTAATAAAAATGATAAAATTATTCAAAAAATAAAACGTCAGGAACATATTTAATCTAAAGTTAATAAGTTGGGGATACCAATAGTCCTTTACCATGAGAACAATATTACAATGACATAGCATGTATAGTTAATTAGAGTGATGAAAGCTATATTTTCCTTTAAGCATAATCTCCCGTTCGTATATGAATTCCTGTTATGAGACTTTTGTCCTCGTTATACTTTAATTAATTTGAATATTAATCAAAATTTAATAGACTTTTAGATATCAATGAAAGAGTTGATAATAATAAAGTACAATAACAATATTAAAATAATCACAGTACTATTCTGCAATTTTAGGTAATAGTTCCTCTTTTCTCGTATTTTTGATCTCTCAATTTTAGACAAACTCAAGATTGATTAAAGTGAGCCTGTTCTGTACACGAACCGAGTCATACTCATAGCAACTAAGTATCCATGATATCAACGTGATGTAGTACAAATGGTAAAAATTCTGTATTCTCTTAATTATTGTTTTACGGGTTCAATTTTTAAAGAAATAAAAATAAAACGTCATCCGTTGAAAAGATCACTCCCAATAATAAATTCTACAATACTTAAGAGATTAATCATTAAACTAACTAGTGTAAATAATCTGGTCATTGTCAAAAGAAAAAGTACCCGTGAATCCGTGATAGATAATGACGGTGCTCTTAGGAAGTGTACAAACAACACGGATGAAGATTACAGAGTAATTTTATCAATTAAAAAAATTACAAATGATTTTTTATAAAAAAAATGAATAAATCTTATTCTATCTCTGTACTTCAAGTCCAATAAGGTATATCTATTTTTTATCCGTCGCTCAATCAGAAAGCAACGGAAACATATTTCATGTTGGATCAAATATAAACAAGACTTTTGATCTCTCTCTCTCTCTATATATATATATGGTTAATTACCTTGCTGCCTCCATTTTTTTTTCATGCCTATCCCTAAACTTTCAATTTTGTTCATTCATACCTTTTTTACTAACACCGTTAACTTGCTAACGTGAACGATAAATATATATTTCTTTTTCTACATCATTGTCAACCTTATATTTAACTTTTTATTTTTATTAAAAAAAATCTTAATCCAAATAAAAAAAAACATTTTAGGATAAAAGTTTAGTTTATTTTTTTACTTGGATTAAATTAATTTTTTTTAATAAAAGTAAAAAGTTAAATGTGAAGTGAAAAATGAGATAGACAGTGAGGTGACAAAAAAGATACACATTTATCATCCGCGTCAGCAAATTCCGTCAAACAAGTTAACAGTGTTAGCAAAAATGACAGGTATGAACAAAACTAAAAGTTTAGGAGTAGGCATGAATCAAAAAAAAATTGAGAACAAGAATGAACATTGCAACAAAATTTGAGCCAGCAAGTTACTTTACTCTGTGTGTATATATATATATATAAAGTATAAACACATGACTAGAAACATGACCGCTATATCAAATTATATATCATTCAAATATGCGGCTTGAAAAACTCCAGTTCAATGGCTACCCTTCTCAAAGGACAAAGCTTTTCCGCAATAATAACAAATTAAACCTCATCAAGTACAAGGATACATACACGTGAGCAAATGAGTTAGCGTGATAAATCATGAGCTGCCTGAATTATGATGTAACTGCCTATGAGTAACTTGAAGCCAAATGGCATCTGAATCTTGACAGAATCCTCCAAAAAAAAGACAAGCCGGCTTAACAAGATCAGCTATATATATATATATATATGAAGATTAATTAATTAATATGCTACATATGGCCCTTAATACCCACCATCTGAACCGGATTTCTCCTCCTCAATCTCTCTTATACTTTCGACTATGTCAGCTACTTTTTTGGAGATGTGTTCTGTGTGCTTTTCCAAATCGTTCAGAATCATATTTAATTGTTCTTCATATGCAGCACACCGTCGCTTGCATTTTTGCCTTTCGTTGTACAGCTCAAGGGATAGCTCACGGATTCTCTTATCTTTCTCATCCTGTGAAGAAGGGTAAATGCTTCAATGACCGCACAATCCATCAGAAAAGTTTTGAGGTACAAATAGTTATAATGAGTCCTATTTTGAAAATATTAGAAATGTAACTGAACCAAGGGAAGCTTAAGTTTAGCATGATAAGCTTGTTCATTTAATAAATGAATAAGCCCAGCCTAATTCGAACTTTTGACAAGTCAAATACAAGTTGTTTACAAATTAGAAACAATTTGATTCATTTGCACCCCTACAAAATATAAATAAACCATCCTTATTTCTTAAAGCTAAAAGATGACCAAAATAGTAAGGTCAGTCAAAATGCATAAAAACTACTCTGAACTTCAAAAGTTGTCCCAGGGACCACCTGATATTTTCATTTGGTTCATATTACATCATCTGTTAAGTTTTCCATCAAAATTTTAAGTGAGGGTAGCCAAATCACCTTTTATGAAGCGACATTGGATTTCAATCTGATTTGGACAAAGGGCATTGTTGTCATTTCCCATTTACACCCTCAACCATTCCAATAGGCAATAGCCATCTCACCCAACACGGAGAAGAAGTGTTTCTCAGTTCTCACCCAACACACCTCCACTTCAAAGCTCACTGGAGAATTTGATCGGCCATGGCTTTGCAAAGACTATTGAACTTGGATTCGTGAGCGAATAGGTTTAGGTTCTCTCAGGTTAATTTGCTTTCTGCAACAGATTTTTCCGGCACCCCGATGAAGGTGATTCTTAGAATCAATGAGTTGATTTTACATGACTCCGTCTTCTAGGCAATCTCTTTCATCATAGAACCGTATCGGATACCGAGACCAATGTCAAGTGAGTCAATGAGGTGCATATATAGGATGAGCCATGAAAGGCTCAAGGAGTGCTTGGTGGTTAAGATGGAGAACATGGGAATTGGAGAAATTCACGAGAAGGCCTTGAAAGCTCTAATGCTTTGAACTATTTCCACGAAGGAAGAAAGGCGTGGGGTTGGTTCAAATTGTAAAGAAGAGATTGGAGAGCGTCTTTGAAATAAAAGGCAGCTTTCTAAAGGGGTTTTCCAACGGGGGATCGTAGTCGTTGCTTGAGCCTCTCCAGTATCACCTGGGCAAGTTGTAGTTGATTTGCGCCGAAGCAATTGACTCCTAAAATAAGCTCTTCAATGAAATCAAATCCAATATTCCAATTACCGTTTTGATTGAACTCATGAACCAAATGATCAAAAAGAGTTATCATCATTTTAACCCATATTTTGATTTATGTAACTAACATTGGAGAGACTGAAATATGGAGCATGATCATAAGAGGCCTCTTGAGAATTTGGTAAATGGAGGGAGAGGTAAGTCAGTCATTGAGAGACGGAGGGTATAAATTTAAAATGACAACAATAACCCTGGTCCAAATCCGATAAAAACCCAACATGACTTCATAAAAAAGTTCAAATCAACTTTTGAAGTTTAACACACACTTTAAAGTCCAGGGGTTTTACACATTTTGACCAAATAATAATATACCAACTTCTCTAATTAAAAATATAACCACTTAAGCTTAAGAGGAAATTTTATCGCACAGCTATAGACCTACTTTACTATATGGTTCTGAATGGTGGGCGATAAAAAGCTGCATGAGCATAAATTCAACGTGGCAGAAATGAGAATGTTACGTTGGATGAGTGGTTACACTAGAATGGATAGGATTAGAAATGATTGCATTATAAAGTTGGCGTAGCACCTATTGTAGAAAAATTAGTTGAAACACGCCATATGTGGTTTGGTCATGTACAAAAAAGGCCGTTAAAAGCTCATGTACGTAGAGTTGATAGAGGACTACTATCAAGATCATAAAATCCATTGTAATGCCGTACTGTTTCACAAGTTGATCCAAAAGGAGAGAGTCTTTGAGTTTCTAGCCGACCTGAACCTAAAATATGATCATATTTGAGCTTACGTTCTAGGAACAACTCCTTTTCCTTCTCTTGATGACTCATACTCCTATATCCTTCAGGAGGAGAGTAGACACAGGCTGCGTTTGGTTGGGTTTGTTGTTTGGAATTGAATTGATTTGGAATTGGTGAGTTTGGAATTGGAATTGATATTTGAATTGAAAAGTATTATTTGGTATGTAAAAATAGGAATTGGAAGTTTGGAATTGATAGTGAGGTAAAATGACTAAAATGCCCTTGATAAATATTAAAAATTCATTTCTTTTCCTGAAAAAAAAAAATTTCTTTTCACCTTTCCAATGATAAAAAAGCTCTCATTACTCCTCCTCCAACACCTCCAGCTACTTCTTCACATTTCCAACTCTTGTTCTCATTACTCCTCATTACTTCTTCTCATCCCACACCTTCACATCTGACACCTCCGCCCACTGCTCGACCTCATCTGTGTTGCTCAACCTCGTCTGTGTCTCTTCTCATCTTGCTGCTCGACATCGTCGGAGATTTCTGCTTCAAACAGGTACACTTTTTACTCTCATATATGCTACTTGTTCCGTGTGTGTGATGTATATGTTTGTAGATCTAGTACTTTTTCCCTCTCCAAAATAGTTTCTGAGGTACAGTGGGTGCTATTTGCTTGGTATTTTCCCAGATCTGCTACCTTCATTATTTTTCCAAATCTGCTATTTGTCAACTACTATAGTTCATGGTTTCTTTCTTTTATTTTTGTTGTGATTTGATATTGGAAAATCTGTTCTCATATCTCGTGATGTACAATTGGGTACCCACAAATCATAGAGGAAACCATTTTTAATAATCAAATATATGGAAAAGTAGGCTGAGAAAAGGATACAATAATGGGTTAATCGATTTTGTTTGTTTTCTCTCTATTTGGTTTTCTCTTCACAATGATGTTTACTTGCAGAACGAGAGAGAGAGCATATGGGAATTATCAGAACACGTGAAAGGTGCAGAATGAAGAGGGCAAAAACAACTTTTTCCCCAATTCCATGTAAAAAAGGAAGAATTAGATTCCAAATATATTACAAAAGAGCTTGGAATTCCAAAAAATTGGATTCCAAAGCCCAATTTGTGAACCAAACCATGGAATCCATTGAGATTTGTGCAATTTCAATTCTTATATGGATTCCATGGTGAACCAAACTCAGCCACAGTGTTATGCTTCACTAAACCCCAATTGGAAGGTCTGGGTTAACTGCATAACATAAAAAACCAATAGCACCTAGAACCGTTAACCAGGTCCAACCCACCGGGTTGGCCCGTTTAACCCATTTAATAGGTGAGTCGGGTTCAGAAATCCCAGTCTATTTATAAACGGGTTGACAAAAAACTCGACCCACCTAACCCGCGGGTTAAACGGAGTTAGTTGGTTGGCTTGTTTATATATATATATATTTTCAAAATTAATATATTAAAAAAAACCTAAATCGAAGCTCCTCCTCTGCTCTTTCTTAGTTTCTCACTTTCTCTTATATATATATATATTTTAAATAGGTGAGTTAGCTCACCACCTTAGTGAGCCAGGTTGGCAATTTTCAGCCCACTAAAAAATATAACCCGGGTGGGCCAACCCGAGTAGGCAGGGTTAGCCCACTTTGACAGCTCTAACAGCACCCACTACTGACAAAGATCACTTACACTGTGATTATTGTGGCAAGCCGAGGCACACCAGGGAGACTTGTTGGCAGATTCATGGCCAACCAGCTAGAGGTCACAGAGGAAGACAACCCATTCCGCCCAGGGGTCAAGCAAATCTGGCAGAAATTATTGAGACATCTAAGGAGACAAACTCTGGCACCACTCTCTCGTCCAAAGAAATCCAACATTTTTGCCAGCTCCTAACTAAGTTGGATTCCTCCACGGTGCGCACATCCAAATATGTGCACTCGAGACCTTCAAACAAGGAGGGAGACTGGCAATGGTAGATTGCATGACTAGTTTTTAAGTTGGGCATGTGGAACATCTTTGCACCAACTTGAGGGGGAGTGTTGAATAGAATTAGGATTATTATGATATTTTAAATTTATTAGATTATCTTTAGGAAGTTCTATTTATCTTTAAAAAAGGTTTTCTAATTTATTAGGATAAGTATTTATTGAATTTATTAGGATAAGCCTTTTATTTATTTTGTGTCCTAGTCAAATTAAAAACCTTGTGTATAAATACAATGTCCATAGATGTAATCAATTAATTTTGCAATAGAAGAATTTCTCCTATTCAAAATTCTACAATAATTTACCCTAATAATGGAATGGAACATAGACATTAAACTCTAGAAATGAATGATAAATACACATGAACCAAAGTATCCAACCAATATCAAAGAATCCACTTGGTCTAAGACTTCGTTTTCAAGCATAAGCTTACACTTTTATGTTATCCACAATTTATTGGATCATATATGCTAGCTTTCTTTTTGGGGGGAAGGTTTTAGTCCACTACAATGTTCTTCAAGGAGATAAAAGAAGTCAATCTCAAGCACTAATGGCTTGATATAATATTTTTAAATTATTAGCTTTCAAGTAAGTTTTTATCGGTTCCTTTCCCTTTGTTAACACCAGCATCATTAAGGAAGCAAAATATGAATAGAGCATGTTAAAATTTGTCCTTCCATCAATAATCACCTATTAGTGCATAAAGTACTATCTAGTTATATTTAGCATTCTTTGAAGGGAAACTAACCTCACTAACCAAGTGCTTTCCAGATCCTCTCCATGGAACTTTACTAGGACTCATTAATTTATGAGTATGCTCCTTCACAAATTTGGTAACCACCCACCTCCCTCCATCCCGTAAAGCCAACCTTACCATAGCCTGACAACCTTCTCTGGTGACAGGCGGAGGAGGAAGCACTCTATCTTTTCTATATACATACTTCTTTGCACGAAAACCTTCTTTTGAGCAGACAAAATCTTGACCAATAACCTGATTATTAACTCTTGAACGGCGGTTATGATGTATTCGTACAGTAAAACCTATCCTCCTACCATATGCGATATAGAATTCTCTGGCTTCATCTCTTGAATTGAACTCCATGCCAACAAATGGTTCTGAAGTTTCAGCATTTGCCAAAATATCTGCAACAGATTGTTCATCTTCACCATCACAGAATTCCATGTTTTGTGAAAGTTCATCCACTTTCTTGTTTTTTTCACTAATTTCTTCTTGCAAATCAAAATTGCTTTTATTTGAATCAAATCCTTGGCCAGATTGGTGATCCATCATCCCCTACAGCAGGAACAAACAGTTTGCCCTTCATACATCATCAGAAAACATACAAATAATCTGACACATTATTATGATCAATAATTAATTAATTATAAACAACTGATGAATATGGTTACTAGAAAGTTCAGTATTTCCTGCCTAAAAGGGTTTTCTTTAACTTTATATATCAGATCTAGGATGGCCGTCAAAGGACAAATTTTAGAAGAAATGAAGACAATTGCATTAGTTCTGTCCAACTCAAATTATTGTTTAGTGGGCCGCCCATGGAGTAGCTTGCCCGCTCTTGCCCCTCGAGACTCTAGAGTCTGGATAAGCAACATTTCCGAATGATAGTTTCTTTGAATTTCGAACCAAAAAAAATAAGAAGAAAAGAGTTTAGAAGGAAGGTTAATGAGAGTTATTTATTATTTTCCCATGGTGTTTTGCTGCACCACTGGTTGGGAGCAAAAATCCCAAAAGTAGACGAATTGCTGGGATTTCCGGTTGCCAGGCTAAATATGAGACCACTTGCTCTTCCCAATAAAGAAATTAACTGATAAGCTCAATCCCGCCGCAATATCTTTAACATTACAAGGAAAGGGATTGCAGGATGACCAGGATGCCTATTTCTTACCATTCTTCCCAATTAAATCAGTTGATAGTTGCCCATAGTCATATGGTTTGTAAGGACATAGTTTATTGATGAATTCCATAATGTTGTCAAAGTAAAAAAAGAATTCGGTTAATTTTCCAAAACTTTACTCAGTTATAAATTTCCATGAAGGTAAAGTGAAAAGGGTTGTTGTAAAGACAATAGTATACCTATGCAGCACAAGGGCTATACATCAGCCCTCCAAATGAAGAGAAACAACGATGATCAGATGGGTTTTAACACATTCCTTCTAAAGAATAGTGCCTCGAATACAGGGCATGCAAGTGTACCTACAAGAGAAAGAACAGGAAAGCCAATGAATGATACAGAAAAGTCGGAAACCTGAAGAATTTGACTAACTTCCTTCCAAATCCAGATAGCACCAAAAACAAAATGATTGCACATAAAAGTGTCATCTTAATCAGATTTAAACTTGCTGCATTGCAGTTCACTTCGTTATAGGTTTACACACACGAATGCTCAATAAAGATTGAAAAGGAGAAAAAAAAAGAAGAGTAAAAGGCAGCAGAGGCAAAATTAACCAATATCAAAAAATACAGATTACGATGAATATGGTAAGGAGGTGTGAGAAAATCGGGTTTATTCGAGGGGATAAAAAAATAGAAGGTAAGGGTTTTACAGATAAAGAAAGAAAAAAGCAAGGAAACTGAGAGGAAAGAAGAGAGAATAAGAATATAGAATATCTGACCTAGAACTGAAATTGAAGGGTTGGAAGGTTAGAGATTGGGTTATGAGGTTTGGAGATGAAGATGAGGGAAAGGAGAAATATGGATCGTAACTCGAAACTCAAAGTGAGATCAGTTTCTGAAGCAGAGTGGAGTCATACATTACCGTCCGGGCGGCACTGGGCAGTAGCCACAAGGAAACAGAGAGAAAGCAGCAATCCGGTAATGCACGCATGGTGTGGTGAGGTAAATCACATTTTTACAAGAATTTCTCATTAGCTTTCCTTCTCTCTCTCATTTTTTTTTCTTTTGCAAAAATGCACTTCAGGGGTATGCTTGGTATAATACTACGGTAGTGTAAAATGGATCCTATGTTGTACAATTGTGTCACTCTCTCTTTTCTTATTTTTTTATGATGTACAATATAGGATCCATTCTCGATAAAAAAATGTGTTTAGTATATATAAAATATGATGTAAATTTTTTTTGGGAATCGTGAAACACTATGATTTTACTATTTGTTATCTTTACCAAACATACCCTAGACATTGGAAAAACTAAGGTAGGTCAAGTTCATTGGATCTTTACATAAGATTCTTCTAATCATATGTTTATACTCTCTCTTTTATGTTTTCTCTACTGTGATTGGTCATTTAGACACTTTTTATCACGTGGCTCATTTATATTGAAGAGCCTTGTAGTAAAAATATAAAAAACTAGTCTTAAGCCCGTGAAAATTTCACGGTTTTTTTAAATTCATAAATGTATATATATATATATATATATATATATATATATAAAATTTTAATTAAGGAAAATATAATTAAAAATATTTAAATATAAATTAAATTAAATATAACATTCTTTTATTTTATAAACAAATATAACATTCAAACTAAATAGAATTAATATATTTTTAATTTAGACAAATATATATATATATATATATATATATATATATATATATACAAGAAAATATTATTAGAAACATTTTAACATTTTAAAGTTATAGAAAAAATTAAAATTATTTAGATCTACAATCTCGAATAATTGATAAAAATTTAAACATATTTTTAATAGAAAATTCTTAAGCATTATATAATAGTTGAGATTTTGTCTGGCAATTTTTTAAAAATAGCTAATCTTATTTTAAAAAAATTGGATAGTTCATATATTTGCCCCTTCTTCTTGTATAAAAAAAACTTATTCTAAAATAACTTCCTCAGTTTTGATAAAAATTAAATCTCTTTATATAACGTGCTTATTCAAAAAAATCCTAATTAATTCTCCATTATTTAATAAAAATTTAGCTAATTCTTAAAAATTAAACTTTAAATTGAAGAACTTTCTAGCAAAAATAAATAAGCAACATTTGAGTCATGAAAGAACTATTTAGATGTCTTAATTTTTAATGAATTACAATATTCACATGTAGGGATGACAATTTTTCCCACGGGATTTCCCCGTGCTGGCCCCATATACGGAAATTTTTCTCTTGCGGGGACGGGAAAAAATTTATCTCCGATGATAATTTGGGGATGGAGACGGTAAGTATGTCCCCCACCCCGCGGGGTTCCCGTCCCCAATGGTATATATAAATTTATTTAATATTATTATTTCATTATATTAATATTTATATATATAACGTTTAATTAATTTTTATATTATTATTTTATTATTAATTTTTATAGATTTTTTTATTAAACCTAATATTTAACGTAATTCACACACACTTAAGTTATGATTTTTATTGATTGTTAGGCTTTTTAATGAATTTTGGAAAAATTATGTTTTTGTTGATGTTTTTCAATTAGATTTATTTAATATGACATTTTTTTAATCTATTTTTATAGGTTACTTTTTTATTAAGATTAAGTCAACTCTTATTTTTATATATATTTTTAATTTTTTTTATTTTTTAAAATATATTTCGGGGTCCCCGCAGGGAGGACGGGGACGGGACTGGGGGAAATTTTTCCCCACGACGGAGATCGGGGACAGGGGGACTTCGGAAGTGGCGAGGCCCCGGAACGTAGCGGCTGCCATCCCTATTCACATGACATAAATATAAAATAACTTTAAATAGAATAAATTATGAGATGTTAAATTATATTAGCTTGTTTTACTTTATTTACTGAGTTTGATATTACCTTGTTTTCTACTTTAATAACTTACATCTCTACTTTGAAATTTTCTTGTTGTATAAAAAGACTTACAATTTTAACCATTTTAATATAATCAAAGCGCCCATAATAGAGAATATAAATTATAATACAATATGACGGTTACAATATCATAATCCATTGCACCATAGTCATGCTAGTAACAGAAAAGCCAAAATATTTTAGGCTGCATGACAATTAGTCTGTATGTTGTTTGTTTCTACTTATTGAGCTTTAACATTGGTTTTCTTGAAAATGCTTTGCTGGTATATGAATTAAGGATCATATGTATTGGTGTTGTCTTAAGCTAAGGGCACTGGCCAAATGACAAAAAAAATAGTTTTCAATTTGACAAAAAGTTGTAAATTTTTTTAAATTTAATTCATATTTTTCTGTACAATCGCTAGATTGTAATTATTTAAAAAGAATTTACTTTATAATTCATATATTTTTCTCTCTACAATCGTTAGATAATAATTATTTTATACATTTTTTCACTTTATAATTCATATATTTTCTCTGCACAATCTCTAGATTATATATATTTTCATCTTACTAATATCTTTATATTTAGTTACAATTTTAATAAATTTTAATTTCGAATTATAAAATTTAAATAAATTTTAATTTTCGAAAGTTAAAATAAAATTAGTTTAGTTTTCAAATTTTAAAAGTGACATTGTAACTTCATTTCAAATTTTCAAATCGAAATTCGATTTTCAAAATTAATTTTATTTCAAATTTGATACTAATTTTATTTTTTTACTATATTAAATTAAATTCATATTTTTTGTACAATCTTGCTCTATAATTTTTTCAATGATTTTTAAATATATCTTGTATCCTTTTATTTTCTATTCCTTATTTCTTCGTATAATTTTAATTTATTCTTATCTCTTTTTTTCAATAATATCATCTTTATTAATTCTTACATAATCTCTATTTCCCAAAATATACGAGTGCCAAGTTTAAGAAGGGAGTTCTCCATGTTATGTTCTCAAAAAGTATTTATTATTATTAGGTTGTATAAAACATCTTGAAATCCTAATCTTTATGAAATGAGATTTCTTATTTTTTATAAAAATAAATTACCCTCAATCTATTTTCTTAGTATATAATAAATTTTTTTATGAATTCTAATAATTTTTTTTTGTAAAATTGAAGATGACTTTATTCGTCCATGGTTTCTTTATTCATTATAAAAATAATACTAAAATTTTCAGTTTCACCTCCATCCTAATTTTTTAAGAACTTCCAATAGATGGAGTGGCTTGTTTAAACCATTCCACCCACCCCACTCCATTAATAATCACCCCAACTTACTTTTTTCAAAACTTCTAAGTCCTCAATTTCGATTTTAGTTTTGAATTATAATTTTAAAATGAATAAATTTCAATTTTCAAATTATAAAATTTAATTTAATTTCTTATTTTTTAAATTTCAAATAGAAGCAAGATTTATGTAAAAAAGAACTACTCGCAAGTAAAATATGTAAAAAATTATTACTTATATTATTAATTTTAGGTGAATTCTTGCTAACTCAATTTAAAGCTAACTATGCTATTTGTCATTCAATTTCACAAACAATAAAAGAAAATACAAATTCTATGTGCACACATGAAGACCAGTGAGATATTCTCTCGCAACTTTTATTTTTTTATACCAATTGATACAACTTCTCTAGATTGTAATTATTTTAAAATTCAAATTCTAAAATATTAATTTTTGTATTCCTTTGTTTTAATTAGTTTTTGTATTCAAATTCTAATATATATATATATATATATCTTGTTATCTTACTAATATCTTTCAATTTAGTTAAAATTTTAATATTAAAAATAAAAAATTAAATTAAAACTAAACTAAATTTTGAATTATAAAATTTAAATAAATTTTAAATTTTGAAAGTTAAAATAAAATTGGTTTAGTTTTCAAATTTTAAAAATAACATTGAAATTTCATTCCAAAATTTCAAATAAAATTAGATTTTTAAAATTACTTTTATTCCTAATTTTATACTAATTTTTTACTATATTAAATTATATTCATAATATCCGTACAATCTTTCTCTATAATTTTTTTCCAATGATTTTTAAAATATATCTTATATTCTATTATTTTCTTTTCCTTATTTGATGTATTTTTTCTTATAATTTTTAATTTCTTCTTATCTCCTTTTTTAACTATATATCATCTTTATTAATTCTTCTTATCTCTAGTGAGGTCTTCTCCCACAACTTCTATTTTATATGCCAATTGATACAATAACACCGAGATCATTATATCAAAATTCGTCAAAGTAAGTGGTAAATGGTAATTTCTATGTGCTGTATATAGAGACCGGATCATTATATATATATATATATATATATATATATATATATATATATGCATGCAGCTTGGATCGAATAATAATGGAATGAGTCTGATAAATAAAATACTTGAGAATAATTAAGTATTGTTATATGTTTTTATATTAGATATAAAAATAGTACATTAATACATAATAGTTCAACATTATAAATAAAGTTAGAAAACCACTCATCTTACTAATAAACTCAGTTTTACACATTTAATTGAGTTTTGTGCATTCTCTTCACAACTTAATACCTGAGGGATTGCCCAAACTCATTGAGCAAACAACTAACATATTCTTAACAAATATGCTAATTTTTGTATTGAAATATTAATCTTGCCAAATCGCATAATTGACAACCACATATATTTTTTTACCTTTGAGTAGTCCAAACCCCTGCTTATTCATGGACGAAATATCACATAGCAATAACATAGAAAATTTTATATGTTTTGATAGATGATAAGCATGTAAAATAATTAATGAACAAAAGGATTAAATGATTCATAGAAGAAAAAACATGAAGGAGAAAATTCAACTTGAAAAGAAGGAGAAAATGAAGTTATTGATAGAATTAGATAAAACAAAGGAAGATATAATAAGAGGTGCTTGATCCAACAAAAATAAACAAAGAATACCTCTATCATAGTAAGATATATGACCAATATTCTTGTTGTTTTACCATCTCCTTTAAACGTTCTTGATTTTTCATCACTTTCTAAAAGAGAAGAAAACATAAAAACATACCACAATTAGCAAAGAAAGAATGAACAAAAAGAATGAAATGAAAAAAATATATATAGAAGAACATAAATATAAATATTCATATTGTATCAATAGCAAAAAAAAGGAAGGAGAGAAAGAAAAGCAGAGAAAGTGAGAATTAAAAACTAACATTCATTCACAAATTTGGACACAGGCTAGAAAAATATATATAGAGAGATTAGAGGAAGGAGAGAGGGAGAGAGATGGTGCATGAGAAAGGGAAAGAGTGCTTCATCTATTGGTCATTTTTAATGACAATATTAAATTATTCCTATTTTCAAGTTTAAATTTGAATAATGAAAGAGAGTTAATTTAAAATTTTAAAAATGTAACTTAGGAGAGAGTGAAATTATAATTTTGACTTGGGGAATAGTGTAAATGGGAAAGTGTTGATAAGAATAATAGTTGAAAATGATCTTGGGAACTATGAATTAAAAAATTTGACCTAGATAAGAGTGGAGATCACTAATAATATCACACAATTTGAAACTTTTAATAAATTTTCAATAATAAAATAGAAAATGAAAAATGAACATTTTAACTAAAATTCACTCATAGAATGACATGTGTAGCACCTTTTAAATGATAAACTATTTTTTAAAAGAATAGTATTCAGGAGCCACCATCAAGCGACAAGTGTCAAGAAATAATTAATATAGTCAAAGATTTTAAATTTTGTAAATGAAAAATAAAATAAATTCCAAATGTCATCTTGAAAGATCCAAATGTCAATTTCTATAATCATATGTGTCAAGCTCTCCTTGCATTTCAGATCCTATGTGTCAGCTCCTCCTTCATTTGTTCTGCTTTAATATATATATATATATATATATATATATATATATAGATCTTACCTATGTTTAGTCCATAGACATTACCCTCAAAATTTTAAAGGTTGTGCAAAGAATATCCTAAATTTCAAAACTTTATACCGGACCTTAACTACTCATCTTTTGCAAATAAAACAAAACATACATTACCTATTTGGTTAAATATTTGAGACAAATCACATCAATATTAAAAGGATTTATGTAGAGCACTTCTTAGGGTTTCTTTTGATTGATGGGAGAAAATTTATTTCTTTGAAATCGGTGATAAGTTAATTTTCTTTTGGTAATTTGGTATTTTAACATAATAACATAATCCATCCACACATCTAAAATGATCCATTGCTCATTATCCACTACCCCATCCATGACTAAACTAGGTTTCTTCTTGAGCGTCATTCCTTCGACGAACAAAAGAGAATGTTCCGAACATGAGAGAAATATGTTTGATGTAACACCCCAATTCCCTACGTCCATTTTTAGTATATAGTTATCTTGAATTAGTGTGTTACTACATTTCTTACCCGAATTTATTAAAACTTTTACCAAATTGATTAATTAGATTGAGTTAGATCAGGTTTTATCTCTCGGGTATCTCACTCGTCTCTCAAGCGAAAGCATAAAATATAATCTTTACACACACAATCAATTAACCACATTTACTTATATGTACTTTTATAAATTTTTACATTCATAATCACATATTTTCATATACATATATATATACATCCATCAAAGGTCAAAGTCAACTAGAGTCCTAAGAAGGAAGAAGATCTAGAGATAGCAAGCATCTTAAGATCTTAGTCCTTAACCTACTAGTGGATAAGAACTCTAGTCCATACATACATACATACAAACTATCCATATATTAACATGTTATAACTCCATCCCTTTCTATACATACCATCTAGTAACCTCTATGGCCTTTCCAAAAACATACAAGGCATAAGGTTAAGGGATTGGAGAATCCAAAATCATATATAATCATCCATCATAAAGTCAGACATGTTGAGTAGGGGTCGTATATGTAACTACATGCACTACTACATTGCTAATAACTACGATCCAGCCATGTATAGGGTCATATCTCCATTCCAACTTAGCCTCAAGCGTAACTAAGTACCTAGGCATCTGATACACATCAACGTAATCATGAGATTATAATCTCAGTAATCATGGCAACCTGTTTCCAAAATCGCTAATGTGTACCACTGTATCACCATACAGAAATCACTGCATTTCTCATTACATTTCATATCATAAAATCCAGGATGCACCATTATCATTAACTTTAAAACATATCATGACATATATCATAATCAATGCATCGGTTAAACATACATACGGTTGGCATGGTATGGTACAATCATTATACTTCACATTTAAACATTTCATAGCAATATGGACATTTCATTAACATTCATCATCATTACATAAAACATGGAAGTAACAAGCATTCAAAACATATGGGTATTTAACCCTAATCTTTCATAAAAACATTGAGCATCGGGAGAGTTATCCAACAACTACTCGCACACATCCATTCATTCCTTTGACACACTGATCTCCCCCTATGGGTTACAGTTTTGTCCATTTCATTCATTTGACACACTGGTCTCCCCCTATAGGTCACAGTTTTGTCCATTCCATTCATAGGATACAATGCATCTTCCCCTCTTAGGTCACAATTTTATCCTTTATCATTCATTCATTCATAGGGTACAATGCCTCTTCCCCGAAGGGTCACACTTTTACCCTTAACAATTTACATTCATAGGATACAACACATCTTTCCCAAAGGATCACCATTTTGTCCATGACCTCTCATTGTCATAAGACACAAGGTATCTTTCCTAAAGGATCACGATTTTATCCCTTGATATGCTATCCTCATGTACATACAATGTAAAGAAATAGTCCCAATCATGGTTAATCTAATTTTAAGCATGTCACTCTTGATTTGGCCATACAGAGTCTACTAGCTTAAAATTAAACAACCAACACAGTGTTTTCGTAAACTTTCATAATCGATCAATTGGATGTTTTTACCATCCCAAATTATGGTTCAACCGTGGAATTCCCAACGGCCGTCCCATACCGACAATTGGTCAATCGATTATGGACTTTTTCTTCTACAAAGAATGTATATGGAATACTTAGCTCTATTTTCATTCTACTATGTTATTTCCCTTAATCTTTGTCACATATTGTTCCTTACTCATTTATAACTAAGTTTAAGTATGTCATTGGGCCTTTCAAACATAATTTCATGCCATTAAGTTCACTTTCTTAAAAATATAGGTAACAGTCGACTGTCTCAATCCAGAAGTCAACTGGTTACTCTTTGAAAACTTGAATATTTGAAATAGAAGGATAACAGCCTACTGTTATGGCGTAGCAGTCGACTGTTTGCTCTCTGTTCTGCAACAGTCAACTGTTCCCACATAGCAGTCGCCTGTTCATTAAAAATCTAGGGTTTTCACAAACTAAGAACACGACAGTCGACTGTTAGGGCTAGCAGTTGACTGTTCAAGTGAAATTCTAGATTTTTACAAAATGAAGAACACAACAGTCCACTATTATAGCTAACAGTCGACTGCTGCGCCTCTGCCCTATTTCGAAAATGTACTTTTTGCCCAGATTTCAAGTCCAAATCTCATGTTTAAGCCACATGCAAGGTTATTCAATTATCATAGACCATTTGTACGGTAAAACCCAAGTAAAACTCAGCCCAAAACATGCTTAAACTCGTTTAATTTGATTATGACTGTCTACCAAACCCATAAGCCAAACCTATTTCTAAATCTTCATTTTTAGCATTCAGAGATACATGCAAACATCAATAGGCATCCATCTAAGTTCTAAAATCATAGAAATGTAGGTTTATACTCTCTATTGCAGCCCAGAAGTTCAAAATCAGAAATTGGCCATTTTCCAGCAAAATTTTAAATTTCAAAAAGTGAGAGTTGGAAGCCATGATTACCTTAAATCAAAGCTAGATTATGTTTCTTGTGATGTGTAGATGCTATCCTATCAATTTCCCCAGCTGAATCAAACCCTAGTCCGAATTCCCAGCTTCTCCTTCAAGCTTTTCTCTTCCTTCTCTCTACCTCTCTCTCTCTATAGTTGGTGAAAATGATGAGTGTGTGGAGATGTGGTGGCTATGTTTCAGCCCTTTAGAGTGGCTGAGTGGTGACTCACCACTTTCCTAAAACCTTCTTGCTTTTTTTTTTGGCCAATCAAACCTTGCATTCAAGTCCTTAGTTCTACTCAATTCATTGCTTTCATTAAAAATAGAGTTAATCACTCTACCTTGACACTTAGGCGGGAAGTGTTCAAAATTCTGTTGATCACTATGAATCTAAGCTAAAATTATAAATTTCATCCCCCATAAAGCTTTTCCTTACACCTAAGTCCTCTTCCATCTAAACTTTCTTTTCTTTTCATTCAAGTTCTTCTATCATAATCTATTTATTTCTAATGCAAATTTATATGATTCTAGATGCATCAAACACATACAAAAACCTTAATTCATCTAGCGAACAATCAATTACTTCATTGAGAGAGGCAGGTGTTACATTTGAACTACCCATTCCAACACTAAAAACCATCGCGATAGACTAGATGAGCTAATGCTGAGAAATTGCAGCATTCAACCAGTGAAGCTTTCGAACACTGTGGACACCTAATTTGGCCCGAACCCAAGAATGTAGGGAGAATACCAAACATATAAATTTAGGGTAGGAGGTCATGACCCTAGCCATATGAGGTCCCAACCCCTCGAGCTAGAAGGGGTCATTGTGATGTCATACAAGTCGCGACCTGCTTCAAGCCGAGTCGCGATCGTATCAAAATGGGATACGAGAAATCCAATTTGGTCTAGGGCAACTGAGGTCGTGACTCCCGCCGTCAAGGTTGGACCTCAACGTATAAATTCCAATTCAGACAAATCCAATCAAATATAGGGCAACTGAGGTCACGATCCCACCGTCAAGATTGCAACCTCCACATACCCCCAATCAGATCCTCCAGAGATTTTAATCTCCCATTTGTTTATGGATTTATGACGGGTTTGAGGGTCATAAATAGAGGCCTTACCGGATGTGTTAGAGAATAGAAAAAGTGCTAGAGAAACCCTGTGTGAACCGAGAGAGAGCATGAGAGAACACCTAAACACAAAGTATCCACGTTATATCCCCTCTTTCTTGAAGAAGGTGATTAGACCCTTTAACATAAACCTCGTTCCCCTTTCTTATATGTGTTCTCTATTTCTTTGTTGTTTGTGATTTATTCTACTGCTTCTATTTTTGTCTCTGCTTTTTTTTTGTTGCTCTGAGTTTTAGGGTCACAACCCCTGCACATTAAGGTCGCGACCTTGGACTTTTTTATTTCGAATTATTTATCAATTGTAATATGGGATCAACTAAGGTCGGACCCTTGAACCTATAGGTCACAACCCTAGTGCACTTTTCCCTATATTCTTGATTCTATGTAATTGTTGTGAGTTTTAGCACCTCAGTTGTAATATCTGCACTTATGGTTGCAATCAAGGGGCCTGTTTGTTGATTATCTTTATATATTCTTGTTCTAGACTTTCTGTAACCAAGGTCGCGGGTGATGTGTCTGCCTTGTTGCGAGGCCAACACCAATAAATAAATGGAGATAATGCACTATAATGGTGTAATCCGGGTCGATTCTCTCTAGGATCCGCTTATGAGGGACCACGACGAACAATGCAACCTTATAAGAACAAATCGGGGTTCATTGTGGCATTTCATTGAACATCTTCTGTGCGCTAATTTTAAAGGCAACAAATGTAAATAGCTTTTTGGTATTTTTTTTAATATAATGAAAGCAATATAAAAGGGATAAAAACAAAGAAGATAAACTAGCCTATTGGAAATTCAATTGGACTAACAACATCTACACATTATAATTAGGAATTCATTAACAAAACCATTCAATTATTATTCTTGCTTCATGTAAACATGTAATCCAAGGTAATTAGCAACCTAATTAACCTAAACAAGCAATGGTTAACATTCAATTATTGCTGCATATGGACGAGTCAAATCAAGGTAATTAACTAAACCTAGCTAATCAACCCAACAATGATAATCAAGTTTATATATGAGTTCCACTCAATGGTCAACCAACCATCTCATTGAGCATACATGGATTAATTATAATTAAACCTAATTACATATATCCATGAATCAAAGTAACTAATCACATATCTAAACAAAGATAAATCAATCCACAAGGAATTACAACCATAAATTCTTGGTTCAATACAAATCCATGAAAACCTAAACCTAAGCAACATGAAAATGTAAAGAAAAAGTGAAATGAAGAATGAACTCCCCATATGTGTGTCAAAGCTCCTAACTTTCATGAAATCTCCTCAAGGACCAAGAAGTTTAGCTCTCCATGTTGGTGAAGGAAGCTCTACCAAGCTCCAGCCCTCCAATGGTAGCCACGGGTGAAGGTGAAAACAGTAAAAATGGAGAAGAAGAAGAAGAATAGAGGTGGAATAGAGATGAGAAGGATGAGAGAAAATGATAGAGGGTTGAGAAAAATGATGAAGGAATGCATATGTTTTCGCCTTCAACCAATCCTAATGTATTTGGGTCACTTAGGTCTGATTGGAGTGAGTAGGGCCCTAAATTCGACCCAAAAAGGATTTTTTTTATGCAAAATGTGGGTTGTATCTTATTTTGTTCGCTACAGTGAACTGAACTTCAAAAAATAGTTTTGTTGTTGTTTTATGCTTTGTGCATAAGCCGTGGGCATGGGTTATGACCTTAAAATTGATATCCTTACTAATCTTCTTTTGTATGACCTAGAAAACATCCAAAAGCAATTGTGAAAATCCCAAGGATGATCAATAAAAAACACAAGAACTAAAACTAAGGAATTATCACAATTTAACTATTAAAACCAAAGAATTAGTTGGATTGCAATTTAGTCCCTAGTTACCCTAAAATAGCATCTAACGCAAGCTATATGGCTCAATAAATTCTATAAAATCATGCCAAAAAGCATCAAATAGTAGGGTAAATATGGATGTTATCAGCGGGTCATGACCCTAGACCTTGTTCCACCTCTGTCCAGAGGCGTGGAAAGCCTCAAGGGTCGCGACCCCTGCAGTCGTGGGTCATGACTCTGAGTTGTTTATCGATTATTTCAATTATGCTTTTACACACTTTCTGTATAATTCGGGGAAACACTTGTTCCTTCAACTATAAGCACACAGGGGCCGCTTGGGTTAATAGCCTGGCGAACCCAACCACATACTTGTTTGATTGTTTGAATGCATGATAGATAATTAAGAGGTCGTCTGATGAATCCTCAAGGTTCCCTTAGTTCTCCGATGACTTGCAAGGTTAGAATCACGGCAGGGAAAGGCCCTACGGTCAATCTCTGATGCTCAAGTTAGTAAGATATGTGAGAATAATGGGAAACCCCACTTTTTGCAATGTGATAAAATTATGTTTTTGCCCTTACTTTTTTACCCACTTTTATTCCATTCCCACTTTTAATGTAAGGGAAAAATGGTCATTTTACCCACTTTTACTCCATTTACATCATATCACATTGACATGACATTTCCATTCCCTCCTCTTTCCCCATTCTCATTCCCATTCACATTCCCTCCTCTTTTCTACTAATAGAACGCACCCTTGGGATGGCAGACCATTCGGGTCACACCAGCTCGATGGCTTTAAGTCAATTTGATGACCAAAGCCCAAGGGTATGGTGGGCTATTTAAGCCACTTTTAAGCTCTTTGGCTTGTGTTTTGGCTATCCCGACTGATGGCTCGATTGTCTGGTGATTAGGCCACTTTAAGCACTTTGGCTTTTATTTTGGTTGTTGCGGCCACCTTTCACCTTCTATATATCTTGCCGAAAAAGTACATATATATATATATATATCCTTGCACATTTTTTTCTGAAGGTGGGTCAATGCCCTTCTTCGTGTGCTCGGGGTGCGATCTTCTTGGGCTTGAGGCGCAATTCTCATGCACTTAGGGCATGGTCTTCATGTACTCTTTTGCTCCCTATCGGTATGCTTAGGTACATCTTCAATATCAATTTTTGTAAGAATGGGCGCTTTGCCCAGGCTTTTTTGGATTTGTGTTGGTCTTCCTTTGCAAGAATAGGCATTTTGCCCTGCCATTTTGGCTTTATATTGGTCTCTGATGATGATTTTCGCCATAATGAACATGGTGCCCTTGGTTCCTCTCCCATATGAGTGATTTTCTTCATAGCATTGGATGTTATTTCTTTTTCCTTTGTTGAAAGAGTTCGTCAGTGTGCAGCATTAAAGGTTCAATCCTCCTTTTCGGAGGGATTTCACACCATGTACCATTAAGGATTCTATCCTTCCTTTCGGTGAAATCTATCTCCATGCGGTATTTAAGAAGTTCATCTTTCCCTTTGGAGGGATCATTCATCCTTTCCTTCGGCGAAAGGATCACTCGTCCTTCCCCTCGATGAAGGGATCTTCCGTCCATCCATTTGGATGGATCCTCAATCCTTCCCTTCGGCGGAATTTTTTGTCCTTCTCACTGGCGATAAGATCATCCATCATTTTGGAGGGATTGTTCATCCTTCATCATTCAGAATTTCATTCTTCCCTTTAAAGGGATCTCTCGTTCTTCCCTTTGGAGGCGTCTTTCATATCTCCCTTCGGCAGAAGCATCTTTCATCCTTCTCATCTCTCCCTTCGGCAAAAGAGTCTTTCGTCCTTCCCTTTAGAGCCATCTTTCATTTCTCCCTTCGGCGGAAGGATTATTCATCTTTCCCTTTAGAGGGACTTGTCATCCTTTATCATTAACGATTTCGTCCTCCCCGATCCCTCCTTTTGGAGGGATCGTTCGTCCTTCAAAGTTTCGTTCTCCCCTTTATACGAATCATTCATGCATCTCTTTGTAGGGATTTTTCATCCTTCCCTTTGATAGAAGGATCCTTCATCTTTCCCTTTGGAGGAATTTTTCGTCTATCCCTTTGGAGGGGTCTTTCATCTCTCCCTTCAGCGGAAGGATCTTTTATCCTTCTGTAGGCGGGGAGATCTTTCGTCCATCCATTTCAAGGCATCATTCTTACATCCCTTTGGAGGGATCTTTCGTCATACAACATTGAGGATTCTCCCTTTCCCATCAAAGGGATCTTCCATCATAGAGCATTAAGGAATCTCCCTTTCAAATGATATTCCATCTTCAATCCTTCGTCCATTAGGTTTTCGTCCTCCACCTTGGAAGGATCAATCTCCCGGTCAGCATTTTAGCTAAGTTAATCCACGGTGCCTCTTTAGAGAGGTCGATTAGTGTCGGCTTTTTAGCTTAATTGATCCACAGTGCCCGTTTAGAGGGGCGATCCGTCAGCTCCTTAGCATTATGATCCTACAACCCCCTTCAGAGGGGTCGATCCGTTCGCCATTTTTTAGCTACGCTTCCTCTTTAGAGGGGTCATCCATCTGTCAGCTTTTCAGCTATGTTGTCTTGTCGCGTTCCATCGGAAGGGTCGATCCAACGATCAAGTTTTTTCTTATTCACTCTTCAACACACCTATTTAGAGGGGTTGATCGTTTGATCACCTTTTCGGCTTAATTGTTTCAACAATGCCCCCTTAGAGGGCTCGATCAACCGATTATCTTTTCTGCTTAGTTGATGCAAAGGTTTCAGCTGAATTGACGCATATTCTTTTTCAAAGGGGTTGATTTCCTCATTATTCTTTTAGCTATGTGTATTTGCAACGTTCCCTTAGAGGGATCGATCGGTCTATCAACACTTTGGTCATCTTGTGATGCTCCCTCAAAGGGATTGATCGGTCTGTGAACCCTTCAGTTTTGTTGATCCATAGTGCCAATTCAGATGGATTTCTCCATGCATTTCTGCTTTTTCTGTTTATAATGCCTTTTTAGAGGGATCGATCTATCCATCAGCCTTTCATCTATATGTTGTCTAGCAACGCCCCTTTAGAGGGATCAATCAGTCTGTCAGCTTTTCTGCTATGGTGCCGCTTCGGAGGGGTCTATCATCCGTCGGCTTTTCAGCCGTGTCACCCAGCAATGCCTCTTCAGAGGCGTCACTCCGTCCGTCTGCTTTTCAGCTATATTGATACACGGTGTCCCTTTATAGGGATCATTTATCGAAGAAGGATCTATCGGCCTACCAACTTCGCAACTTAGTTAATCCATGATTTTCCTTCAGTGGGATCAAACAGTCAGAGATGGATCCGTTGGTCCGCCAGCTCTGCAGCTTAGTTGATTCACCGTTTCCTTTAAGAGGGATTGGCCAGTTGAAGAGGGATCCATGGGTTTGTTAATTCTGCAGCTTAGTTGATTCACTATCTCTCTTCAAACGAATCGATCAATCGGAGAGATATCAATAGGTCTGCCGGCTCTGTAGCTTATTTGATTTACTATCAAATACTCCGTTAACTTTTAGCTATACAGTTCTGCAACCCCATTTGGATGGGTCGGTCTGTCGATCAATCTCTTTCAACTTTGTCCATCCATAATGCCCATTTAGATGAGTCAGTCTTCCAATCAGTCTCTTTGAGCTTTGTCTATCCGCAACGCCCATTTGGATGGGTCGGTCTTCCAGTCAATTTCTTTCAGCTTTGTCCATCCGCAACGCCCATTTGGATGGGTCAGTCTTCTAATCAATATCTTCATCTTGTCAATTTTCCAAGCCCATTTGGATGGGATGGTCCTTGACTCTTCATCAACCTTTCAACTACGTTTGTTCGTAACGCCCATCTGGATTGGTCATTGTTCTAGTCATTCTTTTCAGTCTGTTGATCCACAACGCCTATTGGAATGGATTGGTTGGTCAATTTCATATCAATTAGAAGTAATGGTCTTACTTCTTTTCTCCGTTTTTGGTTTCATCCTCCATAAATGCTTGCTTAGTGCTTTCTTCCTGAAAATTCTGTAATTGTGCACTAACAAGGACAATTATATGTAGACTTCAAGTAAGAAGTATCATTCCTTTTTTCCAAGCCATAGGATTTTAGAAGGAATATTGTAAATCATATGCATAATTGATCACAATCATATATTAAGCATGATAAATATGAATTTCTAAGCATTTTCCATAGTGTATAGTTCTTCTCCCGCTTCTTCTTTTTTTACAAGAAAGCATGGAATATGTATCTATTATTTGTGCAAATTAACCAAACGGTGCATAAGCAAATATGTCCAGTAATGATGTCTGGGTTCGACTGACCGAGGGAGATAGGTAAGCTCGGTCAATAGATGAGCTCCATCAGTAGGTAAGCTCAGTCGGTAGGTGAGCTCGGTCGATAGGTATAACAGTATCTTTGACTCACTTGATTAACTCCACAAATGAATTTCATATACAAGTATTAAGCAAATTGTCTCTAACTTGTTGTTTCTAACTTATTAATGCATAAATTTTTTATCCAATATGCAAATGTCCAATGCAAAAGTAAAAGCCCAATAGCCAATCTTCTAAGGCTTTTTTTATTTATGCAAAGTTTAGTGCACAAGCATAGTCCAATAAGCAAATAAATATCAATGCCAAATTAAGTCCAACCATTCTTTATATTATATTATATTATATATATGCATGCCTTATATTTTTTTCCTATATGCGTACGTTATTCAAGCAAAGTTGGTGGGTAGCTTTTGCTTTATATAGATAGTACTTTTGAGAATGGATCTTATGCTGCCCAGCATAGAAGAGTAAGGAGAGAGAGTGACACATAAATGAGTCCCACATGTGGACCCACTATATGTGGGACTCATTTATGTGTCACTCTCTCTCCCTACTCTTCTATGCTGGACAGCATAAGATCCACTCTCAGTACTTTTCTATAAGGCTTTTCAACTTTGAATTCTTTTTTTTTCTTTTTCTCTTTATTTTATATTTATCAATTTATGTTAAAAAAGGGGAGTTAACGTCCTGTTTTTTTTTTCAAGTTGAAGAAGTGAGAAACCACCTCACCCTTACGCCATGGCCGAGCAATAGAGATGGAGTGGAGGCATTGAGACGTTCTGTGATGATCAAGCGATCAATCTTCCGAGCCATTACGGGCCAAGCTTGGTCGCCATTCTTATTGAACAAAGCCATCGGGAATTGGCATGTGTACGAGGTCACCGTGCGGAAGGTGTTGCGCGGTAGTGTGTTGAAGAATCTCTGGCGAAAAACGCAAGCAACCGTCGGGTAAGTCGTCGGCAACATCGTAGCCATCCTTGAAATCCACACGTAGCTACGAGTGTCGTAATGGAAATCAGCGGAGTTGCAACCAATCTGCGAGATGTCGTTGCTCAGTGATGAAAGCCGCTTGTGTCTCCGGCAAGGAGTGCTCGATGCTATGACAGGGTTGATAACTATATACAAGAAATCGCCAATTTCAAAAATTTTGAAGTAGTAGAAGTTGGTCTTGAAGCGCCTACGCTCAATCTTATTCCCTGCATAGTTTTGATTTTGATGTTTTCCTGAGGCGTTGTTAACATATCTGGAAAGTAAAAGTAACATGTCCAATGAAAAAATTAGTGGGTCCTTGAGATAATTTCAGCAGATCTAAACAAATAATAGAAAGATTATGAATCTGATAAGTTTTTAGCAAATCTAAAAAATAGAGTAAAGATCTGAAAGTGTTTGGTCGATCTGGAAAATAGATGAAGTATGATCTTCAACAGATCTTCAAGTCCTGCTACATCTTCTTGCCTTTTAGCTATTGAAATATGTGTTGTTTTATTCAAGTGTATAGTTGAGAAACCCCACAGACTGCGCCAAATGATGAATCCTTAAGGTTCTCTTAGTTCTTCGATGACCTGCAAGGTTAGAATCACGATAGAGGAAGGCCCCCGGTCGGACTCTAACGCTCAAGTCAGTAGGGTATGTGAGAATAATGGGAAACCAAATAAGATTTAGTCTAGAGTTGTATACCTGGGGTGTGGGTCGGATATTTATAGTCTTCCTCTAGGGGTAGTTTAGTCATTTGAGCTAGGGTTGGCCCACACTTGTAACTGTAATTTATTATGGTAATGATTGGGAGATTTTGACAGCTACGACGGACTGACCGAGCTGGGGATGGCCCCTCGGTCGGGGTGATAGGATCCTTCAGACGTAGAGGGGTCGATCGGTCAGTTCAGCCATATCATATCGAACCTCACCTCACTTTAGAAACCGTCTGAGCATCACGCCTGACGAATCTCTTTTGCATACACACATGCATTTGCATGCCTTTAAGAAATACGTTTGGCTCTGATCCCTTCTCTGAAAAGGTACGTAGGCATCAGGATCTCACCCTGATTTGAGTCACTCGTTTGTTGCTTGTTGGAATCTTATTTAAGCCAAAAACATTTAAATTTAGGGTTTTATGTGGTAATAAGGAGTGAGTGATGAGGGGTGCTTAACATCTTCCCCTTGACATAAGTAGTCTCCCGAACCCGCTTGTTCACATCTTTAATCATTTATCGATATTCCTTATTGTTTAGTCGAACTCATTTTCCAAAACCTTTTCCAAGTTTAAGGACAAAAAACTTGGTGGCGAATCTATCACGAGAGGTGGTCGTTACAACTCTACTTTACCATATTTTTCATATATCAAGAAGTAATGTATATAACATAATCAAAATTTAGATAAATGTTAAGGAGACAAAATGTTGCTACAAGACACATTCCTAATGACAATGGTGAGTTTATTGACTTTCATTCTTGAAAATCAAATAATTTTGTATAATCATTCATTTCATTGGAACCAATTATTGGTATTTTTCCTTTTTTTAGATACTTTTTTTTTTGGAATTTAATTATTCTTTTAACAATACTACACCCATGATTCATTCACAAATATCCATTCTCCATCCAAATCATTTGAATTTAACAATGAAATTCTAAATCGAATAACATCATCTGCAACTAGAGGGGCAAGCCGCCATACATCTCAAAGTTCTCTTAGTGAAGTTGGTAGCAATTTGACTAGAAGAAAATTCAAAGACTTCCTTTAAATGATATCACAAAATTTGCACTCATTCTAATTGCACAATGTTTACTAGTCCACTACCTTTTTGTTGTGTGAGTCAATGCAAATACTTCATTAAATCAACAAAAAGATATAGAGTGTGAGGAAATGTCCTTCAACGCTACAAATGCTACTAATACAATGGAATAAGGAAATGAACTAAGCCAAAAAAAAAGGACCACTCACATGAAAATAGCTCGAAACATGATGGGAAACTTCATTACAATACTGAAGTATATGTGTGAAGCTAAAAGAATAAAAACAACTCTACAATCTTGCATAATGACATCAAGAAGATATGCATCTGAATCTTTATTCAAAGCTTGTGTAGCCACTACTTAGTTATCTACTTAAAACTTTAATCACTTTAGGTCATGTTTGGTTTGGGGATTTGAGGGGGAATAGGAGGGGGAGGGAATGGGGTAGGTGATGAGCGGTGTAAATTAAGAAGATTCAACATTTCTGGTTCGTTGCAAGTCAAAATCAAATAATTACCTAAGTAACACAGTATAGTGCACTACCCCAGGTCGAATCTCTCGCGGAACCTTTAGTAATTCCAGAGTAACTAAGCCTTTACGTAATCGAATCGACTTAAAAAGATCAGGGAATATTTTAGAAAGCAAGTAACTAATCAGGTGAGAAAATATGATTAATATATAGTAACTAAGAAAAGTAGTTTATCCTTTCGAGGTTTATGTAATTTGCTATCCCTGCTAATTGTAAATATAAAATGGGTAAGTTATTTTAGAAAACACCTTATCGAACCTTTTCATCCGAAGGTAATCCCTGCAACCGCCGATGGACCTAGGTACACATAAAAAAGAGGATGTCACACCCACATAAAAATGGTGTATGAATAACAAAGTATAGAGCAATGAATAATTCGTGTATTGTATTGATGAATATATAACATCTATACATACAATTAAAGAAAAGGTGCAATGACTGATCCTATAAATTAGGAGTATTCTAATCTAAATAATTTTGTAACTAACCCTAAGAGTAAGGAGGGTTAGCCGAGAATAATAATCCTAACAGAAAAATTACAACCCTCTTATGATATAATATAAGGTTTGTATTTGAATTTAAATTCAAATATGTGTAACGCTAATATGCCCCTGCAAGCTAAGGGTGATGTTTATCATGCCTAACTTGTTAAAATGAGTATGAAATATTGACTTGTTGAGTGGTTTTGTAAGAAGATCAGCTACTTGGTTAGCAGCATGTAAGTGTTGAACAGTGAGCTGTTGATTTTACACTTGGTCTCTAACAAAATAAAAATCAATTGCTACGTGCTTCATACGACTGTGCAATACTGGATTTCCATAGATGTAAGTGGTGCTGATGTTATCACAATAAATTGTCAGAGCTACAATTTTTGGCTGCTTGAGTTCAATTAGTAGATGTTGAATCCAATTCATTTCAGCCACTGTTGCAGCTACTGCTCTATATTCTACTTCTGTGGAAGATCGGGATACAACCCTTTGTTTCTTGGATGACCAAGAAATAGGTGTATCTCCGAGGTAGATTATATATTTTGTTGTTGATGTTTTGTCAATTGGATCTCCAACCCAATCAACATCAGAATAAGCCAACAACCTAGAGTCTTGTGTACTATTTATTGTAATCCCATAATGTGCAGTCCCTTTTAAGCAGCACAGTACATGTTTTAGAGATGCCTAGTGTGTCTAAAGAGGATTCTGCATAGCTTGGGACAACTTGTTTATAGCATAGGAAATATCAGGCCTTGTGAATGCTAAATAGTGAAGCTTCCCTATGAGTTTTCTATATAAATTCCCATTAATTGTACTAGCATCCTCTTAAGGTTCAAAATTGTTTGTTGTAATTTGAGTAGCCATAGGTTTGCATTCAGTCATGCTGACATCTTGTAGTAAATCTTGGACATACTTCTGCTGAGTTAAAAGTGTCTTATTATTGAGTTTTACGACCTCCACCCCTAAGAAATAAGATAATGGGCCTATGTCTTTAAGAGAGAATCTCTTGGAGAGAATGCTGATATACCTTCTAATTTTTGTAGGATTTCTTCCTGTGATATGTATGTCATCCACATAGACAATAATATGTAATAATAGTGACCCTTGTTGTAAGATAAATAGAGAGTTATCAGAATTACACATGTAAAAGTTTAGGGAAATTAGAAAGTTATTCAGCTCTGTGTACCATGCTCTTGGTGCCTATTTCAGTCTATAGATGGGTTTGTGTAGTCTGAATACATGATTTGGATATTATGGATGCTCAAAGCCTGGGTGTTGTTTCATATATATACTTTTAGTGAGGGTACCTTGAAGAAATGCATTGTTGATGTCTAGTTGGTGAATGTCCCAACCCTTTTTAGTTGCAAGTGTCAGAATCAACCTTATTGTTGTTGGTTTAACTACTGGACTTAAAGTATTATGGAAATAAATACTGGGCCTTTGAGTGAAGCCCTTAGCCACTAACTTGTCCTTGTAATGTTCAATACAATCATCAGGTTTGTATTTGATTCGAAAAAGCCCTCTGCAATCTACCACATTCTGGTTAAGTTGAAATGGTACCAATTCCTAAGTTTTGTTGGTTATTAAGGCGCTATATTCTTATTCATGGCTTGATTCTAGTGGGGAATCATTTTGGCCTTGATTGTAGGTGGGAAAAATTGTAGAGAAGGGATAAGTGTCTTTGATAAAAAGTACATAATGGTAGAATTTTGAAGATTTTTTGTCATAACATATGTGACTGTAATATTGGTTAGAGAATCCTAGGTAGACACAAGGGGTGGATTTTGGGTTTAGTTTATGTTTAGTGTATGGTTTTAACCAAGGATAGAAAAGGCAGCTAAAGACTTTGAGGTTGTTATAGTTGGGCGGTTTGTGAAATAATAGTTGAAAAGGTGATTTATTTTTCAGGTTGGGACTAGGCATTCATTTTATAAGGAACGTGACATACTGACATGCATAGGACCAAAATTGGGAGGCTAGACAAGGTTGGTATTGAAGGGTTTTGATTGTTTCAATGATATGTCGATGTCTTGTTTTTACTAGAGCTACTCTTTATGGGGTGTATGGTGGAGAGATTAGGTGTTGAATACCATGTGTTTGAAGGCATAATTGGAGGGGTTTAAATTCTTTGCCACCATCAGTATAAAGGGTTTGAATCTTGGTCTCTAGTTGTTTTTCTAGTAGGGGATGAAGGGTTTTGAATAGATTTGGTACTTCGGTTTTGGATTGGATTGTGTATAGCCACATGTACTTAGTGAATTTGTCAAAAAATAAAACATAGTATTACTAGGTATTGAATAATGATGGAGAATATTATGGAGTACATTTTTGCTAAGGTGGCCTAATCTACGGTGCCATAGCTGTTGAGAACTTGTAAGGTTGCATTTAGGTGCTGAGGATAGTATTTGTAGTGGCCACTCATATAGTCCATCTCTACTCCGTCCATGCAGAAGCAGCACCCCCGTAGTCAAATCCTTCATAACATAAGAAAATGGAGAGAATTCAATAGAGGTTTCATTGTCATGGAAAAAACGAGAAACAAATATTAGGTTGTTATTAATGTAGAGAGCAAAGAGTTTGAGAGAGGGGAAAATGTGAGTTTGGTGTATGTAGGACTACATTTCCAGTCTGTATATGGTGCTACATCATTCAAAGAGTAGGTATCTAATGTGATATGGTGTGTAACACCAGTGTCAATAATCCATGAGGATTGTTGTTGATTTTGTTGTTTGGCTGCATAGTTTGCACAATCCTACATGTGGTTATGTGAGGTAGACCTATATACTTTGGCTATATGGCCAGGTTTGCCACATAATTTATAAAAGAGGGTAGGTTTTTAGGATGATTGAAAGTTACCTCTTGGTTTCCATTAAGATCGATTGTACTTGGGTCGAGGTTTTGGTTGAATTTTCTGGGGTTACTATTTTGGTTATAGTTAGGTGCTAGGGTAGGTTGAGAACTTTGAGCAATGTTTGCTGTAATGGGGTGGTTAGAGGCTTATTAGATTCTTCATGTTTAATGAAGAGTTCATGATCCAAGAGCTTTTCATATAGCTCTTCAAATGTGATCACATATTCTTTAGGTCTAACGCCAACTGAAATTTCTTTGTATTCAGGACCAAGTCCTCTAAAGGCTTAATTGGAAGGATGGCTTGAGAGTGATGTGAGGTGGTGTGGAGTGAAGTGGTTTGGGGTTATAAACCCTTGGTTGGATGTTTAAGTGAGTAATGGAGTGTGATGGTTTAGAACGATTTGAAAACCCTTGCAAACCATCCAACACCTTAATTTTCAAACCCCTCTAAATTGGAGGGTTTAGGATGGTTTGTTTTGTTTATAATATTGAACTCCATTATTAACCATATTTTTTCTACTTTTGTTCATTCATTACAAGGGTAATATTGTTCTCCACCTAGTTTATTTTTTTAATACTCCTAATCAATGGAATGGTTTGTTTAAACCATTCCACCCCACCCCACTCCATTAATGACCATCCCACTCTACTCTCTTCAAAACTCACAATCAAGCCCTAAGTGTGGTCACAATTAGTTTATCATTTGTGACTGGAGCACCAGCAATGGATAGTTCAACACATATAAACCGAATGTGATGAAGGTAGTCAGCAATTGATTGTCCTTCCTTTGTTGATGCAGCTAGGTGATCACAGAGGTTGAGTATGTGAGTTTGGGACTTATTTGCATAGGAAGTGTGAAGGAATTTCCAAGCTGTATGAGCGATGGTGTTGTTTACAGAAACCAGAAGAGCATTCTGTATAAGCCGGTCTTGACAAAACCAGGCTACATACTCAGCACTGTTGGCAGGATTAGGAGGGCTTGAACCATCAAGGTGAGCATAGAGATTGTGTCCACGCATAAGCATAGACACTTGAGTCTTCCATAGAAAAAATGTTTCAGGACATGTAAGTTTGATAAGGAGTTGGGTGGCTGGATTGAATTGTACATTGGAGGAAGGTGCTACTATGTGTCGACATTAACTATAGTGTTTGAGGAAGGGTTGGTGAAGACAACCATGGAGAAGAATTAGGTTCTTATGTTTTTAGGAAGGAAACAGTCGAGAGGCAATAGAGGCTCTGATACCATATAACCAAGTATAGAGCAGTGAATTATTCGTGTATTATATTGATGAATATACAACATTTATACATACAGAGTTACAGAAAAGGTGCAGTAACTAATCTTATAAATTAGGAGTATTCTAAGTTAGATAAATTGTGTAACTAACCCTAAGAGTATGAAGGGTTAGCTAAGAATAATAATCCTAATAGAAAAATTATAACCCTTTTATCATATAAGATAAGGTTTATATTTGAATTTAAATTCAAATATGTGTAACGCTAATAGTATACAAACTAGGGTTACGTTTGGTAAGATTACCAAACAGTACAATCCATTTATTCTCACGGTTACCAAAAAGACTTTCCATCATATTTTTTATATATTAAACACATTTTTATCATACTTTTTCTCTCCGTCTCTCTCATAAATTTTCTCTACAGTACTTTCCTTTACTCTACAGTATTTTACATCCTTTCTCTTCCAATCCATACATTTCTACCAAATGTAGCCTAGAGGAACACATTTGATTAATGAAAATTAATTTATATTTAAAAACATAAATACAAAAAGGAGGTATTTAGTTTGAATCGATCAACCCAGACCTGCAACCACTAGGTCTATTTAATCCAATCGTGAATCCTAAATTTGTCAACTGATGGAATTCAAAACCACGACAGAGGTTGATAAACTGTAAACTTTCTAAAACAACTTCCCAAAACTAAGAGATCATAGTTCAAGCAAATTACATAGATGACCCTAAGGATAACCTAGAAGGCTTAGTTACTCATGTTCTAGGAACAAGACAGCTAAGTCTAGAATGAAAACTAGGATACAAAACTGTGAATTTTTGTCTCCTATTCATAGGCATTTCTGGAGAATCCTAGTTTAACCGAAAATAGGGAAAATAATATAGATATTTTATTTTATTCTATATTACAAATTTGGACTCTATCTAGACTCTCCAAGATGACGCTGACTCTAACTTCAATTTTAAACTGTTTTGCCCACGTCACACGGCGAGCCTAGCCTTGCTCGCCGTGGCGAGCTACCAAGGTTTTGGTTGACTTTGTGTTGATTTTGTTCATGCTATCTTTTCAGTTCCACCTCTGTTGCACTTCCTATCCTTTCACATTAGTCCTTCTTCGAATTCCAAGTGGCGAAACGTTCCTGGTTTGACCTAAAATCAATATGAAGTATTCGAGACGATACCTAATTTAACCCAAATAATAACATTTAATTAGGTTACACAATTTTATCACAAAATAGACAATAAATGCACGTTCGTACCACTTATTGCATATTGATTCTCATGTATACATAATGACATTAAATATTGTAATATTACCAATATTTATTAATAAGTCAAATGGCCATTTTGGTCCTCTATGTTTTACCCAAGTTTTAAATTGGTCCTTTATCTTTCAAATGTTTTATATTGGTCCTTTATGTTTCCCAAAAGTTTTCTATTTGTCCTTCAGGTTTCATTAAAGTTTTATATTGGTCCATTTAGTTTCATTCAAGTTCTATATTAGTCCTTTATATTTCCGTAAAGTTTTATATTGGTCCTTTATGTTTCATTGAATTTTTATATTAGTCCTTTATGTTTCATTAAAGTTTCATATTGGTCCTTTCAGCATGATTTTATTTTGGTCAAATGTCCATTTTGGTCCTCTATGTTTCACTCAAGTTTTAAATTGGTCCTTTAACTTTCAAAAGTTTTATATTGGTCCTTTATGTTTCCCAAAAGTTTTATATTTGTCCTTCAGGTTTGATTGAAGTTCTATATTGGTCCTTTATGTTTTATTGAAGTTCTATATTGATCCTTTATGTTTCATTGAAGTTCTATATTGGTCCTTTATGTTTTATTGAAGTTTTATATTTGTCCTTTATGTTTCATTAAAGTTTCATATTGGTCCTCTCAGCATGATTTTATTTTTGGCTTAAACGACGTCGTTTGAGTGTTTTTAGTGTATCTAAGGCCACGTCAGCTATCTGATACACGTAGGAGAGATTATGTGTCCACCTCGTCACGCCACATCAGTAGTTAACTTAAGAAATTGACGAAAGTGGACAGAAGGACCAATTTGGAACTTCTTGTAAACATAAAGGACCAATTTAAACTTTTTGAAACATAAAGGACCAATATGAAACTTCGTGCAAACATAAGGGACCAATTTGGAGTTTTGACCTTTTATTTTTGGCTTAAACGACACCGTTTGAGTGTTTTCGGCGTGTCTAAGGCCACATTAGCTATCTAATCACGTATGAGAGATTATGTGTCCACCTCGGCACGCCACGTCAGCAATTAACTTAAGAAATTGACGGATTTGGATGGAAGGACCAATTTAAAACTTCTGGGAAACATAAAGGACTAATTTAAAACTTTTGAAACATAAAGGACTAATTTAAAACTTGAGTGAAACATAGAGGACCAAAATCAACCTTTGACATTATTAATAATATTATGTAAGATGACACCTATTAGAGTTGTAACTTCGGAATATCCCACCTTGGGACACGTGGCACTGACGTTCTAGAAGCATGGCCCCAGCACCCGCTGGAGACACGTGGCACCACTCATCCCTTCACTACGTGGCCCTCGCCCACGTCACCACACGGAGCTTCCCCTCAACTAGACGTGGGATCTCCACAAAGCCTCGTGGGACGACCCACGTCCCACGAGGTCGTGGGTCGAGCACGATCTCCCCACACGCAAGTATAAATAGCCCCTCACCCGGGGGACTGAGGGAGATTGAACTCTGGACAGAATTACATACAACCTGAGGATTATCGCGCATCACCCCTTAGATACACCTCACGTGTACTTCCATTTCCGGAGCTCCGCCGTTGGCCTTCCATCTGTACCAACCTCTGACCGATTCATCTCCTCCTTGGAGCACATCGCTTATAGGGTTTCCAACAGTCCTTAGAGACCATAGCTCTCTCTCGCTGAGGCAACCTCCTAAGAGCGGCTCGCCCGCCTGGAGTACCTCAGACACGTCTTAGCCGCACACGGCCTAATACAGGTAATGACCTTGCCTAACGGCTCCGATAGACGTCACCATGACGAACTACGTGGACTTTGATCCCTCTAGAAGGGTACGTAGGCACCTAAGTGCATTACCTAAGGACAAGTCCCCTAAGGTTAAGACCCCTTGCGGTCCTAAATTCATATCACAATTGTCTAAGCCAAAAATGACAGTTACAGTGGTGCCCACCGCGATCTTATTCAGACCACAGTGCCTTGCGCACTCTGCCGCTAAACGGCTTTTCTTTTTCGGGGAGTAGGAGTATACACCTAACACTCAGAAATCGGTACTTTTTTTTGTTTTGATCTCCAATACAGATATAGAACAGACACGGGGAGCTCGCATACGTGAGCGATCCCTCGAAACCTGCACGCGACCGACCGGATGACACTCCAAACGACCGTTACAAGCGGCATAAGGTAAAGCCTGTAACCGCCGGCGACGCCGATGCTACAAACCCTCCTGAAATAGTGAATCTACGGGATGAGATCCCCGGATCCAGACCATAGCCTACAGAGAACCTCATGAGCACTTGCATAGACCAGGAGAATGGGCGAGAAGTCCGCGTGGGGACTCTCCTCGATCCGACGGCCCGAGAGAAGCTTCAGGAGTTGCTCACCCAGTACCGGGATGTATTCACCTGGAGCGCTGCGAATATGTCAGGAATAGATCCTGCTCTACTATGTCATTCCCTCAACATCAGAGAGGGGCCCGGGGTGATCCAGAAGAAGAGGCATTTCGGTGAAGAATGGCAGCGAGCAATCGACGAAGAGGTTCAAAAGATCCTCGATGCCGGCTTCATACACGAAGCACAGTACCCCGAGTGGCTGTCAAACGTGGTGATGGTAAAAAAGGCGAATGGGAAGTGGCGAATGTGCGTAGATTTTACCAATCTGAACAAAGCCTGCCTAAAAGACGCTTACCCACTCCCAAACATAGACAAATTAGTCGACGGGACGGCCGGACACCGAACGTTGAGTTTCTTGGATGCCTTCTCCGGGTACAACCAGATTCAGATGAACCCAAAGGACCAGGAAAAAACCTCCTTCATCATAGACAAAGGCATCTACTGCTACAGGGTCATGCCTTTAGGACTGAAGAATGCAGGGGCCACCTATCAGAGGATGATGGACATCATTTTCCGAAAACAAATAGGTCGAAACCTCGAGGTCTACGTCGACGACATGGTAGTCAAATCCATGGAGCTCGAACAACAGCTAGCGCACCTCGAAGAGCTCTTCTTGGTCTTGCGGGCACATCAAATGAAGTTAAACCCGACAAAATGCGCGTTCGGCGTATCGGCAGGAAAATTCCTGGGGTTCATGATCACCCAACAAGGAATCAAAGCCAACCCCGAGAAGTGCGCAGCCATCCTCAACATGGAACCACCGCGAACGGTGAAAGAAGTGCAGAGGCTGAAAGGAAGGTTGGCAGCCCTCTACAGATTCTTGTCTAGGATGGCCGACCGATGCCTCCCCTTCTACAAAATCCTAAAAACAGCACCAGCGTTCCGATGGACGGAGCAATGCGAGAAGTCTTTCCAGGACCTCAAAGCCTACTTGGCTAAGCCTCTAGTGCTAGCCAAGGCAATCAAAGGAGAAACTCTCATACTTTACTTAGCTACCACCGACCACGCTGTGAGCTCACTACTAATAAGGGAGGAAGGAGTCGAACAATTCCCTGTCTATTATGCAAGTCATGCCTTGTAGGGAGCCTAACTTCGGTACCAACAGGTGGAGAAGCTCGTACTTGCTCTCGTCCACTCGGCCAGAAGACTTCGACCATACTTCCAATAATACACAATCATGGTCCGAACTGACCAACCCCTGCGGCAAATACTGCAAAAGCCAGACTTGGCAGGACGAATGACAAATTGGGCGGTCGAGCTCTTCGAGTTTGACATTCAATACGAGCCCCGACGGGGGATCAAAGCCCAAGCATTGGCAGACTTAGTCGCCGAAATGACTCCGTCAGAACGCCTTCAGAGGGACGCCTCAACTTCGAATCACGACGATTCAATCGAGCCACAGCCAGAAAAATCCCCATGGCTAGTCTACGTAGACGGCTCCTCGACTGGAAAATCCGCGGGCGCCGGCATCATTGCAGAGAGCCCCGACGGAATCAAAGTGGAACAAACCCTGTGCTTCACGTTTCCTGCCTCCAACAATCAAGCTGCATATGAAGTACTCATAGCCGGACTAGCGCTAGCTTACGACATAGGCGCCTCAAGGGTCAAGCTATTCAGTGACTCACAACTGGTGGTTGGACAACTTAATGGAGATTTCGAGGCAAAGGACCCCATTATCATCAAATACGTGGAGCGTGCCAAACAAGAAATCAGCAGGTTCAAATCCGTCTTGATCACACGGATCCCCCGAAACCAGAACACTCAGGCTGACGCCTTCTCCAAACTAGCCACCACGCCGAGCCAATCAGGACTTAAGACGGTCTTGTGAACCACGCTTCGCACCCCAAGTATAAACCCAAACGTATTGCCGATCACAGTCGACAACTCCTGGATGGCCCCAATCAGGGCATACATAACGACAGGCACCCTGCCCACAGACAAAGAACTCACCCGAAAAATCATAAGGCAAGCGGCTCGATATTTTGTCTGGGGAATGACCTATACAAAAAGGGATTTTCATCCCCACACCTTCGGTGTATCTCGGCTGACGAAGCCAGTTACGTGCTACAAGAAATCCATGAGGGCATATGCGGCACTCATCCGTCCGCAGGAGCCCTCCGAAACCGAGCTCTGCGCTTCGGATTTTATTGGCCAACGATGAGAGCTGATTCAGAAGCTCTAGTCGCTCACTGCAACCAATGTCAGCGCCACACTGCATTTATACACCAACCACCGGGCGAGCTAAAGCCCATCGACTCTCTATGGCCCTTCGACACTTGAGGCATGGATATCCTGGGCCTCCTCCCTTAAGGTACGCTCCAGAGAAAGTTCCTTATCGTATCGGTCGACTACTTCACCAAGTGGATTGAAGCTGAACCTTTGGCCACCATCGGATCCCAAAACGTTCAAAACTTCCTCTGGCAAAACATCGTCACCCGGTTCGGTCCCCCTCACACGCTGATCACTGACAACGAGCGACAATTCGTCAGCGAGAAGTTCGAGGATTTCTGCAAGGAATAGAGCATCGACCACAGAACCACTTCCGTCGAGTACCCGGCGACCAATGGGCAAACGGAAAGGGGAAACCGTATCATCCTCGAAGGGCTACGAAAATGATTAACGGACGTTAAAGAAGGTTGGGTGGACGAACTCCCATCGATCTTGTGGTCATACAAAACCACAGTACACACGGCCACCGGTGAAACTGCCTTTGCCCTAACATATGGGCAGGAAGCAATGGCCGACATCGGAGTCCCTTCAGATCGGGTGCTCAATTACTCCGACTCAAATCCTGAAAGCCTATTGGTCAGCCTCGACGAGGTCGAAGAACGAAGGGAAGCGGCGGCACTCAGAAATATTGGGTACAAACAGCTACTGGCGCAAAAATACAACCGAGGCGTCCGACCCCGTAAGTTCGAAAGAGGCGATCTGGTCATGTGTACAGCGATAAACAATAGGCACGACTGCCTACACAGCAAGCTCGCCCCCAATTGGGAAGGCCTGTACAGGGTTATTGGCATCGCCTCGCACAACGCATACAAGTTAGCACACCTAACAGGCGAACATGTCCCAAACACTTGGAACGCCAGCAGCCTCAAGAAATATTTTGCTACGCCTTAGTCAATAATGTTTCTTTGCGCCTTAGTCCAAAGGCCAAGCTCGCAGGCACTTCACTACGTCTTAGTCCCAAGACGAATGCCTCTTGCCTTGTCTTAGTCTCAAGACAAATGTACTACTAACTCGTCTCAGTCCCGAGGTAGTTTCATTATGTGTTTAAAAAGAATATGAAATGGAAAACGATTGACCGACTCTCGTGCTCAAAATTTCTTTGTATTCACATAAGGGGACTATCACCCCAAATTTACAAGGGGACTATTGTCCTAAAATTACAAACCGCAAGTACAGCGGCCCAAAATTAAGCACCCTCTGGTGAACGCGGAGGCTCGCCCGACTGCGGAGGATCCCTTCGAGGATTCGGAGGCACCTCATAGTCCTCGATCCTCGAAGGAGAATCCCCTCGAGCGCGAACACGAAACTCCCCGCCAATATTCTCCCAGGAAGGGTGCATTCTGGCCCTAACATCCGGAGGAACAGAGATGTCCATCAAATCCTCCAGTTGGGCTATGTCGTTCTGCATCCCGTAATTTGCGAAACGCAGAAAATCCTGACAACGGACCCGCAGGGCACTGGCCTCCCCTTTGCGAAGCTCGCCCTCCAATTCCTCCACTCGCTCAGCCAGCCGAGAGTTCTCCTCCAATAGCTCCTCCACAACCTCCTGCACAAGGATTTCAAAAGGATCAGTCAAGGTCAACGGAGTACAACGAAACTAAGGGAATAGCGTCCTACCCCCTCACGCTCCCGTTGAAAAGCGAAGCCCGCCAGGCGGCTCAGCAATCGCATGGTCTCCGTGGTCATACGCTCTAAAGCATAATCATCCCCATAATCAAGAGGATAATGCTGACGAGCCAAGATGACCCGCTCCGCCTCAAACGGGATCAATTTCCCTTTAAAAGAGATACCCTCACCGAGAAGTCGGACGGGCATCTCTTCGAGGGGTACAGGGGTATAAGGAACTTTTCCACAGTTGAAACGAGTCAAGCTGGTCTCACCCACTTGATTCAGAGCCATGGCACCTTTTCTCGTAGGGTCTCCGCCCGCCTCTGCACCCTCGGCCGCAGGCGGAACGACAGCAGTCGCCAACTCCGACCGCTCGCGCTTCCGGCTCCGAGAACTCGGCAGAAGATTCAGCCTCCATTGAATACCGCCTAGAGTCAACCCTACGGAAAGAAGACATTCAAAGGCCAATGGACGGATAAGAGAGAAGGACGCAAATTCACTTACGCGGGCTAACCCAAAGCTTCGCCCGACATTGCAGCCCCCTTCAGAAATCCTAAGGTCGTCTCCTCGTATTCCTCTCAGTCATACCGAATCTGGAGAACGGGATTAGACCATTTCAGCAGAAAGCGCGGGCGCCAGTCGGACGAACGAATCCAGGGAGGACAAAAGCCTTTCTTGGGGACAACCTTAAAGAAATACGACCTGCAAGCATGGTTGTTCCCTGGTAGGTCGGTAATGGTGAAGCCCTTGGCGCGAGATTGAAAGCACACCTATCCATTCGCCTCGCGGACATGGTAGAGAGACAGAAACACACTGGGGAGCACCTCCAGCCTGTGTGACCGACAGAACTTGTCGAAAACACTAAGAATTGACCAAGCATTCTGGGTCAATTGAGCGGGACAGACATTCAACAGATTGAGCATGGCTTCCACAAAGCCGGAGAACGGATGAGTAAATTCGGCATTGTAGGGAATGCAAAGAGGGAGAACGAAGCCAACACCGTCGCTCCAGAGAATCGTTTCCCCTTCACCCATGGGCCTTATCTCATAATCATCTGGGAAAGAAGGAGCAAAACGTTCTTCCCACACCTTTTGGATGCCAGCCTCCGGCTGCACCTGTGACAATTCGCCAGCATCCACTGCCGACACATTCACCGTCGAACCCGGTTCCGGCTCCGCAGAATACCAGCCCGCGGAAACAGATGGAGGAGGAGTTGCCGGTTCTCCATTCTCCCCCAAGAGAATCTCCCGAAGGTCCGCGGAGTCCCGCGACATAATGAGAGCATCTACTCTCTCCCTAACTCCGTCCATAGCCACTAACAAGAGGGATTGCTCAAAGTCTGGATCCCGGGAAGAACACACGGAAGCAGCGGCGCTAGCAGAAGCCATTTGTCAAGGCGGCGGAGAGTCAAAAGATCACAGGGTCTAAGGATTGGGAATAAAATTCACAAAGTAAAGGGAAATCTCCCGCTCTCACCATATAAAGGAGGCCCAGCAGACGCTTCGCGGCCTAAGAGGCGCGAAAACGAAGCGACTCCGAAACAAAGGAAATGACAAAGCAGCCCCTGACCTTTGCACTCCCCTTACTAGCCCTCAAAGGGCATTTTGGGAAAGACCCCTCTGGGCAATGATGACTCCACCTCGGTAAGTCGCATACTTCCTGCAGAGACGGTTCAGAAACTTGTTGGGGAAGCCAAGAGGCCAGCCACCCAAGACGGGACGCGTGTCCTCTCTAAAATACCTCCCTTCCCACGGAGCAATGCGAGAAAGCCAACTTCATGGGTCGGACGACCAGCTTCCATGCTCCAAAGCGGTCGAGCTATCCCGCAAGTAAAGGCAGCGAAATTCCCAAGTATCCTACAAGCAAAATGAACTTAAGTCGACGGGCGCCTGACACCCGTAGACCTGGGGGACTTATGTAACTTCGGAATATTCCACCTTGGGACACGTGGCACTGACGTTCTAGAAGCATGGCCCTAGCACCCGCTGGAGACACGTGACACCACTCATCCCTTCACTACGTGGCCCTTGCCCACGTCACCACACGGAGCTTCCCCTCAACTAGACGTGGGATCTCCACAAAGCCTCGTGGGACGACCCACGTCCCACGAGGTCGTGGGTCGAGCACGATCTCCCCACACGCAAGTATAAATAGCCCCTCACCCAGGGGACTAAGGGAGATTGAACTCTGGATAAAATTACATACAACCTGAAGGATTGTCGCGCATCACCCCTTAGATACACCTCACGTGTACTTCCATTTCTGGAGCTCCGTCGTTGGCCTTTCATCTGTACCAACCTCCGACCGATTCATCTCCTCCTTGGAGCACACCGCTTACAGGGTTTCCAGCAGCCCTTAGAGACCATAGCTCTCTCTCGCTGAGGCAACCTCCTAAGAGCGGCTCGCCCGCCCGGAGTACCTCAGACACGTCTTAGCCGCACACGGTCCAATACTGGTAACGACCTTGCCTAACGGCTCCGATAGATGTCACCATGACGAACTACGTGGACTTTGATCCCTCCAGAAGGGTACGTAGGCACCTAGGTGCATCATCTAAGGACAAGTCCCCCAAGGTTAAGACCCCTTGCGGTCCTAAATTCATATCACAATTGTCTGAGCTAAAAATGACAATTACAACAGTGTTACATTTTGGTGTCATCAGTAGGTCGAGAACCTTACCTTTGTTTGGTTGGTGAGTAGGGAGTGAGATTTCAATGACTAATTACATTGCTTACAAGAGAAGGAAATGTCGGTTTTAAGCTTGACTTTTTGCCCTTTATTATTGTAAAAAATATTTTAATTATTTTTTTAATAAAAGGGTAAAATTGTAATCTTACTACACTTTATTCCTTTCCCACTCTCAACTTATATTATACTAAACATAATCATATTATTCTTATTTCCATTTTCATTCCAATTCCCTCAATTTATTTTCACTGACCAAACGGACCCTTAGAATTACACTGCATCATTTATGTATACCTTTTCTCAAATAAAATAATTAACATGATTATACTTGAATAGTAAGAAGTTCGAATAACACCCTTAATTTGTTATATAATATGTCAAAAAATAACCAACAAATTTTACTTTAAAGTCTTCCTTATATTTATTTATCATTTCGCATAACAATGACTATTACTCAAATATTTTTTGCACTGCGCCGACGGTCGGCGATCCACGTCGTCGACCGTCAAGGATTTGACCGCGACCAGGTCGAATTTTGCACTGCGCCGACGGTCGGCGATCCACGTCGTCGACCGTCAAGGATTTGGCCGCGACCAGGTCGGATTGCCTTGAAACTTCTTGTGAGGCTTGTGAGGCTTCCTTTTGTCATAGGCTTCATTTTGACCCATGGGTGATTGATTATATATTTTTTGTAAATCATAAAATATTCTGTAGGTGTCCAAAAATTCTAAAATTCAGGGGTTAAGCTTATATATTTTTTGTAAGAATGCTTGTAAATTTTCATGGCAAGATTCGATCTCTATTTTATCACCGCGACCACGGCCAACAATCGCGAGACAATTTATACCGAAGGGACGAGGCATTTATCTCGAAAGCCACCAACGTAACCACGACAAACAATCACGAGTTAATCCCGCAACATCACCGACAACTTTGGCCGACCACCGACCACGGAATTTTCGATGTTACCCACTCATCCCACGGCCTCCCCTTGAAAAAGGAAGGTTTTTTTTTGTTCGCCGGAAAATCCTACTCCGGCGGCCGGAAAAGTCGCCGGAGACGGTGGTGGTTGCCGGCCGTGGTTGCCGGCGTGGTGGTGGTCAGCCACCGGCCATGGCCAAGCCAAAAATAAGCTAGAGGCATACTGATGACGTGGTAGGGGGGGCATGCATGGCACATGACCTCCAAAGTCTCAACTACTACTACCCCCCTAAAGAGCTTATTTCACTTTTGACCCCTCCCCATGAGATGATATCCTTTTTGCTGCTGGAACATAAGTTTTTTTTTGTACCTAGAGATCGAATTTTGCCATGAAATTTTACAGGCATTCTTACAAAAAATATATAAGCTTAACCCCAAAATTTCAGAATTTTTGGACACCTACAGAATATTTTATGATTTTTTGAAGTCAGAATTTCAAAAACTCCTAGAAAATCGAAAATAACTCCAATTGCCACCAAACTTCGTGGGAGCCCTCCTGGGCACATTTATTGATTTTACATGCCCAGAAACAAGAGTTTTCTTTCAAGCATAATAAAATTAAAGGCTTATCAATCATTTGCAAAATTTCGAATAATCACGAAAAATAGAATATATATTGGTTTGCCTTCAAACTTCTTGGGAGGCTTCCTTGTGTCATAGGGATCATTTTGACTCAGCATATGCACGTGAGATTCTGCCTAGAAAAAAAGTTGACCCATGGGTGATTGATTTTGGGTGGACGGCGACCCACGACGATCCAAGTCGTCGTCCATCGAAGATTTGGCCGCGCGCAAGTTGGATTGCCATGAAACTTCTTGGGAGGCTTCGTTTTGTCATAGGCTTCATTTTGACGAAGCATATGCACCTAATATTTTGCGTAGAAAAAAAGTTGACCCACGACTCATTGATTTTTGATGCACGGCGATCCACGTGGTCGACCGCTGGGCGAACAACTCAGATGGCTTTGAAGCTTCTCGGGAGGCTTCCTTGTGTCATGGGGATTATTTTGACTCCGCTTATCCACATGAGGTTTTGCCTAGAAAAAAAGTTGACCCATGAGTGTTTGATTTTGGGTGGACGGCGACCGACGGCGATCCAAGTCGTCGTCCATCGAAGATTTGGCCGCGCGCAAGTCGGATTGCCTTGAAACTTCTTGGGAGGTTTCCTTGTGTCATAGGCTTCATTTTGACCCATCATATGCACGTGAGATTTTGCCTAGAAAAAAAGTTGACCCATGGGTGATTGATTTTGGGTGGACAGCGATCCCCGTGGTCGACCACCGGGCGACTGACTCGGATGGCCTTGAAACTTCTTGGGAGGGTTCCTTGTGTCATAGGGATCATTTTGACTCAGCATATGCACGTGAGATTCTGCCTAGAAAAAAAGTTGACCCATGGGTGATTGATTTTGGGTGGACGGCGATCCACGTGGTCGACCACCGGGCGACCGACTCGGATGGCCTTGAAACTTCTTGGGAGGTTTCCTTGTGTCATAGGCTTGAATTTGACCCATCACATGCACTTGAGATTCTGCCTAGAAAAAAAGTTGACCCATGGGTGATTGATTTTGGGTGGACGGCGATCCAAGTCGTCGTCCATCGAAGATTTGGCCGCGCGCAAGTCGGATTGCCTTGAAACTTCTTGGGAGGTTTCCTTGTGTCATAGGCTTCATTTTGACCCATCATATGCACGTGAGATTTTGCCTAGAAAAAAAGTTGACCCATGGGTGATTGATTTTGCCTCACAAGCCTCACATGCTGAGTCAATCCGACCTGGTCGCGGCCAAACCCTTGACGGTCGACGACGTGCATCGCCGACCGTGGGCGTAGTGCAGAAATCAATCACGCACGGGTAAACTTTTTTTCTGCTCAAAATCTCACGTGCATATATGCGGGGTCAAAATGAAGCCTATGACAAAAGGAAGCCTCACAAGCCTCACAAGAAGTTTCAAGGCAATCCGACCTGGTCGCGGCCAAATCCTTGACGGTCGACGACGTGGATCGCCGACCGTCGGCGCAGTGCAAAAATCAATCACGTACGGGTAAACTTTTTTTTTGCTCAAAATCTCACGTGCATATATGATGGGTCAAGATGAAGCCTATGACAAAAGGAAGCCTCCCAAGAAGTTTCAAGGCAATCCGACCTGGTCGCGGCCAAATCCTTGACGGTCGACGACGTGGATCGCCGACCGTCGGCGCAGTGCAAAAATCAATCACGCACGGGTAAACTTTTTTTCTGCTCAAAATCTCACGTGCATATGCCGGGTCAAAATGAAGAGTCAAAATGATCCCTATGACACAAGGAAGCCTCCCAAGAAGTTTCAAGGCCATCCGAGTCGGTCGCCCGGTGGTCGACCACGTGGATCGCCGTCCACCCAAAATCAATCACCCATGGGTCAACTTTTTTTGTAGGCAAAATCTCACGTGCATATATGATGGGTCAAGATGAAGCCTATGACAAAAGGAAGCCTCCCAATAAGTTTTGCTACCCCCCTAAAGAGCTTATTTCACTTTTGCGCATCAATCCTTATAAAATATATATATATATTATCTAATATTACTATTATTTACTCTTATAAATTGTAACATAATAATTACATCTCTTTTCCCTTTCTTTATATCAAATTTATCATTTCATTTATTATCTTATTTATTCAATATAAAAAAAATTATATCTATATTTTTTTTAGAATCAAACGATACTAACGACTATATTCATTTCTATCAACTATAAAATAACAAATTACTTACAATAGCAAATTAGCAATATAAAACAGGCTGAGACTAGACTCATATTCTCAAATGTCATACAATCAAAACGGTTAGAGTTCGGCCCAAAACGATTTAAATTTTATAATCAACCTGTAACTAAAAATCTACCAATTTCCTTGTGCAATATGTATCTAGAACGCTAAAAAAAAGTTCCAATTCAAGTGGCAAAGACAGGTTCTAACGTAAAATAAAAAAAAAAAAGATGTCAGCACAAGTAGCACCCAGATCTTGGAATTGAAAGCTAAATCGAAGTTCATCTGCGAAGCTATATTCTCAGTATTAACAACATAGGTGCAGGGTAGGCAAAGGTTTCTGGCCAAATGATTATTTGTCCACAAGAGATCCCAAGCTTGGTCATCAACTATACATTGCACCATCATAGCAAGGGGGCACTTAAAAGGCAGACTTTAATGAAACAAAAATCTACCTAACATGTCAAAAACACAAGGTAACAGAGATTTTTACAAAGCACAGACACACAACCTCTCAATATCTAAGACCATATTAATACTGCTTAATAATAATTAAATAAATAAATAAAACATTGACACGGCTGTAAGCCTGAACCTTAACAAACCCTAAGGATTCGTTTGGGAAAAGAAACTTGGAAGATAAAAAAAGGGGACGTAAAATTTTGATTTTGATATTTTCTTTGATTTAGAATAGAATCTCATCTTTTTCTCTCTTGTAATGTAATTTAAATTAAAGAAATGCATGAGAAGAGAAGAAAACAAATGAGCATTTTAATCCAAATAAAAAATATATATCAAAATTAAATTTCACTTCCCTTTTGTTTCCTTCCATTTCCCCTTTCTCACAAAACAAAAAAACTCTTAAGACACAAGATGTAAAGGAATTCACGATGAAGAAAAGAAAGTGCAATCTCAACAATCCTTAGCTGGTGAAGGATTTATATCCGTTGAAACATTATCTTGAGAACTTGGAGAAGGTGTGGATCCTCTCATTTTCAGGTCCCCCGTTTGCTGATGCTGCTGTTCCTGCTGCTGCTGCATTTGTTGCTGCTGAAGCTGATGCAGTTGATGCTGCTGAAACTGATGCTGATGTTGCTGCTTCTGAGAATGAATTTGGAGCTGTTGAAACTGTTGTGCAGCTAAAAGAGTGTGCATGGCATGATTGTTGGGATAGAATTGTTGGCCTCCTCCAAAAGAATTAAAGTTCATCATTGGTCCTCCATTTGGCACAGCTTGCCCAGTCAATACTTTCAAATGCTGGATTTCCTCTTTCAACGCATCATTTAAAGCTACAACCGGAAAATGAATTAATCTCAATCATAGAAGAAGTAATACAACAGATAACCATCCCCTAGACAACATTAGATTCAGTCTCATCAATTAACTTTTTTTTTTTTTTTTTTGGAAAAAGTGTAAAAGACTCATCAATTAACTTACATTTACATTTTAATGTAGCTCAACATTTACCCAAAATGCAAGATGCAAACCAGATGTATTTGATCATCAAATTAAGTATTTCCAAATATGTACATGTAGCTATGCCAGCATGTACCCTAAAATTCAGTTAAAATTTCCTTTCCTCAATCTGGGAAAAAAAATGAAGGTTGCAGGTTTCACTTAATCTAGCTCCCTTTTTTCAATCGCCACTCTTACATGCTGCTAATACATATTTATCTACCAGCATTGACAACTGACATACTTCTCTTTAACACAAGATATCCCCGAACAGAGCCTTTTAACAAAATCAAGTAAAATTAGAAAGGTGAGGAGAAGGTTGACATTTAAACATAATGATCTTACCATCTTGCAAGTGAACTTGTTGCTCCATGGTCTGCAGCCTTAGCTTTAGTTCACTGTTCTCAGCATTCAGCCCATTTGTATCTCTCTGCTTGTTAGACACCAAAACAAATAATTATGATCCTCCTACTTACTGTTGAATTAAAAGTGACATGATAATATTGCAATACTGAGGAGGAAAAAGGTAACAAGTTTCATAATTGACAGCCAAAGCAAGATGGATATGCAATAGGGCTATTGACCCCTAAATGTGGATAAGGTGATACCTGCAAGAGAGTTAATTGTGCAGACAAAGATGTTGCCTCAGTTTGCAATGTCTGCACCTTCCTTTCAAGCTCAGCAATGTAACGCATCTTCCTCTCTTTTGACCTTGCAGCAGACTGCCTGTTAGCCCAAATCCTGTTATACACAACAAAAGACAGTTTTAGTCATGGTCTAAAGTACAAAAAATAGGCAGTAAATCCTCCAGTTTTCATATGTACAAGAATACTTGTCCTTTCCCACTCCCTACTCAAAAAGCAAGCAAAAAACAAAATCAACAACAATCATAGCCTTTTATCACTAGGTGGGATCGGCGATCAAGTGACACCAACATGTTTAAACAAAAAAATAAAATCAACAATGGCAACCAAAAAATTATTTTAGCCTTTTTTGGTGCCTTGTACATACACTAATCTTAACAGAATACAGATTCTTGGAGGGGGAAGAAAAGAAAAAGAGAAAATATTAACAAATAGGCACTAGGACTCCTCCAAAGAAAAGTAGCAAAAGTGAGCAAAACAGTTAAAAAAATGCAACATCAAAGACATGCATCACTTTCTACTTTTATCGTGCATTTAGGGAGAAGAGGCAAATACCTTTTTCAACTATGATTCATTCACAAATGCCTTCTGAACTATAAAAGCTAGCAAATAACCTCCTAAAATATAAAGACCAGAAAAAAAAACCCATTTGTATTGATATGTCAGCATTTAAATCTATTCGTCCACTCTCAAATTAACAGGGATTTATTTTTAGATACCACTTATGACTTGGTAGAATCCTATTAACATGGAAACAACAATTCAATAATTACTAATTTTTTAAAAGGAAAATCAATACTTCTCCATCCGAATCACAGCATTGACCTCCATCTTATTGGATTTTTTTCATTTTAACTGTGCACATTCGATGCAAGCCAGGTATAGAAACTCTATCAATACCACCAACAAGAACAACAAAGCCTTTACACACTAGGTGGTGTCGGCTATATGGATTAAGCGACGCCAACGTGTTCTGTCTTTGCTCAATTCTATAGTTAGGTTATTAATAGTTAAATCCATCCTAATAGTTTCTCCTATTGTTTTCTTTGAACTTCTCATACCTCTAGTTATTGAGAAATCTTCCATCTAGTCAACTCTATGTACAGGAGCCTCTAATAGCCTTCTTTGTTAATGACCAATCATCTAAGGTGTATTTCAACTAACTTTACTATGATAGGTGTCTACTCATCCAACAAAACATTCTCATTTCTGCAACGTTTAAAGTTTTGCTCATATTGACTTTTTTATCACTTAACATTCAATATCATACATAATGCAAGTCTTATAGCAATGCGATAAAATTTTCCTCAAGTTTATTTGGTACTTTTCTATCACAAATAACACATGAAGCATTCTTCCATTTCATCAACCCTACTTGGATCCTATAGTATATGTCTTCCTCTATAACTCTATTTCCCCATTGTTTTGTATTAACGTACCCAAATACTTAAAACTTATTACTTGTACGGAAAGATCTCCAAGTTTCACCTCAGTCCTAGAAACAGTTTCCCTTTCACTAAATTTACATTCCATATATTATGTTTTGCTTCGACTTATAAGAAACCCACAAGTCTCCAAAGTCCAAAGTGTGTCTCCACATTTCTAATTTTTCGTCTACTTCTTTGGAGTCTCCAACAAGAACTATATCATCAACATAAAGCATACACCTTGGTGCTACCTCTTGTATATGTTAAGTGAACACATCCAATACCAAATTAAAAAGGTAAGGGCTCAAAGCTAAACCTTGATGTAGTCTGATGGTTATAGGGAAATCCTTCATGGCTCACCATGTGTTCTCACACAAGTCGTGACCCCATCATATATGTCTTTGATTGCTCGGATATAAGCCACAAGAACTCTTTTGTTTTTTAAAGCCTTCCATAATGCGTCTCTTAGTACTCTATCATAGGCCTTTTCCAAATCAATGAAAACCATATATAGGTCTTTATGAGATCTCTGATATATCTCTATCAATCTTGTTAATAGATATATGGCCTCTGACATAGGCCTTTTTTGGCTGTTCCTCTCGACTCTTCTCTTAATACGAACGTCCATAACCAAAACCCTATGTTAGGTTCTCCCAAGAATGACTTTGCAATTGATGCAAACTTTTCTATCTACATTCCTTACCAAAAAGAAATCGATTTGGGAACAAGCCGTTCCATTCTTGTATGTCTTAAGATGCACTACCCTCTTTCTAAAACGCGTGTTTACTATAGTGAGGTTAAAAGCTAAAGAAAATTCTAAGAAAAAGTGTGCAAATGAATTTAAATACAAACATTTAAAAATACAGGGAATATTTGCCAATTTTTGTAGTTCAAGGAATATTCGAAAATAGATCATAGTTGATAGTATTTATATTTTCCATTTTATTACGCTGTTGTATTCCTATTCCTATTACAACAGGCCTTCAAGATATAATGCACTCAGCAGTCATACTATAAACTCAGCTCTGTGAGATTTTAAAACGTAAATTCAAAAATCCAATTTTTCTAGTTCCAACTTCAAAGTTCCCTATTACTTAACCTAATTCTGCCCCATACCTAGCAGTCTTTGGTCTTTGCTATCTATTCTTCAACACAAAGGCCCATAAATGATTTATTGTTTATGAATTCACCATTGGTTTCAAGAATACATGTAAATACATTCATGTATCATGCTACACAACCAGTTGATAAATGATATCCATGATAAAGGATAAGAAGTTACGCACCAATAACAAAAATGAACAAATCAACTATTGGATGCAGCAATATTGGAGAAAACCAAGGGTCACCAAGGAGGGTTGTCATTCTAATAATTGAATAAAACTTATGTCCAAAAGTACAATGAGATAATTATATGTCAGGCTCAAATCCACTGATGCTAGTTATATTAGCAAAACAAATGAAATCTCCAGGGATGATACCTTTTGGCACGCTTTGGGTCTATTAAAGCAAGTTCCGCAAGCTTGGCAGCCGACATTGCCTTCTTGGAATCAGCTGCAGATATGTCATCTGAACCTGAAACCAGCATCTCTGGTTTGATGGTTGTCGACCCATCCATGGACTGGCTATGTTGGTGCCTAACTCTGGGTCTTTCATTACCAATAGCAACGTTCCCTGCAGAAAAGGAGGCTGCTCCTGACGCAGGCACCGACGTTAGTGCTGAAGCTGATACAGCAGCTGTAGATGGTTCACCCACATCAAATGCAGAAGTAGCAGATGATGAATTGAATTTGTCCATATCAAGGTACATCGATAGTAAGTCTTCCTCAGTTTCATCCGAAAACGAGGGCCCGTCAACACCTCCAACCACACCAAGGTCACTGTCAAAGCTAATATCATCAGGCAGAGTGAGAATCTCAGAATGGGCACGTCTATGACCTCTATTTCTTGGAGGATTATCAGGCATTCTGCTAATATCTTGACTAAAGTTACTAGAATCTGTGGACATTCCATGCCCAAAGTGACCGGATTCCGAGCCGGTACCCGGCACCATAGGATACAGTGTTGATGACGATGATGGCTCAGATTTCACATTAAAGGTGCTTCCAGTAGCCGGAAAACCTGAATAACGGCCCGAAGGAGGTGGAAGCCCTCCACCGTGACCAGGGGATTTATCCTTATCCATGGAATCCTTATCCCGTCAGACCTTGATGTGTTCTCACTCGTACTCCAATCACTCCAAAAGCTTAGCTATATATCTCATTGCCGAAAAACTCAAAAGAAAATCTATCTATTCATCAAGGGCATATTCTAAATACTAAGATAGACCACACCTGAACTTCAACTTCACGAGATAGAGAAACCTTTCACCTTCAGAAACTGTAGTTCGCTAGAAAAAAAAAAAAGATACTATCACAGAGACACTTATAGTTTGCGATTGATCACAGGAAACGGGAAATGGAAGATTCAAGCAGAGAGCGCGCTTCGAAAGGATCCAAGGCAGGAAACTCAGATTCAAAGTGTTCAAGATTGGACGCTTCGCGTAAAATTCACGAAATCCAAAACCCTAGAACCCACAGACCAAGACGCAGTCTAGATTAAGGACAACATATATATATATACATACATACATACATACATACATATAATATTAATTGGGATAATAGACTTGAAATCACAGAAAAACAATGAAAAAGATCTTGGGAATTGTGGAGTTCGTGAAGAAAAAGTATCGGCAACTTTTGTACTGAAACGGAAATGGGAATTTGAAGATATTATTATTAAAGTACATGAAAGGGAAGAAGAAATTTTAGGTCAAGAGTGGATTTGTAAGGACAGGAAAAGGGAGATCTGAACGACGAGAAAGAGAAGCTTCCAACCGAAGATATATAATTGGCGTATGTATTTGGAAAACCGTATCATTTCCTCATTCCCGTTGTCTCCAAACATTTTTGTACAAATTGAATCTCTAGATTTGACCCAAAAAAATCTCTAGAAGCTTTTGTAATAGAGTAATTTTTAATTTCATACTTGAAAACGTAATTAAAAAATCTTTTAATAACTAAATTATTATTTTGATTTTAAAAGCCTAAATTTGATGACGATGTCAATCAAATTATCATAGGGATTTTAATTTTTTTTATAAAAAAAATAGTAATGTGACCAATAACCTTTGGTGAGAGAAAGAAATGAAAGTGAAAAATGGAATGAAAGTAAGTAATAAAAAATATGTTTAGTATGTAAGAAAATAGAAATAGAAATAAAAAGTAAAGTTGTTTGGTATGATAAGAAGAAGACATGGAAGTGAAAGATAAAATTATAAGAAAAAAACATTTGGCAAAAGTACATTTTCTATCCCTAACGTTTGGAGGTCCTGTCACTTTGGCCCCTAACGTTTTTTCGCTGTCAATTGTACCCCTAACGTTTTGTGTTTCTCTCAATGTCAAGCTTTTAGCTAACACCGTCAATTTTTGGACGATTTTTTATGACGTGGCATCCTATGTGGCCAATAATTCTGACTGGACTTAATTTTTTTCACATCAGTGATCCATTTTAGGGTTATAATGAACCCAAAAACTCAGTACATTAGCAATCCAGTACACTAAAATACTTATTACATCAGTAAATGAACCCCAAGAACTTAGTACTATTGACTGCTGATGTGAAAAAAATTAAGTCCAATCAAAATTGTTGGCCACATAGGATGCCACGTCATCAAAAACCGTCTAAAAATTGACGGTGTTAACTAAAAGTCTGACATTGGGAGAAACACAAAACGTTAGAGATACAATTGACAGTGAAAAAAATGTTAGGGGCAAAAGTGACAAGACCCCCAAACATTGGGGGTAAAAAAGATACTTTTGCCAAAACATTTTTACCCTTACATGTTGAAAGTTTATAACAATTAACTAAAGATAAATTGTAATTTCACAATCACTTTCCTTCTCCTGCCATCAATTTCCCTTTCTTCATGTGCAACATTCTTTTCCTATCTAAAGAGAATCATCATTTTATTTTCCTCTACAAAATAACATACTAAACATAATATAATTTTGTTTCATTTCTCTTTCACGGTTCCTATAGCATACCAAATATGCCCCAAAAAATATTGTCAAGTAAATTTTATTCCAAAATAGAGTAGACATATTAAGAATCTCGTTTGGTAACGGGAAATTGTAGAACAAAAAGAAAGAATTACAATTTTAAGGATGTTTAATAATAAGAAAGTAATTTGATAGGGAAATCAAGGTTACTTTCTTTAGAGGAAGAGAAGGAAATGGAAATGTGTTTGTTATGTTTAGTAGTAAAAATTTGAGAATGGAAATAGAATGGAAATATATTAAAATGATCACTTTGTCCCTTATATTAAAATAATAAAAAGAAGAGAATGAAAATATATTAAAATTATCACTTTGCCTCTTATATTAAAATAATAAAAACAAAAGAAGGTTATAATTATGTCAAATCAAAAAGTATAATGAACATTTTGTGTTTTTTATTATTATTTTTTTTTCAAAGAAAACGAACATGCCCTAATTTCCTCTAGGCAGGAAAATATGATCCCCTCTTATTGCCAAAACAAAAGAAATTTTTAGGTAATGAAATTTTAGTTTAAAATTTGCCGCTAAATAATTCACTATATTACATATTTACCCTTAAAATGGCTACTAGAAAGGACGAATGCTCAGGCCCAAAAAAAAAGGACGAATGCATGGAGAATATTCCAAGGGCAAACTTGACTTCTAAATATCTTAATTTTTTTTATCCTACATTCCAATCAAAGTTTTGTTATATCTTATGGATTTAATGATTTATTGTTAAGATTTTAGTCAATAGAGTATTTCATATTTTAAAATATATAAAAATTCAACTAATAAAACAAATTTTAATGTTTGAAAACTATATTAACAAATGAGGTGAAACCACATATGTTAAATGGACCCATATCTTATTTAATTTTCTTTTACTTATTCTTTTTCTGTTGGAAAAAACTTAGCTCTATTTTCTTATGTCTATTTCATCCAATTCTCCAATATAATTATGACACGTGACAAAAAGTGTTTAAATGACCAATCACAGTAGAGAGAGAATATAGGAGACCACCTTTTATATGACCAATCATAGAAGAAAGAGAGTGTAAATACAATATATGATTGGTAGAATTGGATGAAATGGACATAAGAAAATGGACCTAAGTTTTTTCCTTTTCTGTTTCCTATTTCATTCTGTGATCGGTTCTAATGCAACTATCTCATTGTAATTCCTATAAGATTCTTTTAAAATGTACAATTTCATTTCATTTATTTATGCTCGCCTATTATTATGTGGAGACTTAGGTCGTTTAATAAATATCCGAGCCCAAATAAACTCCTATTCATAAGAATTTGGCATCATATTTACCTACTCCAGACTAAAAAATGGATAGGATTACAGTAATAAATTGCGGAAGGAAGGAAACGAAAGGGGTACTAATTACCATCACTCATAATTTATTACCTCTATAGATTGCTAGATAAGCAAATATGTGAAAGATAAACTCACGAATTTGTCACAACCACCAACTCAAACACAACGTATATACAGAAAACGATATCCCAAAGATGGAAATGCCTTAAATATAAATTTATCCAAAATCACAATCAGAAAACGTAGTCTGGCAGCTGGAGAGGGATTCGTGCCACTATAACTTCGAAGGGAGGTCCTCCAGGGTAAGCCAATCTGTTATCAGAAAAGAGAAATAAATAAATAAAACAAACAAACACATTTCTGCTGCAAATATTGTACTTCATGCACGATATTTGAGGAAGAAGATTCACTGAAGTGCAAAATGTATGAAGTGCATCATTCAAACTGTTAAATAAAGTTCGAGGTTCGTGTCTGTACTGTAAAAGTTTCATCCAATGATTCATATTGTGCACTATATGCACTTTACCGGATCTGCACTTTAGCAGATCCGGATCCGATATTTGAATGGTGACTGCTGCAAGCAGAGGCATCACCAACTCATCCTCAGAAATGTATAGCCAAAACAACAACAATCAAAGCCTTTTCTCACTAAATGGGGTCGGCTATATGGATCAAGCGATGCCAACATGTTCTGTCTTTACGGAAAGATATGGCCAAAACATAAAAGATAAAAAAAACTGATCTTTAGAAACGCCAAGATTTGAACGGTGACTGCTGTTCTAGTGAGAACACAACTCTAAAATAACTACGTAGGTTAAAACTGAACCCACACATTCACCCTCCAAGCTAAGGAGAACAAACAATTGTGGGCATAAATTTGATAAGAATGGTAATTTTCACGCTTCATATGTTGCTCTAATCACAGTATCTATATTATATGGCTGTTGGATCTTCCGGTCATTAGACTCACAAAATAATTATATTTTATAATTAAGAAATATGCAATAAAACATTATTGAAGGAGATGCAAGAGAAATAGATCATAGGTAAGGTAGTTAAGAAATAATAAGTATAAGTTATTAAATGATTTGTTATTTTAAAATATAATAATAATACTTTTATATTAAATTTCGAAAACTAAAACAAAAATGCATGCACCAAGCCTCTAGTTGCTTTAATGTACCTTCCAAAAATAGTTTATAACTTCGATTATTGAAATTATTTTAGAAGAATAATATAAAAAAAGGAAGAAATTTTATTAGAGACAGAAGAATCTATAAAACTAGCTGGAGAACATTCCTCACACAAGATAATACAAGAAAAGCTCAAAACAGTATACAGTAACAAAATCCCTAAAGTACCTAACTTTGTGAAAGATCTGTCCGGTCTCTTCGCATATCAGATAAAGAGTTCCTCGTAAAAAAACCAAACAAACCGCAAAATCCTATTACCCACAAATTGCTAGAATTCCGTTTTCCTTCACATAACTAATCCCTTTGAATTGAAAAAATGGGCCAAGGTTTCTGAGATAGACTTAACATAGTAATTGACATTCATGAACCCTCATCCTAAAGATTATGTATTTTCGTAATCGAACCCACAAATGATACTGAATAAGAGTGACTTTGAAAGTTCTTTTGCTTTTTTATTCTTTAAAATTTGTTTCTTAAAACTAGTACAGAGAATTCACGTTAGTATTGTTTTCGTATATTTATGAATGTACAGAGATGCTATTGATGAACTCTGCCTATGCTTTTATAGCCGGTCCCAAGTCCATATAAAAAATGAGGGTTGTATTAGATAGTTGACAGCCAGTATAAAACTTCGTCGAATCTTTATGAATTATGAATATGTACATGCTATTAATAAAAAGACTAGTTTTCTGTATTTTCTTTGTTTTAAACAACTAGAGTTCAGAATATCTTTTAATTGTTCTGTGTTTTTGTTCCCAAAACACATTTTCTATTTTTTTTTTCCAGTTGAAAAAAAAAATTCAAACAGGTTTTCCTGATTTTAAAAAGCAAAACCAATTTTTAAAAACTATTGTCAAAAAGACCCTAATACTCTCATTTCTGATAACTTCCCACTCAAAAGAGTGCTATAAAACCGCAGCTAAAGGCTGTGAAACCAGAAATACAGAGACTCTCACTCTAACAGAAAAAAAAAAAAATTTGAGAAAGCACCACTGCACTTACTTACAACAAACCAGAGAACAAAGCTCGCATTCGAGAGGCTAGCATTCTCCAAACACCTTTCAGTATTTTCCTTACCTCCCCTTCCCATTCTTACTTTACAATTTTATAAGTCTCTCATTATATCGATTAGCTAAAACCCATCCAATGGAAGTGTAACATATGCCTATTCTTCCCAAAACCATGACAGAACCCCCCTGCCTAAACCCTTCCTACCCTCTACCTTAAGGGTATATTTGGATCGGGGATTAAGGAGAAGGGAAGGGAAGGGGAGAGAATCAAGATATCTTCCCCTTGTTTGGAAAGATGAAAATTGGAGGGGAAAATGATGGAAGATGAATCCTTAATTATCCTTTTTTTATAGAAAAAGAAATATTATTAAGCAAGAAAGTACAAAGGAGGAGGACAAGGACTCCTCTAAAAAAGAAGAATAAAATCAACAAAAAGAACACCGCAAAAGAAAACAAAAACTTTAACTCAACAGAGCCTTCCAATCCCTTCGGAAATGCATGATGGAAACCCCTCGAAACAACCCATTTGCTGAAGCCCACAAAGAAGCCAAAAATTTTACTCTGTCCCACAAAAGATAAGGTGGGAGTGTTCTATTATTGAAGATCCTAGCATTCCATTCCAACCAAAGAAGGCTGCGAGAACTGCAAAATGCCAAAGAGCTTTATGTTCTTTGTTCCTTCCAAAGCCCACAAACTTTATAGCAAGAAAAGCTTTCAAATCCGGTGGGCAGACCCAACTCTCTTCAAAATAGCCAAACAGCTTATTCCAAATAAACCTTGCCACATTGCAATGCAAAAAGAGATGGCTATTCGTTTCTGAACTTCCAAAGCACATCACACACACATTAAGTGACAAAGCCATATTAGGACAACGGATCTGAAGTAGATCATTCGTGTTAATTCTATTGAGCCTCGCTGTCCAAACAAAAGCCTTTACCTTACAAGGAGCCTTGAACTTCCCAAAAGATTTAGATAAAAAAGTGGAACTAAGATTTGGCCTACGAGTCAGATATTTGAAGAGAGACGAACAAGTATATGAGCCTGAAGGATCTAAACTCCAAGTCCTCCTATCTGGAATAGATGAGGGATGAAAAGGAGTGAGAATATGAAGTAACAAAGTAATGTCATTTGTAAGTCTATCATTCAGATTTCTAGTAAAATGAAAGTTCCACGAGATTTGTTCATTGTTAAACATAACAAAGTCAGAGATTGGGGCATTGTGTAACGATGACAGACCATAGAGACGAGGAAATAACTCAAGAAAAGAGGTTTCACCAATCCAATGATCCTCCCAAAAGCGAAGGCGAGTACCATCACCAACACGAAGGGAAAGAAAAGGCAAAAAAGAATGATAAACCTGAGAGATAAATTTCCAAACTTAATCCTTCATTATCCTTCCCCTTCACAAATTCAAGATACCCCAAATTGGAGTATTTTGGAGGAGATATCAACACCCAAACAAGGGGAGGACATATGGAAGGTTAACCTTCCCTTCCCCTCCCCTCTCCTCTAATCACTCACTCCCCTTCCCTTCCCCTCTTAATGCCCAAACAAACCCTAAAGCTTCTAAAATATCGGGGTCCATCATTACTATTTACTTGGCCCTCAAAGCTTCAACTTTCAACTTTCCCTCTAGGTGAAAATTAAAAGTTGTTGCTGTTGGCATCTTTCCAATGTGAATTCGATCTTCTTTCACCAAAAAGCCCAACCAAGCACCTCTTAAATACACCTTATCCTTTGGCAAAAAGTATAACAACGTTGCAATTGGGTAAAGTCCAAAGCTTCCCAATTGCTTTCACGGTTTGATGGCTCCTTTCTCTTTTGAAACCTTTATGGTTTTAGGGTATGTTTGGCAATTAGGAGGGAGAAGGAAGGGAAGGGGAGGGGAGATTAATCTCTTCTTTCGCTCCTCCTCATTTAGATACCCCAAATTAGGGTATTTTAAAATTGTAAAGGATAGAGATAATGGAGGGGGGGGGGGGGGGGAAGATGTTTTACTTCTCTCCTCTTCCCTCCCCTTCTCCTTAATACTCAATCCAAACATACCCTTAATATGCATGTCCATCAAACCATCTTCAATGGCTTCTCTTTGTACTTCATTCAAGATTGTATCACCACTTATTTGATTTGCATATGTCCTCCTACTTGCTGCACCTAACTTAGCACCAAAACATATATGTATGCCACAATGCATGTCTTGTTATTGCACTTTCAGAACTATAATTTCTCCAGATTGGGCTGCACTTAGGAGCTCCTCAAGAATAAAATTCAGGTTAACATCACTATAGAATTCTATCAATTTTCTGTGTAGTCCAAGAATGTCACCAAAGTTATAATTTATAAAGCCTTGAAAAACAATATATGCTAAGAACCTCAAATAATGTGTGAGCATACCCTGCACAGCTAATGATGCTCTAATTCTCTTGTCTTTAATGGCATAAACCAGTTAATTAAAAAATTGCTGGCCAAGCAACATATAGATATACAATGCAAGGATTTCTCACCCTTTCTTCTCTTTGGTCTGAATTCCCTCTCTCAGTGCTGCATCCTTTCTAGAACCTACTCCCTTTTACCATTAATAGCAATCACAATAGCTTGTTCTTGCTCCGAATACATGCAATAAATATCTAAACATAACAGGTATGGAATCCCAACTCCTTTAATTCTTTTCTTCCTTTGTCTTCATCATCTTCATCAGTAGTGAGAATGTAGGATTCTACCCCAATGGAGTGCCCCAAACTTATAAACGCGGTAAAAATAGAACTCCAGCTTTTGCTGGTATGCCTCTTCAACATCAGAGAGCTTCTGATGCCCCTAAGATTTGGACAATGTTGATTTTGTCGATTTCCCTGCTTTTTACACAAGTATCTCACATTCTCACTGCTAGACAATGGAGAAACAAATGGCACAAAGTTTCTAAGCTACATTTTCTTTCATAGCATTTAATTAACATTCATGAACCCTAATCCTAGAAATTGAAGTTCTTGACTTCATGTATATTGTCACAGACAGATCTTCAATCCCAATCATTCGATTGTTCTACATGAACTAACTTAACACAACCCAATACTCAATCACTTGTTATAGTCAGCAACAATAATGTTAAGGGGCAAAAAACAAAACATACCTGCCAGGGACAAAAGTAAAAGAACCTTCAATGGAACCAGATGGTGTCGATAGAGGTGTGCAACTCTGATACACAAATTCCTTATCACCTGGACACAAAAGTGGGAACTGCAAAGACATGATTAAACTTATTAGCCTGACCGCTATATTCAGATTATTAATCAATTACATTAAGAAACTTCTAGAAATTACTTGTGTGACTGGGAATTCTAATCTAAACCTTCACTAGGTTTGGAAATTAAATTCAAACAACAAAAAATTAACTCATCAGGTTACATTCTTTTCCTCTCCACCCACTTATCCAAAAAAAAAAAATTCTAGAGAGCACCTCATGATGTTCAAATATTGTAATTCATATGATGTGTTGCCAATCATGAGGCCCTGGTTTTTGCTTAAGCTAAAAGCCAGAAAGGCAAAGTACTAGTTGAAACTATAATCACCTAGGCAAAATTTGATACATCTCCAATCAGTCTAGCACTCTAGCATAAAGTATTGTACAACCAGTATAAACTCAAAACCAACAACAACAACAAACTAAGCCTTTTTTCACTAGGTGGGCTTAGCTACCCAGATCAAGTGACACCAACGTATTTTATCTTGGCTCATTTTTATAGTTAGATTGTTTATAATGAGATCTATCCTAATAGTTTTTCCTATTATTTTCTTCGGTCTAGGCTATTGTCTATCTAATCTACTCTTCGTATAGGAGCCTCTAATCTCTTTTGTATGTGACCAAACCACTTAAGGCTAGTTTTTACCAACTTTTCTACGATAAGTGTTACCCCAACTCCCAACCTTCTCTATAATGCATTCATTTCTAGTGTGCCCACTCTCATCAACACAATATTCTCATTTCTAGAACATTATTATTATTATTATCATTTTGACTTTTGTTGCCCAACATTCAGTACCATACAACAATGCAAGTCTTATAGTTGAGCGATAAAATTTTCCATAACCAATATAAGCTCATTGGTACCCAATGAAATGATGAATGAGTTGGCATTAGAACTTACATAATTTATATTCATGTTAAAGCTTAGACAATGAAAAAAACCTACAATGTACAACATCTGAAGTCATATCTCAAACCTCCATATAGTTTGGCCCATTATATGGGACAAAAAATCAGTGGCATTGGCATTTTTTATTGTTCTCCCATCAGCTACACTACCTGAATATGAAGTCCCCATCACACAACACAAATATCCAGAAGGAAACAAAAATCTTGAAACAACAAACCCCTCTATCATTTTCTATATGTGAGCTTCCACCCTTGCAGCTTCAATTTCTCCGTCAATTGAAAAAAAAAAACATGTATTTTATCTACATTCTGAACATAAAATGCATCAAATCCAAAAGTAGATCACATAACCAAGTTTCATATAGCAGGACAACTAATTTTAAATTTCACGACAACAGATCTGAACAATGACCAATGATATGCTCCAATGGCCAAGCATGTATTTTAACAAAAAGCAAGTTTAGTTAATAAAAAATACAATACCATAAGTCAATACCACAGAAGAAAAGAAACTTGTACCTTTCCTATAACAGCTTCTCCATTGACATCAGATACTACAACATCATTAGCACGGATAATCCAGTGCCTCCAGTAGAGCTGGCAAGTGTTGAAAGACATTCCATTGAAGATGCATCCCTGAGGTTGAAGGGACATGCGGATTGAATAAGAAAACAAGTACTTCTCATGATCATCTTGAGGATCAGCCAACTCAGGGATAAACACCGCAGATCCACGAACCTCAATAAATAAGCAATGTTCATAAGTTTCCATGTGAAAATAAATCACATATTATAACCAAACACTAGAGTGATCAATCGGCTTCCTAAACAATGCTTTACAAGTGTTTATCAATAATTTATGCAGGTAAAAATGAAACCAAAAATAAATAAAAAATGCATAAATTATTAATACTAAATCAGTTTATTCATATGCTGCATAAATCCAATTAATCAAAGGCTCAAATTTGCTATGCTCATGATTGTCCTTTCTATTACTATTCTTATAGCATCTCCTCAACTCCCAGGGCAGGCACAAGTGTAAATAGTATCAAATTAATTCAGAAAATTGTAGTGAATTTACTTTGAATTCCTCGGTGATAAGAGAAATGATATATTCAAACATATATGTAATGTAACAAACAAGCATAGGTAATTGATGCAGGACCAGTGAGGAGTAAGAAGAGGAGGGGGAGATAATAGTGAAAGAGAAAGACGAATATAAAGGGGAGAGAAGATTGAATTAAAGGAGAAGAAAACTCAAACTGGTAATATTATTCACTCACGAGATAGAATCCTAGTTAATCTGAAAAAATAATCCCAATTCTAATCCTAACTAGTCGAGGAAACTAATTACTTAAAACAAAAATAAAGATAAACAACTTTATAATTCAAAACATTATAGATATCCTATCATATTCAAAATATTAAATAATTATCCCATTATAAGATTTTATTATTTTCATTTGTTTCTTCTAGAATAAATTTTCTAAGGTTTTCCATCAGTAAGGATTCAACAGCAAAAGCAAGTAATGGTTCAAAGATTACATACTTGTTGCAAAAAATTTTTTTTTTGACAGATCATTATGCCAAATGTTTTAACCCAGAACCAGGCCACACCTCACCTTTAATTTACACAAGTAGAGCAAAGAGAAGATAAATAAAACAATGATCATATATGATGGAAATTACAAATCACAAGACATTTTAGAAACTAAGCATCAAATTTGTATATATTAATGGGCAATGCCTAAATGACCAAACTGAATTATGGACTACAAATATTGGCTTGAAAAAAATTGCACCAAATTTGATTTGAAAAGTAACAAAGCATAGAAAATAAAAAGTGCCTAGCTGTCAACTGAATTGGAATTTCTTGTGGGCCATCAACAAGCAACAAAGTCAACTCTTTTCTTCCTTAATGCATCATGACAATCAAAATGTCTGAGTGCAGATATTAGAAACTCTGATCTGAAATAGATATTAAATCTCAGGCAGTCATGTCATGACAACAAGAAAACCTCTGTACCCCAACACAATTTAGCAACAACAACCACAACTATGGCAATGTTCTTTTTCATGCCTAAAGACACATCCAAAAGAGGCAACAAAAAAGGGTGTAGTAAGTATTCCCCTACCTGCACACCATTGGTTATAGCTGTTGAACAAAGAGGAGGTTCTTCTGAAAAAAGACTAATGCTTCTAACATTTCCTTCTTCATGAATTTTAATTATGCCATTTTGTAATCGGCGACCATGCTCTTCTAACCATAATAGCATAGCATCCTGTAGTTTATCACCATTCAATCCATGCGCTAAACTAATTAAACCATGGGGTACACATGGAATCATTTCTCCATCAGTGGCAAGATTCCTGGTTCCAACATATAGTTGACCATCGGTACAGTTGAGGAAAAACAACTTTTCACTGGATGTGGAAGAAGCAGCCAAGACAACATACTTAGATCTACTGGAGAACCCCAAGTGGCGTATGATTTGCTGAGTTTCTAAGATTACCTGATTTATGGGTAAAAGATACACATTTACTGAATGGTTATAGAAAGAGTAGCCACCAATTAGTCCCAAAGAACTACCAGGAGCACTCTTAGTCAGATCTTCACTAGTAAATTCTTGCCCATTATGAAAGCGATAGAGTATCCTTGTAGGAAGAGGTAATTTCACTTTTAAGTAATTCTCCAGCTCTTGAATTTCAGCTTCTGATGCACCTTTACAAAGTGTTGCCTCAGCTTCTGGAAAATTGTTAGCCAGCCAGGTCTTTATTCTGTCCCAACACCTCTTTACACGCTTCACAAGCGACCAAGGATACATAAGAAAAGCTTCTCGCCAAATTTGATAAGTTACCTACTCAGACATAAATATCATCTCAATTCTAGCTGCATCAAGAAATTCCAACATAAAAATGTCCAATATTCAGCATTACTAAGGGGTGCCTAGCATTAAATTAATTCTATGGCAACTGAGCATCCATTCACATCCTTAAATAATTTTTTATTTGAAAATAGATACCACATAACAAACAAAGCTAAGATAACAGAGAAGTAAAGCGCAGAGTGAGGAATCAGATAGTGAATCTGAAACCAAGACAGCAATTAGGAGGTAAAGTTTAGGCTAAAAATTTAGAGGTATTCATAAGCAGCCTCTCAGCAGAACAGCAGAAGAATAAAATAAATCAATGATGGTCAATGGTAAGGACTAAGGACTTAAGTGGTGAAAGGCAATAGCTTGCACACAAACACACTGTTAGAATTTGACCTTGTCAGTCCAATCATGTTGTTAAGTGCCACCAATCCAAATCAGAACCCAAAGGGGAAAGACTACAAACTAGCTTGGCCCCGGGTTCTGGTTAACAGTAAAAGATGCAGGAACATAACAAAATTGACAGATTTAATATGTGAAGCGCCTGAATTGACCCAGGACCCAACAGTTTTGTCTTCACTAATCAATTAAGACGTTAACATAGGTCAAATAACTGAAATTCAAACAAATTGCTTTTCTTCCCGGAGCAGCACATCGAATTCTCGACGATTCAGATAAATTAACAAATGAATCACAAGGAATGGTAGGTTTAAAAACTGGGCAGAACTGAAACAACGAACGAAGTGCATCGTTCTCGCAAGTTAGAAAGAAATGAATGAAATTGACGGACAACGTCACCTTGAACGAAGGGACGGGATTCCCAAGAGGGTCTATAGGGTTGGAGACATCGAGATCCTGGGAGCAAATTCTGAGCCATAGAGAGTCCTCGGAAGCCGAAGCTCTGAACCTCTTACTCACACAAGCGATTCTGGCAGTATCTTCGGGGCCTAGCTTTGATAAGATTATGTGCAGCGCTAAATCGCCGACTGACTCCAACCCCATCTCTACCCGTTGCGGCCAGTGGTAATGCTAACCGATCACGTTTGCGACAATCTCAGGTGTGCCGTACCAAGTTCCAACGCACTTTTCTTTTATGCTAAAAAATTTGGCATAAATACACGACTTAATAACCTCGTGAGGGTTAGATTAGAACCTTATAACCTATGCCAGCTGATACGTAAATTTTTGACGTAAAATAATATTCGGTATCTGAATTGTTTAGTTTCTAAATTTATAAAAAGAGTAAAATATTATTTTGGTCCTTTTTAGATAGCACCTTTCTCAATTTGGTCCTTCTTAGATGGCCTTTCTCAATGTAGTCCTTTTTAAATTAATCAGTTATCAATTTGGTCCTTACCATTAAAACTACTAACGGAGTTAGTTGAGGTGGATAATTTGGAGTAACTTTATAATTTTTAAATATTAAGAGGGTTTTTAATGTAATTATTTTGGGAAATTTTATAATTTTCACAAATTGAAAATGGTACCTTGTTTTTTTTTCAATTTGTGAAAATTACAAAATTGTCCCAAAATAATTACACTAAAAAGCCCTACTATTATTTAAAAATTATAAATTTACCCCAAATATCCAACTCAGCTAACTCTGTTAGTAATTTTAACAGTAAGGACCAAATTGATAATGAATTAATCTAAAAAGGACTAAATTGAAAAAGGCCATCTAAGAAGGACCAAATTGAGAAATGTGCTATCTAAAAGGACCAAAATGATGTTTTACTCTTTATAAAAATAATATTTAGTCCTCAAAATTTTTAACTATATCAACTATTTAGTCCCTGGATTTGACAAAATACTATTTAGTCCCCGAATTTGTAACTATATCAACTATTTAGTCTCCAAACTTGGCAAAAATACTATTTAATCATCGAATTTGCAACTCTGTCAACTATTTAGTCTCCTGACTGTTACCCGTTATAATTGGCAGAGTTGTAAATTCGGTGATTAAATAGTATTTTTGCCAACTTTGGGGACTAAATAGTTATCATAGTTACAAATTCGGAAACTAAATAGTATTTTGTCAAATTCAGGGACTAAATAGTTGACATAGTTAAAAATTTCGGAGAGTAAATAGTATTTTTGACAAATTCAGGGACTAAATAGTAGTTTAACCAATAATGCAGGGATTAAATAGTATTTTGTGTCTAAATTTTTTTTATAAATTCTCAAATAGATTATGAAATATTTCTTAACCCTAGTGAGATATCGTGCTTACCCCACCCTAAACTTTTCAATAAAAAAAATAAAAATAAAAATAACTATAGGGTTAATCTAATAGGTGTATTTGGTACAAGCGGTAATTTTTTAATTTCATTGTCAAGATAAAAGATTTTGTGAATATTAGATTAGTTGTTTGATTTAAGAATAAAACACTATTTTAGTATGTCTCCTTTGTCAATTTGGTCCCTCATATATTAGTATTGTCAATTTAGTGCCTCAAGTATCAAACCGTTATCAATGTGGTCTCCCAGTTAACTTATTGTTACAATATTTAATCGATTTGATGATGTGTCAGGTTAACTTGTGATTAAGCAAAATTTTATTTGACTAAACATGATTATATATATTTTTTTACTTTAAAATTTTACTTTGACTAACCCAAAACTAACGTCGTCGTCCAATGTCCTATGAGAATATACAGGGTATATTCTCAAAATACATTCAAGAAATAGGATGCGTACAAAGGTCGTGTAATGTGCGGACTAGGCTCATAAATTGCACTTGGGTTATTATGTGCAAAATATGTATCTTGTCTCCCCTAATCAGTCATAGTCCAAGGTGAATACCACTATTAGCTATGGATCAAATATGAATTTTTGTTAAATATAGATCCAAGGCAATTTAGCTATATTATGCATAATAATCTATCTCTACCCAAATAAAATTTTTATGTGAAATAATTTATAATAATAAGTGGGTCATTTTTTTTTTTTTTGATAGGATAAGTGGGAGATGGTTAAATATTATTATAAATTAATAAATATTAAATATGAAATAATGGAAAGCAAAACTAATAAAGGTTTGCTTAAAGCCATTGATTTCAAATGTTAGAGTACTATTTTGGTCCTCAATGTTTGCATGAAGTTTAACATTGGTCCTCAATGTTTTAAAAGTTTAATTTTTTTCGATTTTGGTCCTCAAATGTAACACCGTTAGCTTTTGCCATTAAATAATGACGTGACATACTTACGTGGCACGCCCTCTCTCGTACCTGTCGTATTTTAATGACGTGACATAACGTATCACTACCATATCATCCCATATTGTCACATCATCATCTTCTCTCCTTCATCATCACCATTATCATCATCATCTTGGCAGTGATGTATCAAAACAGTAAACTTCATGCAAATATTGAAAACCAGAATGCTTATAGTTATATGTAGAGATTAATTTTTTACTTAACTTCTTCTATATATAGCATAATAAAATATAAAATATAAATATGAATAAAATATATAAATATGAATAAATAGATATATATGAGAGGTTTTATATATCAGTAAATAATTTTATTAATATATATTAAAAAATAATTAATTTTTAAATTTTATTTAAATAAAAGTGCCGTTCTTTTGCTCTTCCCATTTAGATTTTATCATATTTGCTTCCATCTTTATCTTTATTTGATCTTCATTTATTTTAAATTTTAGATTTTATCAATCTTCTTCTTCTTCCCACGTATATCCTCTTAGAACTTAGAATTTTGGAAAATCTTTTCGATTCCCCTTTTCTTCGCTATATATAGCATCCACGCACTGACGGACAAAAGGTGGAAGCTATTTCGTAGTTTTGGCTGGAGCCGTTTTTGAGAGTTGTATTGGTCACACTGATTCGAATTCGGAGCCAAAGAGAAGAGAACGGAGGAGGGAACGAGAGGGTAATGCTATTGCCCGCCATCTCGGTTCGCCACTGTAGCCGCCATCCACGCCGTAGCAGAGGCCGCGAAAACAGAACCATTGTCGCTAACCCTTGATTTGGTGCGTCGAAGGTAACCCATTCTTCCTTTGCAAACTATATATTGGTATTCGGAATCTGTTTTGATGGTTGGGATGCCGTGATTTTTCGTAAGTAAGAAAGAAGAGTTGGTTTGTTGCGGTGTATTGTTGACCAGTGCTACGTTTTGTTCACTAGCTGTTAAATGATTGTTTTGGATAGTGTATCATGCTATTTGGAGGCTTTGGAATAGGAATATCTTGGTTTGTTGTAGTGGAAGTGATACTGGGTGTTTTAATTTGACTAAAATTGCTATAACTGAGATTAGAGATTTTGTCTCAGTAATTGTTACTTCCCACTAGTTTTGTTAGACTTTCTCACCAAGATTCTGATGCCTTTTGTGTAAATTTCAGGCAGAAATTCTGCTGATATGCTCTGCTTTTAAGATTTAACTATGAATTATCACCTAAGACACTACACTACACTAAAGAAGTTTAAACAAGTTTCCAAAAGTATTTGCAAACTTTATTCATTTTTCTCAAGAGAAATTGAACGAACTACTTTCCATTAGCTACTTGGAGTAGCTCTTCAGCACCAGGCCAATGTGGATGGGTAAGGTACAGCATGCTTGTTTTCTCGGAGAATGTGCCTGGGAGATGTCATGGACATGGTGCTGGTCAGACAATACTTCGACACCATGAAGGAGATCGGGGCATCCTCGAAGTCCTCATCCATGTTCATACCGCATGGCCCTGGTGCAGTGAGGGAAATTGCTACTCAGATTCGGGATGGCCTTCTTCAAGGCAATGTTGCCCAGAATCTGATTTAATTAAAGTTTTTCTGCAGCTGTGAATAGTAAGATATTTTTCTCGTTTAGTTATGTGTGTGGAATGCTTGTAAGTTGATGATTAGATCAAGACAACGCTTCTTCTGCCTTGCGTGATTATTTAATAGAACTTGTACTGAAAAAAGTAACAGAATTTTGAATTTCATTAGCCACTTGCAGAAAAGGAGAAGCTAGGGATTAGTGCATCGTTTTATCTCATGTAATTTTGTTACTGTTTCTTTTATTTCATTAATTTTTATCTTTTAGATATGGCATTAAATTACATTAGTAATACAAAAGCTACAATCAATCTGTGAAGAACTTATTAAAGACATGTAGGTTAAGTAAGTTAGTTTAAAGGTCTTGTTTTAGAACTTGCTTTTTCTGAATGACATATTAAGCACTTGCTTTATACTAGTTACTTAATGATATTTGTCCCTTTTTTAAAGGTTGATTTTTACAAATCAGTTCGTATTTAAAGGTTTAAGTTACTTAATAGTTATTTTAAGAATTTTTATTCAAGGACCAACTTTGCATTGAGTCTCAGGTGTCTTCTCAAGACCTTGTATATATAGAAGAGGACCATTTGTCTCCAACTATGATATCGGAGACAGCACAAGGTGCCATGGAGAATGGAGATATTCCTGAGAATGCCAATGAGGGTATGAATTTTGTGGTTTTTCTTTCTCTCCATTTCATGTATGATTATTAATTTTTTTTTATATATTATTGTCTATAATTCTTTATTGTCATTTTCAGATTGCCCAGGTTCCCAATCTCAGTCTGCAGGAAAATCCGGCGCATGCGAAGGATGCCCAAATCAACAAATTTGTGCCACTGCCCCTAAAGGACCTGATCCAGGTTCCCTTTTTCTCTCATCTAAACCTTCATGACTATAATCTCATGAAGCTTTGCTCTTATTATCTCTTTCACTTTAAGATTCTATTAATTTTATTTATTTGAGAGTTATGTGGTTCTGTGCTAACTTAATTTGGCTCCTTACATCTCCCCAATTAGAATAAAATGGCACTCGATGTGTTTTTATGTTTTTACTATTGATCTTGGAATAAGGTTATTATGCTTACCAATGACTTGCATAAAATCCCATGTGTCTATATATAGAAGGGAGAGAATGATTTTCTTCATACCTGTGTGTTATGCTGGATTTCGGGGATGTCATATAAAAGAAATTAAAGCAAAGAAACATTTGCAATTTTCAGTCAAGTTAGATCTGTTAATCCCTTGCACGTGTTATGGAAATCATTGCTTTCTAAAGGTTATATTATATCGATTACCCATATTTTTTAACTCTGTAGTTGTAGGGTAAGTGACTAAAGGTTGGATTCAATTTGAGGTCTGTAGGATCCGACTAGAAATGGTGGTTATTGTGAATTTTCCCCATATCTTTTGTCCCATTTATTCATATAATTCTATCCAAATGAGAGCTACTAATTGAAAATTTTTTATGAGTTTCTGAGTTATAATTCTCAGAATTGATTGAATTATTCTGATTCAGAGAAACCGATACATATAGGGGACCATGGTTACATGTTAACACTAGAATCACATAATCTGTTTCCAATCTTAAGAAAAACATTTAATCACCTAACAACTATATTTAAATTTAAACTAAGATAGGATAAGATAAGTATCCTATTTTAATTTAAATAAATAAAATGTCTAACTCTACTAATAATAACAATAATTGTAACATAAGGACCCTCCCCCTCAAGCTGTGGAATGGATATTGATCATTCCCAGCATGATAGTTAATTCTTCAAATTATCACACTTGACTTCCATAGGACTATTTGCTAGTATTCTGATTTCATTGAGTAGCCTTACAGCCAAATACCTTTACATATGCCTTGAGATAGCGCTCTAAATTCTGCTTCAGCACTACTTCTTGCAACAACTAACTGTTTCTTCTCCATGTCCCCAAGTTTCCCCATACAAAGGTGCAATATCTCAAAGTAGATCTTTTGTCAATAACACAGCCTGCCCAATTAATATCCGTGTAAATTTCGACTCCTCTGTTGCTATTCTTCTTAAAAAAATTCCCTTCCCAGCTGCTGACCTCAAATACCTTAGAACTCAATAGGCAACCTCTAGATGTTCTTCATTAGGACAATTCATAAATTGACATATCACACTTACAGGCAAGCCGATATCAAGTCTTGGGAGAGAAAGGTAAACTAACTTGCCCACTAACTGCTGGTAGCTTCCTAAGTCAACTAAGGGACTTTCATGTGAGAATTTAGACTTGTAGTTAGTCTTCACAGGTGTTTCCGTTGGCTTACTGCTAAGCATACCAGTCTCTTGGAGTAAATCCAAGGTATATTTACGTTTTGAAATAGCTATCCCTTTCTTAGACCTTGCTACTTCCATCTCTAAGAAGTATTTGAGTTCACCAAGGTTCTTTGTCTCAAACTCCTTAGCTAAGATAGTCTTGAGTAGTGCAATTTCCTCACAAAAGTCTCTTGTGATAACTATATCATCTACGTACACAATTAGAATTGCATTTTTTCTAGTAGTTGAAACTTTGTAAAACAATGTATGGTTCGCTTGGCCTTGGGTATACCCATATCACTTGACATTAGTAAATCTCACAAACCATGCTCTAAGAGTTTGTTTTGGACCATAAAAAGATTTAAGGAGCTTACATACCTCCCCATCACTATTGTTAAGGCTAGGTGGAATGTCCATATACACTTCTTCCTTGAGGTCTTCATTCAGGAAACCATTTTTTATGTCAAGTTGGTGTAATGGCCAGTCGAAATTAGCAACTAATCAGAGAACTTTGATGGAATTGAACTTAGCTATCAAGGGCAAAGGTTTCCTGATAGTCAACGCCATGTGTTTGAGTGTATCCCTTAGCTACCAACCTAGCTTTGTACCTACTGATGCTTCCATCAGAGTTATATTTGATGGTGAATATCCATTGGCAGCCCACTAGATTTTTCCTTCAGGTAATGTAGTTAGCTCCCATGCATTATTCTTGATTAAAGCATCCATTTCCTCTTTCTTTGCTGTCCTCCACTTCTCTTGTTTAAGTGCCTCTGCAATAGTATTAGGCACCTTTTATGGAAATATTGGTGAGAAATGCCCGGTAATTAGTTGACACTTGACAACTTATCATAGCAAATAAAATTGGCAATTGGATGCTTGGTACAAGTTCATACTCCCTTATTGCTATAGGCAGATTCAAACCTTCATCAGAGCCCTTAGAATTTGCAGGACTTGACATGGGGTTCTCGGTTTGCATCATTGGAGTTGCATGATTCTCTGTTTGGATCCCATTTCATCTGGTATAGACTTTGCCAAATTTGTTATCGTGGGTGGTTTGGTCGTTTGGATCTGTTGTTGAGGTACTGACATTTTTGGAATTTCTGTTTGGGTCTCAAATCTGTCCAGAAAACTCCTTTCCTTTATTCTCTTCCCCTGAATGGATGTTTGGGGTAATAAGGTTCATGTTCAAAGAAGGTAACATCCATGGTAACAAAGAATTTTTTTAGGGACAGTGAGTAGCCCTTATACCCTTTTGTGTGGAGGAATAACCAAGAAAAAGACACTTGACAGCCTTTGGATATAGTTTATTATGAATTATTTTGTGAGGAAATCTTTGTCTCTGTCAAACCCTAGTACTTTACATTTTCCATTTATCAGTTGTTGTTGTGTACTGTTGTAACTTGTAACTGTCTTGCTAACCAACAACAGCGTTGTATGATGACTACCTAGGATATGCTTTGTACATTGTTCTCTCCAGGTCCAGGTATCTGCCGACTAATTAATTGATTAAGCTATTTATGTAAATTGATCCTTTTTTTAAATGGTAATTAATATTTTGAAAATATTCTATGGTGCCTCCTGTTTTCTTTCTTTATGTTTAATGGTGATAAGACATGGAATTATGATGCATTAATATAACCTATCTTTCTTTTTTCCAAGTTCTCCGGTTGATTTTCTTTTTTTGGTGAAGAACTAGTTAGTTTAATATTATAACGCACTAATATTTAATGGAAATGCATGTGGTTTGGCATGACAAATTCTGCTTTCATATTTGATGCCTTAAGAGCTCTGGTTACATGTCTTTTGCATTTGTTTCTACAGACCATGTAGCCATTGCTGAAAGAATGGCTACTGTGAAGCATAAGATACTCGTTCTATCAGGAAAGGGCGGAGTTGGCAAGAGCACATTCTCTGCCCAGCTAGCCTTTACTTTAGCAGCAATGGATTTTCAAGTGGGTCTTCTTGACATTGACATTTGTGGTCCAAGTATCCCTAAGATGCTTGGCCTAGAAGGTCATGATAATTTACAGTTGAGCAACTTTGGTTGGTCTCCTATTTATGTGGAGTCTAACTTGGGAGTTATGTCAATTGGATTCACGCTTTCTTACCCTGATGAACCACTTATTTGGACGGGTACACACAAATCATTACAGATCAAGCATTTTTTGAAGGATGTCTACTGGGAAAAACTTGATTTTCTGGTAATTGATACTCCGCCTGGAACATCAGATGAGCATATTACTATTGTCAAGTGCCTTGAGGCCACTGGAATAGATGGTGCAATCATAGTTACTACACCTCAACAAGTTTCCTTGGTTGATGTGAGGAAAGGAGTGAATTTTTGCAAGGAAATTGGAGTCAAAATTCTTGGGGTTCTAGAGAATATGAGTGGTCTTTGTCAGCCTTTCACAGATTTTAAATTTATGGAGATGACAGATACAGGGGATGAGAGAGATGTATCAGAGTCTGTTAGAGAGTACTTGAGAGAAAAAGCACCAGAAATGTTGAATTTGATTGCTTTTAGTGAAGTATTTGATAGTAGTGGTGGTGGAGCAGCAAAGATGTGCAATGAGATGGGGGTACCTTTTCTTGGTAAGGTTCCATTGGATCCACAACTTTGCAAGGTAGCTGAAAAAGGTCAATCCTGCTTTGTTGATAAAGATTGTTGTGTTAGTGCTTCTGCATTGAAGAAGATTATAGAGAAATTGATGGAAAGTATTGAGTTACCAATATCTCCCAATAGTGATGTTTAAATGAAAATGTCTTTATATTCCTCTCCAAGCTTTTGGTGTAGATTACTAGTGAGGACCTTTTGAATTTGACTCTTTAGGTTGTTTACAAGACTTTATATTATTTGAGCTCTCTAGAAGAGCCTTTTCTGTTTTTCCTTGCAATTGTTATTCTTTATTATTGAATTAGAGTACTTTTATGCTTTTGTTGTTATTAAGGAAACTCAGGAAGCATTGTTCCTTGAAGCTCATAAAAAGAGTTAAGTATGAGTTATCCATTACTAGGGCTGAACACCGGTTCGGGATGGCCCGCCAACTCAATCCAACCTACCATGTTGGGTTGGGTTGGTGGGTTAGTTCTGGTTGAAATTCTCTAGCCCAAATCATGGCGGTTCAGGTTGTGGTTTCATGCATAATGAGCTCGCCGGAATCGAACCAAATTGCCAACCTGTCCAAAAAATTTTTTATATGCATTTATGATTAAAAAATGACTTGATGGATTGATTTCAAATTCTCTCATGATTTTTTTTTATTATTCCATACTCGACATGCAAATTTTTCCATTCATGAAATTAATTAATTAATTAACAACATAGTTGAATCATATGATGTGTGCATTACGCATTGAAGTCTCAAATGACAAAATGACAACTAGTTAAATTAAGGCTAAAGTACTATTTTGGTCCTCAATGTTTGCATAAAGTTTAATGTTGGTTCTCAATGTTTCAAAAGTTTAATGTTGGTCTTCAAAGTTTTATTTTTTGGTCGATTTTGGTCCTCGAGCGTAACACCGTTAACTTTTTGCCGTTAAATGATGACGTGGCATGCTTATGTGGCACACTATCTCTCTCACGAGTCATATTTTAATGACGTGACATGATACATCATTGTCACGTTACCCCACATTGTCACATCATCATCTTCTCTCCTTTATCATCATCATTATCATCATCATCTGGGATGACGTGGCAGTGATGTGTCATGCCACATCATTAAAATATGACACGTAGAAAAGATGGTGTGCCACATAAGCATGTCACGTCATCATTTAATGACAAAAAGTTAACGGTGTTACGCTCGAGGACCAAAATCGACCAAAAAATAAAACTTTAAGGACCAACATTAAATTTTTGAAACATTGAGGACCAACATTAAACTTCATGCAAACATTGAGGACCAAAATAGTACTTTAGTCTTAAATTAATCATGATTAAAATAAACTTGAAAAGAAATAAATGAAACGCGATATTAAAAAAGTTTATAAAATATAATTAGTTATTCTATATTTTATTTTATATTAAGCATTTTTTAAATTTTGGCTAATATTGCTCAAGAAAGAAAGAAAAAAAAAGAACTGGCTCGCCAACCTGAACCAATCCAAACTACCAGTGAATGGTTTGGGTTAGTTGATGCATTTTTATTGAACTCGAACCAACTCAATCCGCTAATATTTTTAGTCAGCCCAAATCAATCCGTCCTCGATCCGAACCAATTCAAACCGTGTAGAGCCCAATCAATTACTGTTAGTGCAGTACATTTAGAGTTGATTCCAAAATTGAGTATTTTAGTATTTATGTTGAAATTATTATGTTTTAAAAAAATAAAAAAGATCTGTTAAAATTAATGAAGCAAAGTTAATGACCCTTTAATAAATTATAGTCATCATAACCGAGAATCGAACCAGACAAAGACTCGGACAAGTGTTCGGTTCATGGTCTGATCGATTTAACAGGTCGAACCGTCGATTGAACCGGATGACGCAATAAATAATAAATATTTATTATTCTTAATATATAAAATGACATCACTCAAATTTTAGGTTTCAATATACATAATTTTGAAGTTTTAAATTACATGACTTCTCAAAGTTTTAATTTTCAAGACTTGTCAAACTCTGAAAGAACTTAATCAAACTAAATATGAAATTCTTGATAATCATGACTTTTAAATTTTAATTTTCAAGACTCTTATAATTTTAATTTTTAAGATTTCTTTAATTTTTTTTTAATTTTTTAATTTTTTAAAAAATAAAATTGGACCGGTTTGACCACCAGTTGAACGGTCCAACCCGGTTGACCGGTTGGACCCCGGTTAAATCCGGTCCAACTAGAAAAATGGTTTTCTTGGTCCAACCGACTCGCCTTTGTATTCGATTGGCGGTTGAACCGGTTGGACCGTCCGGTCCAGTTCTTACAACATTGATCATAACATTTCAGCTACAGAGAAGTAACGATGATTAGTAGTTGTGTGAACTGGGCCCATAACCTTAATACTTTGAAATGAGCTAGCTGTACTAGACTGTAACGGGTTGACTATTAAATAAGTTTGAACATATTGATTCATTTATTAAATAGTTTTATATTTAATGTTCAAGTCCACTCATAGTGGCTCGCGAGCTAAACGGATTAGCTCGCATGTCATTCTTTTTTTTTTCAAAAATTTAAATAATTTTAAAATTATTTTTTAAGAAAATAAAAGTGTAACTACGAAATATTCCACCTTGGGACATGTGGCACTAAGCTTCCAGAAGTCTAGTGACAACACACGCTAGCAGCACGTGGCACCACTTATCTGCTACTTACGTGGCCCTAACCCACGTCACCTCGCGAGGACACCTACTGAACTAGACATGGAAACTCCTTGGGCATTGTGGGACGACCACGTCCCACGAGATCATGGGTCGAGCACGTCCTCCCCATACTCAGTATAAATAAACCCTCACCCGGGGGACTAAGGATATGCAAGTTCAAGGACTATAGCACTAGATCCGAGACATCTCAAATACTTCTAGAGAGCATTACTCATAGCCATTCTAGCAGGCATCCTGAGCACCCTCATACGCCTTACGCACATCCTTCACGCATCCCGAGCTCAGTCGTAGGCCTCGTCAGGTTTGACCACCGGCAAGCTCATCTCCATCCCTGGAGCATCCCACCAATAGGGCTTCCAGCAGCTCTCAGAGACATAATCTAAACATTTAAACTCAACCAAAATTCAACAAAACTATGCAAAACATCACTTAACAACTAAATATTGCAAATCCTACTAAACTTAACCAAATGCAACTCATTGACAATTTTAGCTATAAAATTTGCCTGTAATGAACGCCCAAATAACTCTATTTTATGGAGTTATCAGTTACCGCGCAATTGGACTATGCAATGTCAGCTATAAAATTATTTCTAAAGTCCTTACCAATCGTCTTCAGGAGATTATGAATGATCTTGATCGCACCTAAAATCAACCTAACTTTAGGGTATAAAATAGCATTGTGAACACCCAATTTTGGCCGCCCTAAGGCCGAGGTCGCGACCTCGACCAAAAAATGATAGGATCAAGCTTGCTGATTCCGACCCAAGAGAAACATAGGTTGCAACCTGCTTTAGGGCAACCCCCTTTCACAACCTCCCTGCCGCGAGGGTCGCAACCAAACTCATCACGTCGCCAGAAATCACGCCTGTGATTTAAGGCTCGCATCAGCGTGGTTAATGGCATCAAAGGGCGATCCAGGGGTCAACTTTCGGTGATTTAGGAGCGCAATGAAGCCTATAAATAGGCCTTAGAACGAAGAGAAAAGGGGACCCGGAAAAAAAAAAGAAACACTCCAAACTAGAAGAAAGTAAGTCCAGATAGGGCGAGTTCTTGAGTCTTGAAGGGTCGCATTCTAAAGGCCTGGGTAAGGTTCTATTTTCTAAAAGTGTGCACCTCCGTGTTTTGATTTCTTTAGTTTTAAGTGAGAGGTTGCGACCCCAAGGGTGGAAGTCGTGACCTCGCGCCCTCTACGTGTGTGTTCTTATCTTCTTTTTCGCTGGGTTTTAGGCCCTGGTCCCGACTTCTACTCTGTTGGTTGTGACCGGAGTCTCCTTGAACCCTAAAATTCTCCTTCTTCGCTTCTCCTTGCTGGGTTTCGAATCTCGGTTGCAACCTATGGAGTAAAGGTCGCGACCGAAGACTCCCCGAACCCTAGAGTTTTTCCTCTGTTAATTATTACTACTAGATCACAAGCCCTGGTCGCGACCTCTCATGTGTGGGTCGCGACCGAGACCTTCTAAATCTTAAATCTATGTATTTCATGTGTTTTCACCTACGGGTTTGTAGATCCCGGTCACGACCTGGTCCCTTAAAACCTTAATTATTTATCCTTCGTGGATTTATTTAATGCAATCATTCACTACACTAGCCGAGGAACTTTGAGTTTCGTCAAGTTTGCACCAAGGCCGCTTGGGTCCACAATCCGATGAACCTTGTTTGTTTGGTAGATAGGAGGCCATCTAGATTCATAATTTGATGAACCTCACCTCACATAAAGGGTCCATCTGAGCAATCGATGCTTGATGAAGCCCCTTCGCACCCCACCCCCCCAAAACTACATGACTCTGATCCCTTTCTCCAAAGGGTACGTAGGCGCCAAAACCTTGTCTTGGTTCAAGCCAATTCCTTGATGGAAATATGTTAAATCCAAATACATTTAAGTTTAGGGTTTCATGGGGTAACCATTACAAGGTGGCGACGAGCGGTGCCTAACACCTTCCCCTGGATGTAAGCAGTCTCTCGAACTTGTATTTTCTCTTTTAAAACTTATTTTTCAAAAACTTCTTCCAAGTTAGAGGGCAATAAACTTGGTGGCGACTCCCATAATTTAGGCGGTCGTTACAGTTTGCGACTCCACTGGGGAACAACGAGAGACAAGCCCATTTTATTTTAAATCTTAAATTTAAATATGTTTGGCCTAGAATTTGATTCTTGTTTGCATTTAGAATAATTTTCTATTTTGTTTGTGTGTTTTTTAACTTTCTTTGTCTTGTAGGTGTGAAGACCAAGCCTTCGGCGGGCTTCGAGGAGTTGCCACCAAGTTTTCCATAAAAACTTGGAAAAGGAAAATAAGTTAAAAAATACAATAAAAGTAGGTTTTAAAAATGGTTTGAGTTCGGGAGTCCGCTTGAGATGAAGGGAGGGTGTTAGGCAACTCTATTCCCCCATACGAAGATGGTTACCCCAAAAATTAATATTTAAAGTGTTTTAGCCTTAGAAGAGTTGGATTGTACACAAGAACATAAAATAAAGCAAGGACAGACTTGACCTAAGATAAAAACCTAGGGCCTACGTACCCTCAGATGTGTGTGGGGGACGCTCATCAAGTAAAGGATCAGATGGCATACCAGTGCAATGTGCCTAAAGAGACAAAGGCCCCTCGGCACCTATCTACCATGCATTAACATTCAAACAATTAACAAGACTAGAGAAATGTGTGTGTGGTGTTCATCAGGCAGAACGCCCAGATGGCGTGAAGACTAGTGCTCCTATAGAAGCAAAGGCTCCTTAGTGGCACTAGCTTACACATGTTAAGATAAAAAATTTGAATAAAAGACATAGAAGAGAAAAAAAAAGGAACAGAGGTTTTTCTACCTTTGACAGGTAGGGGGTCGCGACCTACGACAGGATAGGTCGTGACCCACGACCTCGGGTCAGGGTCCCGAGCTCAGGGATAAACCAGGGGGTCACGACATACAATGGGATACGTCATGACCCACGACCTCGGGCCAGGTCCCGAGGTTAGTGATGGGCCAGTGGTCGCGACATATGATGGGATACGCCGCAACCCATACACAAATTTCCAGAAAAATAAGAGTAGAGAAGGTACAACAAGCAAACATTGTACAATGGTTGAAATGGGTCGCCACCCCTACACCAAGGGGTCGCGACCCGCTTACAAAATCAGAAGAAGATAAAAGTTTAGGGTTCTGACCCTTAGATCTATGATGTGGAAGGGATCTTGGTCGACCCTTGGAGTAGCACAGAGCCTGGCTACTATCCCATTGATCTAAAGTAAGAAAAATATGTTTTGAAATGGATGAAAAGCATGTAGGTGAGGACTAAGTATACAAGAATCTTACCAGTTATTCAGTAATCTAGCAGAGCTTTGGCCTCCAAAAAACTCGGTCCTTCCAACTGAGGTGTAGCCTTCTATTCCGAGAAAGGAAATTCTGGCCATTTATGACCAACAAAGATTTATTCCAAGAAAGGAAATTCTGGCCATTTATGACCCATGGGTCGCGACCTAAGAGTCATGGGGGTCGCGACGTATGCTTGATTTCAGATATGATTGGATTGCGTCATAAATTAGAAGGGGGTCGCGACCTAAGAGTTCCTACGTCGCGACCCACCTTGAATTAACGCTTGGGGGGTTACGACCTACAAGTTTATGGGTCGCGACCCCTAAGCCTTCAACCCTGCATTTCTTCTCTTCTCTCTTTTTTTCTTTTTATCTTTTATACATTTTTTCACTTAATTTCATTTTTTATTATTTTTATTATATCATTTTTTTATATTTTTTATTGCACTTCTTGAGGCTGGACAAAATGTGGTGTCCACAGCAGGGAATTCACTTTGTGGATGATGGAGGGTAGTCTCCAAGGCTTCAACTTACACGCCCACTCATTTTATGCATTGATCTATTAACCCTAACTGCCTCTACACTTGAGGCTCACCTTGATAGATAGAAGGGGTCTGAGGAACCACCCCATTAGGCTTTGGCCTATGGAAGTGGACCGTTCGAATTTGCCTAGATTGTTACCCAACATTGAGGGCTAATCCTCATTGGCACCTGTCGTGCAAGGTTCTCTATCATGACGGGATCTCTACCTGCTAAAGGTAGGGGCAATCTAGGAGCCTTTTCTAGGATCTAGAGTTTAACCTAAATCAGCTTCGTAATGACCCTTAGCAGCCATATACTCTAGGACAACCAATTTTCGTAAAAGTCCCAAAAGCCAGCCTGTAGGTCACGAGGAGCAAAAATTTTTGCATTTGCATAAAACACTGCACTTTTTCTTTTAAAACCATAAATGCCCTCGAAGTGAAACCCATCCCCATTAGTGCCTGGAAACCAAACGGCCAAGGCACTTGCATGATGAGTGTTTATACTTTCGTAGCTTGATGCTTGAAAGGAGGTGATGTGATGTCACTCCGGTGCAATTAAGGCTCCTATACTTGGATACTAACTAAAGTCATGGCCTATCTTGCATGTGATCTCAAGATTGTGCAATATGTGCCACGCTGCGTCACCTGAGCTCAAAAGGCACAAATGGATTCACAGACCGTGTACCAACTGGTCGTTGACTCTGTCACCAAGTTCGCCAACTTAGGGCAGAGGTTGGAAGCCAATGTTGCCCACACAGCGACAGTTGAGGCCAAACTGGACCAAATCATGGCTCTCTTGGCCCAAGGCGCCGATCAAATGGAGCCCTCAAATCGTGAAAAGGGAAGAATAAGTGGACCACGAGATCCCAAGATTCTGAGAAGGATCGGGTCGATGAGGAGATCAATGCCGAAGACCCCCTGAGAGAGGAGCACAACAAGCTGACAGTGAACGCAGAAGCTATCATGGCTACCTTAAAAGCCCAGCAGGGTAAAATGGCCATATTGGTAGAGGACTTATTGGGTAACATGGAAAGCAGGATAGCTGAGGAAGTTGGAAAACCCATGGAAAAGGTCAGCAGGAAGATTGAGGCATTGGGACTTCAAGGGAAAGAAGGCTTGAACTAAGATTTGCGCCTATTTACCTTTCCAAAAATAGTAGCACCGCCCAAGTTCAAGATACCTAACTTCGAGAAGTATGGGGGAAATAGCAATCCGGATCATCATCTTCGAGGATATTGTGCTACAATGGGAATCTATAGTTCTGAGCCAACCTTTCTGCTCACACATTTCCACCATAGCTTGACAGGGGTAGCTTACAAATGGTACATAAGGCAGGATGATGCTGTGCTGAATTAGTAGAGCACAATGGTGAAAGCTTTTAGGGAATACTTCAAGCATAACATTCACACTGATTTAACCTGAGAGAGCATGCTGATGTTCCAGTGCAATTCGAATAAATCATTATGAGACTACGCAGCTAGGTGGAGAGAGACTGTCATGGAGGTCCGGCCGCCGCCAAAGAATTGTGTTGATACTTTGTTAAGTCCTTAACTAACCTAGCATATGAGATACTTTCTCTCCTCCCATACCACAACTATGCTCATTATAGTAGGGGAACAGATTGACAATAAGAAGTCGCAACCTGCGACTAAGAAAGGGTATACTTCAAACTATAGTGGGAGCAAAAGGAAGGAAGGAAGAACCAGTGCATTACGCGGAGACAAGAAACTTCACCATGAATGCAGTGGGGGCTCAAAGAGGTGCGCAGTGTAATAACAGCCCACAAACCAACAATTTTAAAAAAGAAGACAGGGAACTGCTAGACATGGGACTTACAAAGGCTGAGCTATATCACCACTTGTACAAGGAAGGAATCATAGGCCCCACCCCGGGCAGGGTTTGGAATCCTCCTTACCCTGCATGGTTCAATCCAGATTTGACCTGCCTATACCACCAAGGCACACTACAACAAAACACAGATTTACCCACGGATAAATCCGTGGGTAAATGAGTTTACCCACAGAATCATCCACGGACACAATCCGTGGGTAAAACTGGCATGGGTAAAAAATTACCCACGGAATTTTGAGTCAGTGGAGAAATCCGTGGGAAAATAGCCACGAAATTTTAATTTTAGCCACGAATTATCCCGCGAGTAACTACCCACAAATCCAATCTGTGGGGAATTTCATAGATTCGACCGGCTGTCGGCGAACTTCACCGGTCGCTGGCAACCCCTCCGATCACTGGCCGCCTGTCGCAGGCAATTGCTCCTGTCACCGGCCACCGCCGGCAACTCCTCCGGTGACTTCCATAGACCACTAGGCCATTTATCACTTGTTGTTTTATTAATATAAAACATTTTATATATATACATCTAAAATTTATCAGGTTTCTGGATGAAGATGTCTCCTTTAAAGGGAAATTGATTCCCTTTGACGCTGAGTGGGTCATGTTGGCTAGTCAGCATTACCCTCTGGATTACGGGATGACTATGCTTCAGGGCATATGACCTAGGAGGTTATGTTACTGCTTAGCCGCCTGGCAAGCTTTGCCTATCAACGGAAGATGAAGGGGGTAGGCCTTTTTCTTTAACTTTGATTATTTTCCTGTGGGGTACCTTATCTCGATGGCTCTTTCTTTGTAGAAAGTGGTGGATAATTTGATGGAGGAGAACAACCGCATAAAGGAGTTGGAGGAAAAAATCTCGAAGAAAAAGGCTGAGACCTCAAAGACCCATCGCTTGGACTTTCTGCATTTTGCCAACTACGAGATGCAGAATGGTATCGTGCAGTTTGACGATTTGATGGGCATTTCTTTTCCTCTAGAGATTAGGGCAAGGATCCATTCTTCATGGGAGAAGATTGAGGGTGAGTTTCGCGCCCGTCATCGCGGACCTCCCATTAAGGATAAAGGAGTATGATATTGCTCCTAACCCTCATAGGGATGCTCCAACGGTGCTGGTCGGCTCCTCCCCATCAAGCGGGCGATCGAGCCCTCAGAATGTTGCCCCTGGTAGAAATGCCTCTTAGTTTAGGTTTTTAGTAGGTGATAGGTCTTCATACAGTTACGTGTTTGTACTTTGAGATGTTAATCCTCGTTAATGTATATACTTTTTGATGATTAAGAAAACAAAAGTTTCGACAAGTATGAGAGTTGATCAATCGCATTGTATTTAATGTTCTTGTTTAATCAAAGTTAGTACATAACATAGGATAACAAACTTGTCTTCGGACTAAGACATAGTGAAGTACTTCTTGAAAATGAGTACCTAACATAGAGTAGTAAACTTGTCTTCAGACTAAGACAAAGTAAAATACTTTTTGAGACTTCTAGCATTCCAGGTATTGGGTACACGCTCTCCCGTCAAATCGGCAAGCTTCAATGTGCCATGGGAGGCAATCCCGATGACCCTGTATAGGCCTTCCCAATTTGGCACAAACTTGCCGTGAAGGCGGTGCGCCTGTTGTTGATTGCTGTTCGCATAACGAGATCATCTTTTTTGAATTCTCGTGGTCAAATTCCCTGATTATACCTTCACGCGAGAAGCTTCTTGTAAGTGGCATTTTTTAGCACCGTAGCCTCTCAGCGTTCCTCAGCTTCATCCAGATTGATGAAAAAATTTTCTGAGTTGTAGTCCGAGTATTTTGGTACCCGATCTGAGGGGACCCCAATGTTCGTGGGAACTATTGCTTCTTTCTCGTAGGTTAGAGCAAATGGTGTTTCTCCTGTTGCTGAGTGAATCGTTGTCCGATAGGGCCATAGGACTGAGGAGAGCTTGTCCACCCAATCCTCATTTGCCTCTGCAGGCGCTTCCATAATCCTTCGAGAATGATTCTATTTGCCATCTTGGTTTGACCGTTGGTCGCTGGATACTCAACCGAGGTTGTCCGATGGTCGACGTGTCATTCTTTGCAAAAGTTTTTAAACTTTTCACTGATGAATTGACGACCATTGTTTGTGATCAAGACGTGAGGAGGACCAAATCTGGATATGATGTTTCGTCAGAGGAAGTTTTGGACGTTTTGGGAGCCGATGGTAGCTAGAGGCTCAGCTTCAATCCACTTTGTGAAGTAGTCGATTGCTACTATGAGGAACTTCCTTTGTAGTGTGCCTTGTGGGAGAGGCCCAAGTATGTCCATTCCCCAAGTATCAAATGGCCAAGGGGACTCGATTGGTTTTAGTTCGCCGGGGGGTTGGTGTATGAAGTTTGCGTGCTGTTGGCATTTATCACAATTGGTGACTAATGTCTCCAAATCTGCCCTCATTGTGGGCCAATAGAAAGTTGAGCGTAATGCTTGCTTGCGGAGTGCCCCTGAGGATTAGTGGGTTCCACATACGCCTTCGTGGATTTCTTGTAAGATGTAGTTGGCGTCTTCAGCTGAAATGCACCTGAGGTGCGGGGATGAGAATCCCTTTTTGTATAGATCTTTTCCCCATACGAAATATCAAGTTGCTTGTCTCCTTATTTTTCGAGCTAGCTCCTTATCTATGGGTAGCGTGATTTCTGCCAAATATGCTTTTATTGGAGCCACCCAGGAGGCGTCGATTGCTATTGGTAGCATATTGGGAGTTATGTTGGGGGGTGCAATGTGGTTCGCAGGACTGTCTTGAGGCCTGACTGACTGGACATGGAGGCCAGTTTGGAGAGGGCATCAGCTTGGGTGTTTTGTCTTCGCGATATCCGTGTGATCAAGACGGATTCGAACCTGCTGATTTCTTGCTTAGCGCGCTCCACATATTTGGTTATGGTAGCTTCCTTGGCCTCGAAATCTCCATTGAGTTGTCCGACCACTAACTGTGATTCACTGAATAGCTTGACCTTTGATGCGCCTAAGTCGCGAGCTACCATTAGCCCGGCTATGAGTGCTTCATATTCAGCTTGATTTTTGGAGGCTGGGAATGTGAAGCACATGGCTTGTTCCACCTTGATTCCGTCGGGGCTTTCGGCTATGATTTCGGTACCCACAGATTTCTCGGTTGAGGAGCTGTCTACGTAGACTAGCCATGGGGATTTTCCTGGTTGTGGTTCGCGTATCGCGTCGTTGTTTAAAGTTGAGGCGTCCCCCTGTAGGCCTTCTGACGGAGTCATTTCAGCAATAAAATCTGCCATATCAAAACGAGAAGTTTTTGGATCAGTTACCCAAACACCTGAAGATGTTAAACCATTTGGGTATAGGTGGGTATTTGTCCGTAAAAAAAATGAGAAAAATGAAATTGTGAGATATAAGGCACGACTTGTGGCACAAGGTTTCTCACAAAGACTTGGTATAGATTATAATGAGACTTATTCTCCAATTATGGATACAATTACATTCCGATTTTTAATTGGTATGGTATCCTTTGAAGAACTTGATATTCATTTGATGGGTGTTGTAACTGCATATTTATATGGGCCATTAGATAATGACATATACATGAAAATCTTTGAAGGATTTAAGATGCCTGAAGCATATAAATCAAAACCCCGAGATATGTATTCCATCAAATTACAAAGATCTTTATATGGATTGAAACAATCTGGAAGAATGTGGTATAATCGTCCAAGTGAGTATTTATTGAAAGAAAGATATAAGAATGATCCTATTTGTCCTTGTGTTTTTATAAAGAAGACAAATTTTGGATTTTCTATTGTTGCAGTTTATGTCGATGACATAAATATTGTAGGAACTCCAGAAGAGATTTCAAAAACTGCACAATACTTAAGAAAAAAATTTGAAATGAAAGATCTTGAGAAGACAAAATTTTGTCTGGGATTCCAAGTGGAACATTTACCAAGTGGAATTCTTGTTCATCAATCATCTTACATTGAGAAGATTTTGAAACAATTTAATATGGATAAATCTTATCTTTAAGTTATCCGATGGTTGTTTGTCCACTTGATATAAAAACATATCCATTTCGTCCACGAGAAGATTACGAAGAATTTCTTGGTCCTGAAGTACCATATCTTAGTGCAATAGGAGCACTTTTATACCTTGCAAATTCTACTAGACCAGACATAGCTTTTGCAGTAAATTTATTAGCAAGGTTTAGTTCTGCAAAAACAAAAAGACATTGGAATGGTGTGAAACATATTCTTCGATATCTTCGTGGAACATCTGATCTTGGTTTATTTTTTCCAAAGAAAGGAAAGCTAGAATTAATTGGATATGCTGATGCTGGATATCTTTCTGATCCCCACAAAGCTCGTTCACAAACAGGTTACATCTTTACATATGGGGGAACTGCCATTTCATGGCGATCAATAAAACAAACCATCACAGCTACATCATCAAATCATTCTGAGATATTGGCTATTCATGAAGCAAGCCGTGAGTGTATATGGTTGAGAACAATGATTCATCATATTAAGGATGCATGTGGGTTGTCTACAACCAATGCCAAACCAACAATATTGTATAAAGATAACACAACATGTATTATACAAATTAAAGATGGATTCATTAAGGGTGATAGGATTAAACACATTTCACCTAAATTCTTCTATACTCATAAGCTACAAAAGAAAGGTGATATTGATGCTCGCAAAATTTAGTCAAGCGACAATGTAGCTGATCTCTTTACCAAAGCTTTGCCAACTAAAGTTTTCAAGAAGCATGTGTATAACATTGGAATGAGAAGTCTTAAAGACATTCATGATAAGATGCAAACTCGAGGGGAAGAAATTTTAAGTATAATTATATACTCTTTTTCCTTAGTTAAGATTTTGTCCCACTGGGTTTTTCTTAGCAAGGTTTTAACGAAGCATATTCATACGAAGTCCTGAAGACTTCAGGGGAAGAAAATTAATTATGAATTATGTACTCTTTTTCCTTAGCTAAGATTTTGTCCCACTGGGTTTTTCTTAGCAAGGTTTTAACGAGGCATGTTCATGATGAGTGCTCATCCAAGGGGAAGTATTATAAATATATGTATTTATATGTGGATGACCACATTTTCAACATTGAATTCTTCCTAAACCCTACACATGGTCACTTGTCTCTTTGTATCCTTAGTAACCTCTCCATAAAGGCCTCTTTAAGAGAATTGTGTAACCTTTCAATTAGTGTGCTTAAAGGTACATTATTATGTTCTTAATATTACCTTATGGCTAAAAGTCTTATAAATAGAGACCATTGTAAACAAGTGAAGGCATGAATAAAATTTTGTTGCTTCTTTGTCATATTCTTGTTATTCTTTATCTTGTGCTCTTTTGTTGCTAAGCTCTTGTTTTACAACAAAATATATATATATAATAAAGCTTCCACCAACTAAAAAGTTCTCATGAGTCAGCTCCTAAAAAAAATGTAGTCATGAGCCTTCAAATATATGTATGTATGTATGTATATATATGTATGTATACATATGTATACATACAATGTATGTCCCACAAGGATCTTATAGAGGCATACAAGCAGGAAGCGGCGAGGACGTCGCCAGATTGAGTGGGGGAGAATGTGACGGGCATCTTCTAGAAAGTTCCAGAATTCTCTAGAAGACTCCGGAATTCTCTACACTTCTCTCCACACTTCTACAAGTGTGTAGATTTCTCTTGTACATACTAGAATTATGTGGAATACTCTAGAATGTCCTAGGGTATTATAGAGAACTCTTGCACATAGTAGAATAGTATAGAATATTCTAGAGAGTGAATCTTGACCGTTGGATCAAGATAATCTCCACCGTCCATTAAGGAGGTGGGAGGCTATAAATAGGGGGAGGCCCCTCATTTGCAAACCATCCAAGAATTGTAAAGCATTCTCAAAGCAATACAAAGCATTCTCCAAGTTCTCCAACACTTGTGTTCTTCCAAGTCCTTCTCACTAATCTTCTTGAGTTAGTGGTTCGGTTAGGCTGACTAGCATTTGGAGAAGATAAGTGCTAGTGTCGCACGGTCGTTGGTAAGCTAAAAGTCCAAGCCCGTGACAGTTGTATACATTGTATGTATACATATGTATACATACATATATATATATATATATATACATACATACATATTTTTGAAGGCTCATGACTACATTTTTTTTAGGAGCTGACTCATGAGAACTTTTTAGTTGGTGGAAGCTTTATTTTATATATATATATAATTTAAAATTTGAATATAGATTAACATATAACAGTGATAGACCAAAAGCTGTAAATAACCAATGTTTTCTCTCTATTTGTAAAATAAAACATTTAAAATATATACGTAAGATTATAAGAATTTATATACAAATAGATGGATTAAAGGTTATAAAATATATTAAATGAATTATTAGATAAATAACGATTGTTTACAGGTTTAAAAAATTCCTTAAATATATAACCGAATGATCATCTCACCGTGCATATTATAAAAAATATTAAATAAATTTTTAGAAGATTTGAGATATAGATATTATAATTAAATAAATATTTATTGATGAAAGAAAGATAACACGTATCATCAAAATCATACTATAAAAAATTAAACTCTAAAATTTTCCTTAAAAAAAAGTATTCTCAAAAGATTCTATTTTTGTCTTTTTGTTAGTAAGAATCCGTCTGGGCCTGAGACGGATTCATTTAAAAAAAATCCTGATCTATCTGCTTGGATTAGGATTTTATAGATTTTTTTTGGGTAAATTACACTTTGATGTCCTGTGGTTTCGTCCGATTTCATTTTGGTGCCCTGTGGTTTCAATTTTGTCAATTTGGTACCCTGAGATTTTCATCATTAGCACTTTTGTGCCCTGAGATTTTATACCGTTAGTTTTAACGGTAATTTTACTATTTGAATTAAAAAAATCTTAAAAGCGGCTCGTTGGGGATCGAACCCAAAATCTCTAACAATATAGATTAATGCCTTAACCATTGGACCATAAAGTCTTGACATATTTTAATTTTCTTTCAATAAATATAATATGTCAAGACCAACTATACTCACTCTCACATTTATTTTACAGAATTACACTCTTCTCTTCCACTAAATCATTGAAAGGTTTGAGTCATTGAGTCATTGATTCAATTATTTAATCCGTTAAAAATTTGTTGAACTAATAAAATAAATAAATTTATTATTTTTATTTTAAATTTATTCTATTAAATCAATAAATTATAATTAATTAAAATAAATACAATAAATTATGTTACACTGAATATTATAAACATAGAATTTATACATATTATTATAATTAATAGTTATGTCATTTAAAATTAATTAAATAATACATATTTTAAAATAATTTATGTTATTAAATAATTATAATAGTTTTTTGTGGAAATAATAGTAATAGTTAAAATGTTATATTTTTTTTGTCCAAGTTAAAATTTTATATTAAATAATTATGTTATTTAAAATTAATGAAATAATATGTAATTTAAAATACTATTTTTTAATTAAATAATAGTTTTTTATTGGATAATTAAATAATATTAATATTTAAAACAATTTTATACAATTAAATGATATAAATTTTTAAATAATTTTTCATTTTATTTATACTTTTTATTTAATTGGTTTAAATTAAAAAATTAAAAAATTACTGTAGATAAAATGATATTGAGAATAGTGAAAGTAGAGAGGGTTAATAGTGCAATTGTTATATATATATATATATTTTTCCTTTTTTTGAAAGGAAAAAAACAATCAATTAGCACTTTGTGGCCCAATGGATAAAACATTATTTTTAAAATGAGTGATCTTGAGTTCGATCCCTAGTAAGTCGTATTTAAATTTTTTTTAATTCAAATAGTATAATTACCGTTAAAATTAACGGTAAAAAACCTTAGGGCACTAAAGTGCTAATGGTGCAAACCTCAGGGCACCAAACTGACAAAAATGAAACCACAGTGCACCAAAATGAAATCGGACAAAACCACAAGACACTAAAGTGTGATTTATCCTTTTTTTATATAATTAGAGATTCATTTTTTTAAAAGAACTTTTATTCAATTAATATCCGTTCACTTCACTTCTCTCTTTTTTTTTCAATTATTTATTAGTTTTAAAATAAGGGAATGAATTTTTTTTTCATTTATATTCATAATCATGGATAGGGTTTGAGTATGATACTATATTCCCTATTCATATTAAAGTAATTTAATTGTACATTTATATTCATGATTTAATAAGTTTTGAAATAAATTATTTTATTAATAAAAAATTGAAAAAAATAAGTTTTATATTGATAAAATAAAACTTATTTTATGGGTAGGGTATGGATAGAGTACTTTCTTACCTGTTCTCAGACCCGTTAACTTTGTACTCGAGCCCATACCAAAACCCACATGATAAAATTTCAGGGTATCCATTGTCTATGGGTATTTTGATCATCTCTAATAGAGACTAATTTTTCATGGAAAGAACTAATTTAGACATTACAAATTCAATAAGAAATAAAATAAACAATGAATTCGACTATTCGTAAGATCCAGAAATGGGGATTGATTTTAATACTCGCTTAAGTTTGGGAATAGGAAATATAGTACCATACTCAAACCATATCCATGATTATGAATATAAGTGAAAAAAAAAAATTATTCCCTTATTTTAAAACTAATAAATAATTGAAAAAGTAAAAAAAAGAAAGAAAGAAGTGAAGTGAACTGATATTAATTGAATAAAATTTTTTTAAAAAAAAAATTGAATAGGCAGATGTACGTCTGCCAAGCAATCAGATTAGGATTTTTTTTTAAAAAAAATGAATCCATTTCAGGTTCAGACGAATTCTTACTAAAAAAACAAAAATTAAGTCTTTTGAGAATATTTTTTTAAGGAAAATTTTAGGGTTTAATTTTTTATAGTATGATTTTGAAGTAAAATTGCCCAGAACAACTTATTAAAAAAAATAAAATTGGAGGTTAGTTAGTTAAAAACCAATTTATATATATAGATAACTCCAACTCAATATTTTTCTTAAATTAAACTAACAATATTAGTGGTTAGAAAATATTTGATTAGTTTTGTAAAGTTAAAGGACCAAATCGATCCAATTGAAACTTAAGGGACTAGAATAAAACTTAAGCAAAGTTAAAGGACTAAAAATACTAGTTGCCTATAATTTTTTTAAAAAGTATTGATTTGGTTTTAAAAATTAATTTTTATTTTTGAAAACACCTAACTTATTTAAGCATGGGAGTTTGTTTTATATCTGCACGTCATTAGGCAACTGAACTGATAGTTGGAGATTTTGTAGATTGCCAATTGGTTGCCAATACCTATTCCACTTGCTATTGATCTTGTTGCTCAAATCATATGGACGATCATTGATGTAAATGCCATACAAGAAAAAACTAAGCTTAGGTAAATTTTTTTATTTCTTTGTTATAAAATTCTTCAATACAAGAAAAAAGAGTAGTAAAAAAGTTATCATAACCAAACACATTGAGAAGAGAAAATAAAAAACTACCTTTTATATGACTAATCAAAAGTGTATAAATAAAGCCTATAATTAAATAACTTTATGGTATAAATATCACCATTAGAGACTAGTGTACGTAGAGTTAACCAAATTAAAAATAACCCAATAATTAGAGGAAGAGAAAAACAAAGAAAAAACAATAGAAAAAATTATTAGGAAAAAATTATTTATAAATAACTTAACCATAAAATACTAAAGTCGCACAATTTGAGAATCAAATCTACACTAAGGATAGCTAAGAGTGAACAATTTTTTGTAGGCTTCAAAGAACAAAATTTTCCATCGTTTCAAACTTGTCCATAGACACCCTCTATGGCACACTATCCGAAGACATTGGTAACCCACTTTTCATCAATTTCTCTATAATCTTCTTCAATGCAGAAGCACTAACACCACAATTTTTATCAACAAAGCAAGATTGACCTTTTTCAGCTGCCTTACAAAGTTGTGGATCCAATGGAACCTTACCAAGAAAAGGTACCCCCATCTCATTGCACATCTTTGCTGCTCCACCCTCACTACTATCAAATACTTCACTGAAAGCCATCAAATTCAACATTTTTGGTACTTTTTCTCTCAAATACTCTCTAGCCCACTCTGACACATCTATTTGATCCCCTGTATCTGTCATCTTCATAAATTTTAAATATGTGATAGGCTGATAAAAACCACTCATATTCTCTACAACCCCAAGAACTTTCACTCCATTTTTTTTGCAGAAATTCACTCCTTTTCTCACATCAACCAAGGAAACTTGTTGAGGTGTAGTAACTATGATGGCACCATCTATTCCAGTGGGCTTGAGGCACTGAATAATAGTCATTGGCTCATCTGAGGTTCCAGGCGGAGCATCAACTACCAAAAAATCAATTTCTCCCCAATCGACATCCTTCAAAAACTGCTTGATAATCAAAATTTTGCGTCGACCCTTCAATATAATTGGTTCATCAGGGTGAGGAATGATTAATCCAATTGACATAACTTTCAAGTTGGAACCAACACAGACAGGAGGCAAACCAAAGTTGCTCTGGCAAGTATGACCTTCTAGCGCAAACATCTTTGGGATACTTGGACCACAAATGTCGATGTCAAGAATACCCACCTTAAAATCCATGGCTGCTAAAGCAAAGGCCAACTGGGCAGAGAATGTGCTCTTGCCAACTCCGCCCTTTCCTGATAAAATAAGTATCTTATGCTTCACGTTAGCCATTCTTTCAGCAATGGCTACATTGTCTACAGAAACAAATGCAAAAGACATGTAAACACAAATCTTAAGGCATCAAAGAAGAAAACAGAATTGTAAATTCGTCATGCCAAACTTTCCATTAAATATTAGTGCATTATAATAGCAAACTAACAAGCCAACCCCACCTAGTGGGAAAAAGCTTTGATTGTTGTTGTTGTATAATAGCAAACTAATAAGGTTTTCACCCAAGAAAAAAAAAAACTAGAGAACTTGGAGAAAAAAGAGAGATAGGTTATATAGGTGCATCATAATTCCATGTCTTATCACCATTATACATAAAGAAAGAAAACAGGAGGCACCGCATTTTAAAGAAAGGATCAATTTACATAAATAGCTTAATAAATTAATCAATTGGCAGTACATAACTGGAAAGAACAACGTATACAAAGCATGCTATAAGTCGGGTCATCATACAACGCTATCATTGGTTAGCAAGATAATTACAACAGTACATTACACCTGATAAATGGAATATGTAAGGTACTAGGGTTAGATAGAGACCAAAAGAAAAAAGTTTTCCTCCCAAAATAGTTCATATTGAAATGTTGCAATTAGTATCCCTCATTTGGACAAAATTATATGAATAACTGGGAAAACAGGTATGGGGAAACATTTGTGATAATCACAATTTCTTGTCGGATCCTATGAAGTAACAGAACTCAAATTGAACCCAACCTTTAGTCAATTACCCTACAGCTACAGTGTTAAAACTTATGGGTAATTGGATATAACCTTTAGAAAGCAATGATTTCTACAAGATGTGTGAGGGATTAACAGATCAAACTCAACTGAAAATTGCGAATGTTTCTTTGCTTTAATTTGTTTTATTTTATATGAAATCCACCAAATCCAGCATAACACACAGGTATGAAGAAAATCATTCCCTCCCTGCATATATATATACACAAGAACAAACACAACAATAACTGATAAATGGAAAATGTAAGGTACTAGGGTTTGACAGAGACAAAAAGATTTCCTCACAAAATAATTCATAATAAACTAGATCCAAAGGCTGTCAAGTGTCTTTTTCTTGGTTATTCCTCCACACAAAAGGGTACAAGTGCTACTCACTGTCCCTAAAAAAATTCTTTGTTACCATGGATGTTACCTTCTTTGAACATGAACCTTATTACCCCAAATATCCATTCAGGGGAAGAGTATAGAGGAATGGAGTTTTCTGGACAGATTTGAGACCCAAACAGAAATTCCAAAAATGTCAGTACCTCAACAACAGACCCAAACCACCGACGATAACAAATTTGGCAAAGTCTATGCCAGATGAAATGGGATCCAAACAGAGAACCATGCAACTCCAATGATGCAAACCGAGAACCCCATGTCAAGTCCTGCAAATTTTGAGGCGCTCTGATGAATGTTTGAATATGTCTATAGCAATAAGGGAGTATGAACTTGTACCAAGCATCCAATTGGCAATTTTATTTGCTATGATAAGTTGTCAAGTGTCAACTAATTACCAGGCATTTCTCACCAATATTTCCAATGAAAAGGTGTCTAATGCCATTGCAGGGGCACTTAAACAAGAGAAGTGGAGGACAGCAAAGAAAGAGGAAATGGATGCTTTAATCAAGAATAATGCATGGGAGCTAACTACATTAGCTGAAGGAAAAAATCTAGTGGGCTGCCAATGGATATTCACCATCAAGTATAACTCTGATGGAAGCATCAGTAGGTACAAAGCTAGGTTGGTAGCTAAGGGATACACTCAAACACATGGAGTTGACTATCAGGAAACCTTTGCTCCCGATAGCTAAGTTCAATTCTATCAAAGTTCTCTAATTAGTTGCTAATTTGGACTGGCCATTACACCAACTTGACATCAAAAATGTTTTCTGAATGGAGACCTCAAGGAAGAAGTGTATACGAACATTCCACCTAGCCTTAACAATAGTGATGGGGAGGTATGTAAGCTCCTTAAATCTTTATATGGTCCTAAACAATCTCTTAGAGCATGGTTTGTGAGATTTACTAATATTAAGTGATATGGGTATACCCAAGGCCAAGCAGACCATACATTGTTTTACAAAGTTTCAACTACTAGAAAAAATGCAATTCTAATTGCGTATGTAGATGATATAATTATCACAAGAGACTTATGTGAGGAAATAGCACTACTCAAGACTATCTTAGCTAAGGAGTTTGAGACAAAGAACCTTGGTGAACTCAAATACTTCTTAGAGATGCAAGTAGCAAGGTCTAAGAAAGGGATAGCTATTTCAAAACGTAAATATACCTTGGATTTACTCCAAGAGACTGGTAATGAAAACACCTATGGAGACTAACTACAAGTCTAAATTCTCACAAGAAAGTCCATTAGTTGACTCAGGAAGCTACCAGCGGTTAGTGGGCAAGTTAGTTTACCTTTCTCTCACAAGACTTGATATCAGCCTGCCTATAAGTGTGATATGTCAATTCATGAATTGTCCTAATGAAGAACATCTAGAGGTTGCCTATTGAGTTCTAAGGTATTTGAAGACAGCAGCTGGGAAGGGAATTTTTTTAAGAATAGCAACAGAGGAGTCGAAATTTACATGAATACTAATTGGGCAGGCTATGTTATTGACAAAAGATCTACTTCGAGATATTGCACCTTTGTATGGGGAAACTTGGGGACATGGAGAAGTAAGAAACAGTTAGTTGTTGCAAGAAGTAGTGCTGAAGAAGAATTTAGAGTCTATCTCAAGGCATATGTAAAGGTATTTGGCTGTAAGGTTACTCAATTAAGTCAGAATACTAGTAAACAGTCCTATGGAAGTCAAGTGTGATAATTTGAAGAATTAAGTGTCATGCTTGGAATGATCAATATCCATTCCACAGCTTGAGGGGAGGGTCCTTATTGTTACAATTATTGTTATTATTAGTAGAGTTAGACGTTTTATTTATTTAAATTAAAATAGGATACTTATCTTATCCTATCTTAGTTTAAATTTAAATATAGTTGTTAGGTGATTAAATATGTTTTTCTTAAGCTTGGAAACAGATTATGTGATTCTAGTGTTAACATGTAACCATGGTCCCCTATATGTATCGGTTTCTCTGAATCAGAATAATTCAATCAATTCTGAGAATTAAAACAAACTCATAAAAATGTTTCAATTAGTAGCTCTCATTTGGATAGAATTATATGAATAAATGGGACAAAAGATATGGGGAAAATTCACAATAACCACCATTTCTAGTCGGATCCTACAGACCTCAAATTGAATCCAACCTTTAGTCACTTACCCTACAACTACAGAGTTAAAAAATATGGGTAATCGATATAATATAACCTTTAGAAAGCAATGATTTCCATAACACGTGCAAGGGATTAACAGATCTAACTTGACTGAAAATTGCAAATGTTTCTTTGCTTTAATTTCTTTTATATGACATCCCCGAAATCCAGCATAACACACAGGTATGAAGAAAATCATTCTCTCCCTTCTATATATAGACACATGGGATTTTATGCAAGTCATTGGTAAGCATAATAACCTTATTCCAAGATCAATAGTAAAAACATAAAAACACATCGAGTGCCATTTTATTCTAATTGGGGAGATGTAAGGAGCCAAATTAAGTTAGCACAGAACCACATAACTCTCAAATAAATAAAATTAATAGAATCTTAAAGTGAAAGAGATAATAAGAGCAAAGCTTCATGAGATTATAGTCATGAAGGTTTAGATGAGAGAAAAAGGGAACCTGGATCAGGTCCTTTAGGGGCAGTGGCACAAATTTGTTGATTTGGGCATCCTTCGCATGCGCCGGATTTTCCTGCAGACTGAGATTGGGAACCTGGGCAATCTGAAAATGACAATAAAGAATTATAGACAATAATATATAAAAAAAAATTAATAATCATACATGAAATGGAGAGAAAGAAAAACCACAAAATTCATACCCTCATTGGCATTCTCAGGAATATCTCCATTCTCCATGGCACCTTGTGCTGTCTCCGATATCATAGTTGGAGACAAATGGTCCTCTTCTATATATACAAGGTCTTGAGAAGACACCTGAGACTCAATGCAAAGTTGGTCCTTGAATAAAAATTCTTAAAATAACTATTAAGTAACTTAAACCTTTAAATACGAACTGATTTGTAAAAATCAACCTTTAAAAAAGGGACAAATATCATTAAGTAACTAGTATAAAGCAAGTGCTTAATATGTCATTCAGAAAAAGCAAGTTCTAAAACAAGACCTTTAAACTAACTTACTTAACCTACATGTCTTTAATAAGTTCTTCACAGATTGATTGTAGCTTTTGTATTACTAATGTAATTTAATGCCATATCTAAAAGATAAAAATTAATGAAATAAAAGAAACAGTAACAAAATTACATGAGATAAAATGATGCACTAATCCCTAGCTTCTCCTTTTCTGCAAGTGGCTAATGAAATTCAAAATTCTGTTACTTTTTTCAGTACAAGTTCTATTAAATAATCACGCAAGGCAGAAGAAGCGTTGTCTTGATCTAATCATCAACTTACAAGCATTCCACACACATAACTAAACGAGAAAAATATCTTACTATTCACAGCTGCAGAAAAACTTTAATTAAATCAGATTCTGGGCAACATTGCCTTGAAGAAGGCCATCCCGAATCTGAGTAGCAATTTCCCTCACTGCACCAGGGCCATGCGGTATGAACATGGATGAGGACTTCGAGGATGCCCCGATCTCCTTCATGGTGTCGAAGTATTGTCTGACCAGCACCATGTCCATGACATCTCCCAGGCACATTCTCCGAGAAAACAAGCATGCTGTACCTTACCCATCCACATTGGCCTGGTGCTGAAGAGCTACTCCAAGTAGCTAATGGAAAGTAGTTCGTTCAATTTCTCTTGAGAAAAATGAATAAAGTTTGCAAATACTTTTGGAAACTTGTTTAAACTTCTTTAGTGTAGTGTAGTGTCTTAGGTGATAATTCATAGTTAAATCTTAAAAGCAGAGCATATCAGCAGAATTTCTGCCTGAAATTTACACAAAAGGCATCAGAATCTTGGTGAGAAAGTCTAACAAAACTAGTGGGAAGTAACAATTACTGAGACAAAATCTCTAATCTCAGTTATAGCAATTTTAGTCAAATTAAAACACCCAGTATCACTTCCACTACAACAAACCAAGATATTCCTATTCCAAAGCCTCCAAATAGCATGATACACTATCCAAAACAATCATTTAACAGCTAGTGAACAAAACGTAGCACTGGTCAACAATACACCGCAACAAACCAACTCTTCTTTCTTACTTACGAAAAATCACGGCATCCCAACCATCAAAACAGATTCCGAATACCAATATATAGTTTGCAAAGGAAGAATGGGTTACCTTCGACGCACCAAATCAAGGGTTAGCGACAATGGTTCTGTTTTCGCGGCCTCTGCTACGGCGTGGATGGCGGCTACAGTGGCGAACCGAGATGGCGGGCAATAGCATTACCCTCTCGTTCCCTCCTCCGTTCTCTTCTCTTTGGCTCCGAATTCGAATCAGTGTGACCAATACAACTCTCAAAAACGGCTCCAGCCAAAACTACGAAATAGCTTCCACCTTTTGTCCGTCAGTGCGTGGATGCTATATATAGCGAAGAAAAGGGGAATCGAAAAGATTTTCCAAAATTCTAAGTTCTAAGAGGATATACGTGGGAAGAAGAAGAAGATTGATAAAATCTAAAATTTAAAATAAATGAAGATAAAATAAAGATAAAGATGGAAGCAAATATGATAAAATCTAAAAATATGTAAATATGGGAAGAGCAAAAGAACGGCATTTTTATTTAAATAAAATTTTAAAATTAATTATTTTTTAATATATATTAATAAACGGATATATCAAATTTAACCATCCAACCAACAATGGCCAAAAAAAAAAAACCATCCAACCAACACACAGGTCCCTATAAATATATGTGCGAGCCCTCCCATAACGAACTTTCAAGCGTTCTCTCACTCTACGCAATCAAGTGTCTCTCAGGTGGCGTTTGGTATCCAGTAAGTATTTTAGTGGGAAGTGGAAGTGGAAGTGAAAATGGAAATGGAAGTGGAAGTAAGTGATAAAAAATATATTTGGTATGCAAGGAAATGGAAGTGGAATATAAAAGTAATTTGTTTGGTATGGTAAGAAAAATATAGGGAAATAGAAGATAAAAATATAAAATATCTTTTTTGCCCTTACTTTTTTAAAAGCCACAAAATTTTAAGGGCATTTTGGTCTTTAAACCTCAACTCACCTCACCTCACCACAACTTCCCTCTCCTCACCCATGGCACCTACCTCCCCTCCTATGATGGAACTTGATTCACCATGGAAGTAGCCTCACCATGTACTAAACAAGCTCAAAAGTGGTGAGAACACTCACCTCTCCTAACTTCCATGGTACCAAACGAGCCATCACTTTACGCGATAATCTCACGGATGCTCTCACAACCTCTAAGTTAGGATCACCTCCAAACTAACAAATTACATGGACTCTGATCCCAACCAAGAGTACGTAGGCATCAAAATCCTCATTGACTCGAACTCATCTCCTCCCACATCTCCTTCGCTTCTCAGGTTTTGGTTGGCCTTTGAGTTACCGAAATATGACCTCTCATTTATATTTGATAGGATTAGGAATGATTATATTAGAGAGAAAGTGGGGGTAACACCTATTGTCAAAAAATTAGTCGAAACACGCCTTAGGTGGTTTGGTCATGTACAAAGACGGCCAAAAGAGGCTCCGGTACGTAGAGTTGACCAAATGTAAGATAACCTAATAACTAGAGGTAGGGGAAGACCAAAGAAAACAATAAGAGAAACGATTAAGAGGGATCTAGCTATAAATAACTTAACTATAGAAATGTGCAAAGACAGAACATGTTGGCGTCGCTTGATCCATATAGCCGACCTTACCTAGTGGGATAAGGCTTTGATTGTTGTTGTATACTATATCTATATTTTATTCATAGTGAAGTGAAAAATTAATCTCTACATATAAATACCCTATCTTTTTTTTTAACTAATATTAGTCTTTAATGTTTCAAAAAGTTATTTTATGTCCTCAACGTTTTCTTTTTTGACAAAATTGGTCCTCTTATCTAACTCCAACTCCGTTAGCTTTTGTCGTTAATTGCTAATGTGGATGACTTATGTAGCATACTCTCTCTTCTATGTGTCATATTTTATTAACATATCAGTACCACGTCAACACCGCGTCCACGTCATTTCATCTCCATCTTCTCTTTTTCATCTCCATCTTCTTCTTCTTCTTCTTCTTCTTCTTCTTCTTCATCTTCATCATCATCATCATCATCTTCATCTTCCTCCACTATCGTCGCCGCCGCTGCCGCCGCCGTCAAACCCTAAACCCCAAAAACTCAAGATGGTTGAATGGTGAAGCATCCGTTTCTTTCTGAGAAATCCAGAACCACTACCATTAAAATTATATCTTTACCACTTCAAAATCACATTACAACCTTGATTTCGAAAAATACATTTACCACACTGGAAAATGAAACAGTAAAACAAATTGAAGATTTGAGATTTGGAAAAAAAATAGCATTCCAGAATGCCGAAAAAAATTAGATCTTTACTAGTAGGAAGTAGGAACACTCCGATTATTTGACCCCAATTGAAGAAGCATGAAGGAGGAGTTTTTTGGGAATGGGAGCCTGGGGTAGACCAGTAAAACGACGTTGGTTGATAGTTTCTAAATTTTGAAGTTTCGCTGTCTTTGTCGCTGTCAAACCCTAAACCCCGCTGGTCGACCATTGTGGTAGCTAAATGTGGGGAAGGAGGAAGATGATGATGATGAAGGTCTTGGTTGGTTTCAGATTCCACTGGTGAATGAGGAAGGGAAGAGAATGGGGGGGGGGGGGGTTTAAGGCTAGGAGGTTCGAGACATTTGGGATTGAGATGGGTTTTGGAGTTTGACGATGGCGGTAGCGACGACAGAGACGGAGGCAATGAAGATGAAGATGATGAATGTGATACAGAAGCATAACAAAAAGAAGAGGAAGAAGAACGATGAGATGATGATGACGTGGTTGTTAATTGCTGACGTGAACGGAGTTAGGGAAGAGGACCAATTTTGATAAAAATAGGTTGAGGACTTAAAATAAATTTTTAAAATGTTGAGGATTAATATTAAACTTCGTGCAAACTTTGAGGACCACAAATATCAATTTAGCCTTTATAAAAAGGAAAAAACTTAGGTCCATTTACTTATGTCCATTTCATCAAGTTCCACCAATCATATATTGTATTTACACTCTCTTTCTTTTATGATTGGTGTGATCTTCTATATTCTCTCTCTACTGTGATCGGTCATTTAAACACTTTTTGCCACGTGTCATATTTATATTGGAAAACTTGATAAAATAGACATAAAAAAATGAATCTAAATTTTTTCCTTATAAAAATTACATCTCTACAAATAGTTGTTTGACCTTTTTGAAAAATAAAAACGAACTAGTATGGACTCGTGCAAATGCATGGTTAATATCTTCTTTTATATATTATAACATAAATAGAAAAAGTTTCACTATTAGTATTAATATTAATATTTTAATAATTTAATTTATTTATAGAAATAAATACAATAAAAAAATTTATATGATTCTTATACTTTAAAAATAATATTTTAAACCACTTTCGGAAATATATAGAGATATATAGAAATGTTAACTATTCAAACTCTTCCAATTTGTTTGTGTGTATATATATATATATATATATAATATTCCAAAAACAAAAAAAAAATCTTAAAGTAAGAAAAATAAAATTAATCATTGATATAATCTTTCTATGTATAAATGTTTTATGTTTATACTCACTATATATAAAAATTTTATATTTTGTAAAATTAATCAATTTAACTACATTAATTAATTTTCTTACCTCTACATAATATCATTGTTGTTACTTAAATATCCTATATATATGCGCATTTAATATTTATTTTTGGTATAAAGAATGACATATGCGAATTATTTGAAATTTTCTATTAATTACAAATCATATATACAAATTATTTTGATTACATAAATCAAGTTAGTCTTTATTTTAATTTATTTATTAATATAAGATATATAAAAGTATTTATAATTTAAAATTCACATACTTTTTCTCATGATTTAGATTTTAAAATTTACTTGATCTTTTTTAAATTAGTCTAAATTATAAATAAACTTATATATGATGAAATATTATTAAAAGAAATTCAAAAAATCTAAAATCTAACCTGGTTTTAGATAGCATGAAAATTTCAAAAGTAACAATGTGTAACCAAATTCATTTAAAATAAAAAATATATAATTTTAAAGTTGTAGTTATATTTATAATTTTGTAAGATTCAAAATAATTATTTTTCCTAAGTTCAATTTTCAAAATAAATAAAAATCTGAATTTTATCAGTTAAAAATTTATATTTAACATCCACAATATAATCTGATATAATGTTAATTATATTTTATAATTTTGTAGGATCCAAAATAATTTTTCTCTTATGTTCGAATTTCAAAAGAAATGAAAATTTGAATTTTATCAAATAAAAATTATATCTAACATCCATAATCTAATATAGTAAAAATGTAATTATATTTTATAATTTTTTAAGAATCAAAATGAGTTATATTTAGTTAAGTTTGAATTTCAAGATAAATGAAAATCTAAATTTGATCAGTTAAAAATTAATATTTAACGTTCACAGTCGAATCTATTATAAAGTTCTAAAACTTTTTTTAGAGCAATAAAGTTCTAAAACTAATATTAGATTAATCTTCACATATTTATCTTAAATTATTATTAGTAAGAATAAAATTATAATTAATTTTGTTATTCATACATATCTCAACACAATATGTTAAAGATTTATGTTTTTTATTTTGGCCAATTGATAAAGATTTTTTTTTTTTTTTGAGAATCAAGACATTATTGGAAAAATTCATTGATAGAAATTATGTTGGTTAAAGTACTATTTTGGTCCTCAATGTTTGCATAAAGTTTAATATTGGTCCTGAATGTTTCAAAAGTTTAATATTGGTCCTCAAAGTTTTTTTTGTCGATTTTGGTCCTCGAGCGTAACACTGTTAACTTTTAACGTTAAATGATGATGTGGCATGCTTATGTAACACACCATCTCTCCTACGTGTCATGACACATCACTACCACGTCACCCCACATTGCCACATCATCATCTTCATCTCATCCCCCCTCTCTCTTTACATCATCATCATCTTAAATATTTTTCTACTATATTATCATCTTGTTGCTTCTTACTTATTTAGATGAACCCACAAGACTTGGAAAAGACCTCTTTCATCACGGACAGGGGGTATTTAACTACAAGGTCATGCCATTCGGACTCAAGAATGCGGGTGCCACCTACCAAAGGATGATGGATATAGTCTTCAAATAGCAGATTGGCGAAACCTTGAAGTCTATGTCGACGACATGGTGGTGAAATCCCTAAAAGTCGAGCAACACCTCCAGCATTTGGAAGAAATCTTCCTAGTCCAAAGGAAACACCAAATGAAGCTAGATCTGACAAAGTAAGCCTTTGGAGTATCAGCAAGAAAATTCCTTGGCATCATGATCACACCGAGGGGAATCGAGGCCAACCCTGAGAAATGCGCGGCCATCCTGAACATGGAACCTCCTCGGTCGATCAAAGACGTGTAGAGGCCCAATGGAAGGCTAGTGGCCCTCAACAGAACAATGTGAAAAGTCCTTCCAAGACCTAAAAGCTTACTTGGCTAGGCCCCCGATATTGGCAAAAACCAAGAAAGGGGAAACCCTGATATTATACTTAGCCACCACAGATCACACCGTAAGCTCCGCCTTAATAAGGGAAGAAGGAATTAAACAATACCCGGTGTATTATACGAGCCACGCCTTGCAAGGAGCTCAATTACAGTACCTTGCGAGTGGAAAAACTAGTGCTGGCCCTCATTCATTCAGCACGAAGACTCCGACCGTATTTTCAACAACACACAATCATGGTCCTAACTGACCAACCCCTACGGCAAATACTGCAGAAGGCAGACTTAGCAGGGAGAATGACAAACTGGGTCGTAGAACTCTCCGAATTCGACATCAAATACGAGCCAAGGCAGGCAATCAAAGCCCAAGCCCTAGCAGACTTCATGATCCTAGCCTCAAACAACCAAGTTGAATATGAAGCACTCATAGCCGGACGAATGCTAGCTCACGACCTACACGCCTCAAAGGTCAAGCTATTCAGCGACTCACAACTGGTGGTTGGACAACTTAACAGAGAATTCTAGGCAAAAGACGCTACCATTTCCAAATACGTGGAGCGTGCCAAAAAAGAAATCAGCAGGTTCAAATCCGTCTTGATCACACGGATACCGTGAACCCAAAACACCCAAGCTGATGCCCTCTCTAAACTATCCATCACGCCAAGTCAATCGGGCCTCAAAACGGTCCTCCGAACAACCTTACAAGCACCCAACATAGCTCCAAATATGCTACCAATAGCAATTGACCCCTCCTGGATGGCCCCCATAAAAGCATATATAACAGAGGGAACGCTACGTGAAGAAAGGGGATGAGCCAAAAAGATAAGGACATAGGCAGCTCGATATTTTATCTAGGGGGAAGACTTGTACAAAAAAGGATTCTCATCCCCGCACCGCAAGTGTCTTCCACCTGAAGAGGCTAACTATGTCCTCCAAGAAATCCACGAAGGTGTATGCAAGACCCATCAATCTGCGGGTGCCCTCCGCAAGCAAGTACTTTGCTCGGGTTTCTACTGGCTCAGCATGAGGGCAAACTCTGAGAAATTAATCACGAACTGTGACTAGTGCCAACAGCACGCCAACTTCATACATTAGCCTCCTAGAGAGCTAAAACCCATCGAGTCCCCGTGGCCATTCGATACTTGGGGAGTGGATATACTCGAACCTCTCCCGCAAATCACGTTGCGGAGGAAGTTCCTCATAGTGGCAGTCGACTATTTTCACGAAATGGATCGAAGCTGAACCAATTGCCACTATCGGGTCCCAAAATGTCCAAAATTTCCTCTGGCGAAATATCATATCCAGATTCAACCCTCCCCATATACTGATCACTGACAATGGTCGCCAATTCGTTAGCGAAAAGTTCAAAGACTTTTGCATAGAATGACACATTGACCATAGGACGACCTCAGTTGAGTACCCGGCGACAACGATCAAACCGAGCGGGCGAACAGGATCATACTTGAAGGTCTCCAAAAACACTTAGAAGAGGTAAAGGAAGACCGGGTGGACGAACTCCCTTTAGTCCTATGGTCCTACCGGACAACAATTCATTCGGCTACCGGTGAAACACCATTTGCCCTAACCAATAGACAAGAAGTTATAGTCCTTGTCGATATTGGGGTTCATACGCAAATCACAATACCTGGACTGGCTCTCTAATGTGGTCATGGTTAAGAAATCAAATGGAAAATGGTGGATGTGCGTAGACTTCACGAACCTGAATAAGGCTTGTCCAAAAGACGCTTATCCACTCCCCAACATAGACAAACTAGTAGATGTGACAGTAGGAAACCAAATACTGAGCCTTTTGGACACCTTCTTGGGATATAACAAGATTTAGATGAATCCAAAGGATCAGGAAAAGACCTCTTTCATCACGGACATGGGTGTCTACTGCTACAAAGTCATGCCTTTCGGACTTAAAAATGTGGGTGCCACTTACCAGAGGATGATGGATATAATCTTCAAAGAACATATTGGCTGCAACCTCGAAGTTTACATTGACGACATGGTGGTCAAATCCATGGAGGTGGAACGACACCTGGAGCATTTGGAGAAAATCTTCCTAGTCCTTTAAAAACACAAAATGAAGCTGAACCCGACCAAATGCGCCTTCGGCGTATCAGCGAGAAAGTTTTTAGGCTTCATGATTACACAAAGAGGAATCAAAACCAACCCAGAAAAGTGCGCATCCATCCTTAACATTGAGCCACCACGATCGATTAAAGACATGCAAAGGCTGAATGAAAGGTTAGAAGCTCTCAACAGATTCCCATCAAGAATGGCTGACTGTTGCCTTCCTTGCTATAAGATTCTAAAAACGGCACCGACGTTCCAGTGGACGGAGCAGTGTGAAAAATATTTTCAGGACCTTAAAGCCTACCTAGCTAAGCCTCCGATACTAGCAAAAACCGTGAAGGGAGAAACCTTGGTGCTATACCTAGCCACCACCGACCATGCTGTAAGCTTGGCACTAATAATAGAAGAAGGGATCGAACAATTCCCAGTATATTATACAAGCCATGCCTTATAGGGAGCCCAACTTAGGTACCAACGGGTGGAAAAGATGGTGCTTGCCCTCGTTCACTCGGCCAGAAGGCTTTGATCCTACTTCCAACAACATACGATCATGGTTCGAATCGACCAGCCCCTGCGGCAGATACTGCAAAAGCCAGACTTGGCAGGGCGAATGACAAACTGGGCCATCAAACTTTCTGAGTTTGACATCAAGTACGAGCCCCGACGGGCGATCAAAGCCCAAGCATTGGCAAACTTTGTCGCTGAAATGACTCCGTCAAAATGCCATCAGGGGGACGCCCCGACTTCAAACAATGACGAGACATGCAATCCACAGCTAGAAAAATCCCCATGGCTAGTTTACGTAGACGGCTCCTCGACCAGGAAATCCGTGGGGCAGGCATCATAACTGAAAGCCCTGACAGAATCAAGGTGGAACAAGCCTTGCGCTTCATGTTCCCCGCCTCCAATAACCATGCTAAATATGAAGCACTCATAGTCGGACTAGCTCTAGCTCACGACCTAGCCACCTCAAAGGTCGAGCTATTCAGCGACTCATAATTAGTGGTCGGGCAACTCAATGGAGACTTTGAGGCAAAAGAGGATACTATCGTCAAGTACGTAGAGCGCACTAGACAAGAAATCAGCAGGTTCGAATCTGTCTTGATCACACAGATACCGCGAAATTAGAACACCCAGGCTGATGCCCTCTCCAAATTAGCCACCACGCCGAGTCATTCGGGACTCAAAACAGTCCTGCGAACAACACTCCACGCCCCTAGCATAACTCCCGACGTGCTACCAATAGCGGTCGACAACTCCTGGATGGCTCCAATAAAAGCATATCTTACGGAGGGCGCCCTGCCTGCAGATAAGGAGGTAGCCCGAAAAATAAGGAGGCAAGCAGCTCGGTACTTTGTCTGGGGGAAGATCTATACAGAAAGGGATTTTCATCCCCGCACCTTAGGTGCATCTCAGTTGTAGACGCATGCTATGTTTTACAAGAAATCCACGAAAGCGTATGCGGTACCCATCAATCTGCGGGGGCACTCCGCAAGCAAGCACTATGCTCAGGATTCTATTGGCCCACAATGAGGGCAGACTCAGAGGCATTGGTCACCAACTGCGATCAATGCCAGCGGTGAGCTAAAACCCATAGAGTCCCCTTGGCCATTTGATGCTTGGGGCATGGACATACTTGGTCCTCTCCCGCAAGATACACTACAAAAGAAGTTCTTCATAGTGGCGGTCGAATACTTCACAAAATGGATCAAAGCCGAGCCTCTAGCCAGTATCGACTTCTAAAACGTCCAAAACTTCCTCTGACGGAACATAATAGCCAGATTCAGCCCGCCACACGCACTAATTACGGATAACGGACGCCAGTTCACCAGCAAAAAGTTCAAAGAATTCTGCAAGGAATGGCGCGTTGACCACAAGACGACATCAGTCGAAAATCCAGTGACCAACGGACAAACCGAGAGGGCAAATCAAATCATCCACGAAGAATTGCGGAAATGCCTGACAAAGGCTAAAGAGGATTGGGTAGACGAGCTCCCCTCAATTCTATGGTCCTATCGGACAACAATTCACTCAGCAATAGGTGAAACTCCATTCACTTTGACGTACGGGCAAGAAGCTATAGTTCCTGTCGATATTGGGGTCTCCTCAGATCGAGTACTAAACTACTTCGACTCAAACTCGAAAAATTTGCTCATCAGCCTAGATAAAGCCGACGAACGCCGGGAAGCTGTGGCACTCAAAAATGTCGCTTACAAAAAGCTACTCATACGAAAATACAATCGGGGCATCCGACCGCGAGAATTCAAAAAAGACGACCTTGTCATGAGAACAACAATAAATAATAGGCGTGATCGCCTACACGACAAGCTTGCACCCAATTGGGAAGGCCCATATAAGGTCATCAGAATTACTTCTAACAATGCATACAAGTTAGCCCACCTGACGGGAGAACATGTGCCTAATACCTGGAATGCTGGCAGCCTCAAAAAGTACTTAACTATGTCTTAGTCCAAAGACAAGTTCACTATGTACTTTGCTATGTCTTAGTCCGAAGACAAGTTCACTATGTACTTTGCTATGTCTTAGTCCGAAGACAAGTTCACTATGTACTTCACTATGTCTTAGTCCGAAGACAAGTCTATCATGTATTTCACCATGTCTTAGTCAAAAGATGGATTTGCTATCTTATGATATGTACCTGCATCAATTTAACAAAAATACATAATGCGATACGATTGACCAACTCTCATACTTGAAGTTTTTGTTACCATTCAAAAATATATATACATACTGGGACTAACGCCTCAAAAATACAAAATATGACTACGTAAGGTCTACCACGAAGTCAAAACTAAGCGTCCTTGTTTGAAAGATGCGACTGCTCGTCCGATTGAGAAGGGTCCCTTCAAGGATTCGGGGCAATGTCGTAATCCTCTATCCTTAATGGAGGATCACCTTTAACACGAGCGCGAAACTCCCCCTCAATATTCTCTCAGGAAGGATGCATCCTTGCCCTAATCTCTGGAGGAATAGAAATACCCATCAGGTCCTCCAACTACGCCATGCCATTCTGCATCCCATAATTTAAAAAACACAGAAAGTCCAAGCAACGGGCCCTCGAGGAGCTAGCCTTGCTCTTCGCCAGCTTATCCTCCAGTTCCTTTACATGGGCGGTCAGACGGGAGTTCTCATCCATCAAACCCTCCACTACCTCCTGCAGAAAAAAATCAATGAAGTAAGGCACCTTACAATGAAACTGCCAAAACCAGGGAAAAAGGCCTACCCCCTCCATCTCCCGTTGGTAAGCAAAACCCGCCAAACGACTGAGCGGCAACACGGCCTCCTTGGTCATATGCTTTAAAGCATAGTCATCCTCATAATCCAGTGGATAATGCTGACGAGCCAGTATGACCCGTTCGGCGTCAAAGGGAATCAACTTCCCTCTAAAGGAGACACCCTCGCCCAGAAATCGACATGAATCTCCTTGGGGGTATAGGAGTATCAGGGGATCCTCCTACGACCGCGACGATTTAAATTATCATCATCACCAACTTGGTTTACAATATCTATACCAGCATCTTCATTTGCACTTCGAAGCACAACAACAACACCTGTACTTGTAGGAGCCGCTCGCCCGCACTTCTGAGTCTGGGAACTCGATGGGGCGACCAACCTTCCTTGTATACCGCCCAAAGTCAATCCTGGAGAAAAAAGGAAAATGATCAATATACCCGATAGCACAAAAGAGGCAGCTCGTCGCCAGTAATGCAAAGAGGAAAGACTTACCAAGGGCAGCACCCGTAACCACCGCTCCCCTAAAAAACTCAAAACCTGTCTCCTCGTACCCCTCTCAATCGTACTGTATCTGAAGAGTAGGATTGGACTACTTGAGGGTGAAGTGAGGACGTCAGTCCTCGGGCCGCACCCAGGGAGGACAAACACACTTCTTGGGCACCACCTTGAAAAAGTATGTCCGCCAAGCATGATTGTTGCCCAATAGGTTCGAAATGGTGAACTCTATAGCGTGCGACTGAAAGCATACCCACCCGTGCGCCTCGCGGATAGCATAAAGAGAAAGAAAGACATTGGGAAAGGCTTCCAACTTGTTCGCTCGGCACACCCTGTCAAAAATGCTCAATTTAGACCATGCGTTTGCCAATAACTGAGCAGGGCAAACATTCAGTAAGTTGAGCATGTCCTCCACGAAGCCAGAAAAGGGTGGAATAAATGCGGGATTATAGGCAACACAGAGAGGGAGAACAAAGCTAATGCTGTCGCTCCAGACAATGGTCTCCCCCTCCCCCATTGGCCTAATTTCATAGTCCCCGGGGAGAGAAGGAGCAAAACGCTCCTTCCATATCTTCTTGATGCCGAAATCCGGCACCACCCGTGACTTTACCTCTGCTTCAGCAGCCAGAATATTGGCTATAGATCCCATCTCAGGATTAACGGTATACCATTCCCCAGAAGCCGCTGGTGGGATCATCACCTGGCCTCCACCTTTCTTGGATAAAATCCCCCGAAGGTCCACCGAATCCCACAATAGAATGAGATTTTCCACCCTCTCCTTGACTCCTTCCATGGAAATAAGTAGCAGAGATTGCTCAAATTCAGGGTCCGCCTGAGAAGGCAGAGGAGCAGCGGTGCTAGAAGAGGCCATAATGAAAACTAGAGAATAGGGAAAGACGGTTACGCAGAAGTTGGGGAAGAAGAGAATTGCGAGATGGAAGAATGACACTCTTCATCCCCAGTAAAAAGGTGCTCAAGAGGTACTTTGAAGCCTAGCCAAAAGGCGCGAAAATGGAAAGACTCCAAAGGATGAGGGAGAATTTCCAAAGTGCCCCTGACCTTTGAAATTCCCCCGCATACCCCCAGAGGGCATCTTCAAAAATTCCTCTCTCAACAATGATGATGCGTCCTCCGAAAGATGCTTACCTTTCTGTAGAGACGGCTTAAGAAACTTGCTAGGGAAGCCAAGCAGTCAACTGTCCAGATCAAGACACGTGGCACTCCTAACATCCTATTCTTTCAAAATCAAGCAGGAAGAGGTACGCAAAGTCTCTTCATCCGAACGACCGAACAAGATGGCCAAATTAACTTGCGGTTAAGCTCGTTTGGCCAAAGACATCTAGCGAGAAATTTTCCTTAAGTAGCTTGCTAAAAGAAAATTAAGTCCACGGGCGCCCGACACCCGTAAGCTTGGGGGACTTATGTAACTATGGAATATTCCCCTTGGGACACGTGGCACTAGCCTTCTAAAACGTTAGTAGGAATGCTAATCAGAGCCACTTGGCACAACTCATTTACCCTTTACGTGGCCTGAACCCACATCTCCCCTCTTAAGCTCGCACACCCGAGACATGGGAGGCCCTCAACTGCCATGGGTCGACCCACGACGAGCAGAAACGTGGGTCGACCACGTCCTCCTTCACACTTAGTATAAAAATCCCTCACCTGGGGGACTCAGAAAAAGGGACAACGAACACCGAAAGTCCAAACACGTAAAGTAAAGACTCAGCACTCCAAATACTATACATCATCTCCTTGACCTTTGAGTCTGGTTCACCACCTCACACAATCAACCATCAACAATCTCATCTCCATCATGGGGATCTCCTTCAGCAAAGCTCCCAGCAGCTCTGAGATACCCTTGCTTTCTCCCTACCTATGGAAACCTCTAACGAGTGGCTTGCCCGCCTGGAGTACCTTACACACATCCTAGCCGCACACGACCACCTACAGGAAACTATCTTGCCTAATAGCTCTTATGGATGTTAACACGGCGAACTACGTGGACTTCAATCCCTTCACAAGGGTACGTAGGCACCTAGGTCATCACCTAAGGACAAGTCCCCCAAGGTTAAGATCCCTTGCGGTCCTAATTTCTAACTTGGAATTGTTTGAACCAAAAATGATAGTTACAATAGGCATAAGTTCATTCAAGAAGCAAATCCAAAGGAAATCAAGTCTTTAGGGGGTGATGTTGGTCACATAGGTTTAAGTTCCCTTGGGCAGTATGAGGTGGAAGAAGGTTTTTTTTAAAAAAAGAATTAGTTTTAAGGAAATTTGTTTCGCAAAATCAGTGCCCAAGGTTATACCAAGCTATATTGGAGCATAAACCCCCAATTTGGTTTTCAAAAAGGATAAGAAGTGCATTGTGTAAGAAGAGGGTTCGCATGGTTTAAAAAGAAAATGACTATGTGACCAACATTACCTTTTTAGGCAAATTCTTTCTCACAAGCAATCAAGGGGTGAGGTTCAACTAGGTTCCTTCATTCCTCCCTTGCTTACCTATGGGTTTTTAGCAAATGGGTTGGTTAAGTGGTTCAACTAGGTTCCTTCCCACTACCTTCTCAAATTTGACAATTCTAACGGTGCATGGTTCAACCCTGTTCCTTCCCATGCCCGCCTTTGTACATTAACACAAGGTTAGTCCCATGGTTCAACCTTGTTCCTTCCCATAAACCACCTCATGTCATATTCACACGTGGTGTATGGTTCAACCTTGTTCCTTCCCATACACCACCTCGGAGCACACTAAATCATTCAATTCAATTCAAGCAAAAGCACAATTCATTGCACAAAGCCATCAACATGCCGTGCGAGTCAATCAAAAGAGAAATACAATGTCACTCCATTCATTCTACCAAGACTCAGAATTCATACACAACTCACATTAAATCAAAATCTTTAAATTCGTGCAAAGATCATGCTAATAAGTCTAACAAACATCATAACTACAATTTCCAATTCACGGAGAAGCAAACAACTTATCCTTTTCATTCACAACAACAACCATAACCCATACAGCGGTCAACTTCCAACAAAAGCCACACATCAACAATATTATTTGACCATCCTAATATCACAAAACACATAAATCGAATCGACAATTCACATTATAGCACATACGTAAATACAACCCTTTAAGGACTAAAATGAGAGAGTCCCTCACCTTAACTACTCCCTCGATCATACTCTTGAGTGCCATTGCATCCAAGGAGTTCTTTAGTTCCTAGCATATGAAATTTCACCAATTCAACAACCCAAATGCAAAGATTCCAAGATAAAGTGAACAAACTTTAAGTTGGACTCTTATTAATAACATCATGCTCTATATTTTCTTTATTATTACATCTAACATCAGAAGAGTACACCCTATTGAACTTATATTATAATCAATTGTTCACTTTCTATTTCAAAACAACACTTACACTAACTTATCATTTATCTGTCATACCTTCATGCTCCTATCAATTTCTTTATTTCCTTCTGCCATATGATTTTTCTTGAACATACTCGTACTAATTAATTTTATATGACCTCTAATTTTTTTTACAATTTTCTTCACATTCAAATATATATATATATATATATATATATATATATATATATATATAGCTGCTCTCATTAGTCAATTACTCTAAAAACTTATGTAAAATAGAAGTAAGATTGCTCACTCAAATCTGCACATGAACACCCAAATTTTATATTACAAAATTAATCGATTAAAACCTTGAAATGTAAAACAACAAATGAACCACTATAACAGCAATAAATCCACCACCACATAGACGTTGAAGAAGAAGGAAAGAGCAAAACGAAGAGAAGGAATAGATATATCACCTCTCTCTCCCCCCTCTCCCTCTCCCTTTCTCTCTCTCTCTCTCTCCCTCTCCCCCCCTCTCTCTCTCTCTCTCTCTCTCTCTCATGTGATAGATAAGAAAATGGGATATAGGTTGGAGGGTTCATTTATTTAATTATTATTAATTTTTTTTAAAAAACTTAGTGAGGAAGAATTGGGACATTAGGTAGACAAGGCTTGGGCTTTACTTTATTGGACATATGGATGAGTAGTGAGATGGCTTTCACCTATTTAGGCATTCAATGGGTTGAGTTTTCCATGACTTACACGCATGAGAAGAGAATAGGTAATTTAAATTATTCTATTTGTCGTGTGTGTGTGTATATATATATATATATATATATATTTAATTAAGTGTAAAGAATCACAAGAATATGTATAGCAAATTTTCACATATTTTCATATAAAATTTTCTTTTATAGGATTTAGTTTAATTCATACTTAGATGTACTATTCCCATTTATTTTCTATTTATTTTAAATATTACATTTTAAAATTTACATTTAAAAGTTTACTATTTTAATACTTAAATTTATTTTATTTATTTAGTAATCTTTCACATTAATTTAATAATGCATCTAAATATTCTGCTTAGGCATCTTTGGGAGCGAATATCCCCTCCTTATAGAAATTTCGTCCTCGAAATTTAATATATCTTATCTAACTTTTACTAAAGGGTTAAAGTTTTCTCACTCTTATAAGTTTCTAGGAGTATCATCTTTAAAACTTACCTGGGATTTTCCATTCAGTTATAATTCCTTTTTTTTTGGGGGTCAATTTAGAGAGTTGACCACTTAGTTCTCAAAGTTTTAGAAGTTTTCTATTATCGTACTCTTAGTTTTTTCTTAAATCCATTTAGGATTCCACTGCGCACTCTGATTCTAATGTATAAACTTAAGGTTTAGTAACAGGTCTAAAACGATATGGACAGCTATGAACCTCCCCTTAATAACAATTTAGGTCCCAAAAAGGAATCCCCTGCACATTTCTAATGAAGGTTTAAAGCATTAGGTTATCTAACACGTCAGCCATAACGCGAAATAGCGACATGATTTATACTATAAGTAACTTCATTTATCAATCAAAACTTCATGATAAATTAAAAAATCATTCATGCACCCAAGCAACTTTATGACATTCCAGTCTATCTATTAGAATGAAAACAATGTATTGTACATGTTAAAGATACAAGATTAATCATCAAAGGTTTCAACATACAACTTTACTTAATCTAATCCAATAAAAAAACACATACCTAGCTATTTATCATTGTAGGATGTTGAAATGAAATCACTATAACCACCAAACAAATAGGTAGATTCAAAAACTCATTTTCACTTATTTCATGTTAAGTCAATCATCACAAATGAAAGTATTCATTTTCTTTAGTAAAAAACAACAAGATAAGTTTGAAGTGAACTCAAACAATTTTTTTTCGAGCAAAGAAACAGGGTTCAGCACAAAAATATATTTTTTTTACCAGTCTCAGCATCAGAAAATAAAGTAATTTCAGTTTAGTCCCAAATTCCAACTAAAATCATCTTTATGGATTTAAATCACAAAAATTAAAACATTTAGAACCACACGTCAGCACATAAATGTTCACTGCAACAGTTTGACAGTAACAAAAGATTAAGGAAACTGTTTTGAATAGAGTCCCAGAAAAATAGAGAATTTTGCAGTTTTATCCTTCCACTTCTTTCTAAAATTTAAAATGAATAACTTAAGTTAAATAATTATGAAAACAGTCTTCCAACAACATTTAGACCGACAACACTTACATCTCACCCACACAAAAACTGTCCAGGTTTGCAGAAAAATCATTTTCCAGTTTTTTTTACCCCATAAAATAAACAAATTGCAAAACAATCCCAAAAACATCATTTTCATGTGATTAGTTCTTTAAAAACATTTTGAGAAAGAAACTCAGTACACCAAACTCAAGACAACAACCACACAATGTACACAGCTCATGCATCAGTTCAGAAAACAGTTAAAAGCTAAATTTTCAATTTTGACAGAAACACTATTTTTTATTCATTTCGGTTCCTAATCTCATCTAAATCCCACCTTTAAGTGTTTAATGGTAAAAATGGAATTGATAAATTCATACACAGCACATACATACTCACAGCAGCAATGTGGCAACAAAAGATTCAGGATGCAGGTTTTATTAAAAATCCAGAAAACAGAATATTTCCACTTTAGTCCTTGACTCACCTAAATTTCATTTTTTTAGGCATAAATATTGAAAATGGAACCTCTAAGGTCAAATAGAAGCATACACATCCTCACAGTAACAGTTTATAGCATAAAGAAGGATTCAAATGCTATTTTAATTAAAATTCCAAAAAACAAAAATTTTACATTTTAGTCCATGAAATTTTTTAATAAGTATCTAAGAAGCATAAACTGAATTAACAAATAATAACACAATCTCTACAAAGCATTTCGGACTTGATTTACTTCTTACTCACAATTTTCAGATTGAATTCTTGACTAATAATACAGAAAAGTTCCTTTAAAATTAAATCCTCCCAAAACAATCCAAAATAGCACATAGTCATTCATACACATGCATACTCTTTTAAGAACCAATGTTTTAGCATGCTTTTGGAGTTGCTTCCACTCCTAGCAGTATTTACTCTGTGTGTTTACCAAGTTCATACATCCAACTTGCTAATTTTACAAAGAAAGTTCAGGTTCATTGGTTACTTTCTCGAAATCATGAGTTAGTTTCATTATAGTTTATACTTTATACCAAGCTACACTTCAACTCTCAATCATTAAATCCACAACTTCATGTTACAATCAAACCTTTAACTATGAAACCCAAAAAATTTAGTACTGCTAAATGTCTCAGTTCAAAACTCAATACAGAAATCAAGTAAAAACACAAGACATACAAAACTTGAAAGTTTCAAATTAAGCTTTAAACTTTCTATTCATACAAGTAGGTTCCTTCTTCCATTTAAATCATCAAAACCCAAATTAATAGTCTTAGAAATCATCTATTTATCCTAGTCACAAATCACAACAATCACTTAAACAAAAAAAATCAACTAAACATCAAAACAGTAGTAAAACATACACCTTGTAGCTTTGGTTTGACAGAAATGGAAACCAGTTTATCACACCATCAAATGATTCATAATATCCATCTCAATGGTCTTTAACCATCTAAATATTTTCCAGCCTGTGAGTAACAAAATTTCAGCACTTAAGCATAAGAGAAATCGAAGCAAAACAGTATACACATAAAAATTCGAACAGAGAAAATTTGCACAGTTTTGATAGCAAAACCCTCATCTTTCAGGAGCACATCTCAACATCTAACCGTTGGATTTCGCATAAAAATCACACGTTGAAAAGCTGTGGATGTTAGCTTTCATTTGATTTTGAAATTATTCGATTCCATGCAGAATCGAGCCCACAAAACAGATTTAAGCAAGCAAAGGTCAAATCAGAATTTTCACAGAACACAGCAAGAACAATAAACGATTTCAGCAAGTCTTAAACCATAAAAAATGGATTCCTTGAGATAACGTAAGACCTCTAAAGTCCAGGGAAGGGTAAGCTACGTTACTAGTTAACTTTTATTCTTTCATAACTATTTAAAAAAATCGAGATCCTTCTTTGATCCATGGTTACGAAATAATGAATATGTACTTACATCATATAAAAAACACTATGAGATAAATCTGTTTGGTTACTCTTTGGGAATAGGGTTACAGAAAGAACTGCCTCTATCATACTAGCTCATTGTGTGTTAGTACAACCTCAATTAACACTCATTGCAAGTTTTAGAAGAAAAAAAGTTAAGCAGTTAAAACACTTAATAGATATGTATATGTGTATATTAGTGTTTGGAGCTTATTCTTCCAACAGGGTTATGTCACTTAGATTGATTTTTCAATAATCCATCTGACTTCCTCATGCATGTGTTAATTTGCTCAAGCCAACAAGAATAATATTCTTTATGGTAAAAGAAAATTTCTATTTGTGTTAACGCCCTAAAAGTTTTACTAAATCAAGGATTCTCTAATTTTAAATTCTCTAAGTTCAGTTTGGAAACTCCTAAATGAGGTTTGTTGATTTTCGAAAAATATCTTTTAAGAAAAGCATTTTAGTTAATTTTTGAAATATTTTCTAACTGCTACATGCTAGGTTTGATTTTGAAGATATTTATTTCGAAAATTTTTAAATTTTCCCAAATTCTGAAATGAAATAATTAACAGGACCTTGAAGTCTTAAAATACCTACACGGAGTGATTTCCCCACACACTTAAAATAAGCATGGTTCTCAATGCTTTAAGGACAAGAAGTTTTAAGACATAAGAGTACTTAGCAAAGCAAGGCAAATTCAGCAGAAAAATAATCTTTAATCTAGAGAGATATTGCGGCGTAAAATAACGACGGCTCAATCATAGGGTTTAAAATTCAAAATAAAAAAGAAAATCGATAAAAAGAAAATTCGAACAAAAAATGCAAGTAAACAAAATTATCGAATTGCAGAACTTTTAAACAAAATTTTAATGGTAAGTTAATCCTTCCCCCCACACTTATTTGACATTGCCCGGGTAATTGGGGAAAGAAATATTTACCTTGTCCTGAAAAGACTATGACTGAAGAAAATAAATGTTGTCCCTGTCTATTCATATTTAGATTTGCTAACTGTGCATCTATCCATGAAAATCTATTCCCCCCCCCCAACACACACACTTTTAAGATCAAGAACATTATGTTCGAGTGTAGGGGATTCGATACTGTCATACAAGAATATTTATAGCAATTTAAAATAATGGTTATCAGTAGCCTTTAGTTAGAGATCATTCATCATTTAGTAATACATAGTTATTCAAGGCATTGTTAAAAAGAAAAATAAAAACAAGAAAGAAAATTAGAATATTCGATCGAATGCTAAGAAGATGTTGAGAAAAATTTATAAACTACCACTACTGGGAGGTTTCCTACCCCACACTTATCCTAGAGGGCTACCAAAATTAAGGATAAGGTAATGAAAGAAACAGTCAGATTGTTAATCCGGCTTTAGATTCTCTTTGAAAAGTCGGAGAGGTAGTAGGTACCTACGCTCCAGGGAACATTCAGTATTCCCTACTAACTTACCAATGCGTAGGTTCTCCTTGAATATTCTATAAATTATAGGGAACCTGCTATTCTGGGAACTTTCAATATTCCCTTTTGTCTTACCAATGCACAGGTTCACCTTGGATATTTAGGATAGTAGGAGAATCCTACTTTTCGGGGAACATTCAATATTCCCCTCTGTTTGTTTATCTTGCCCTTCGGTCATCCCAATTGCTAAATCCAGTCCGTCTTGGTTTAAGATGGTTGCAACTTTAGGGCTTTTATCCTCTATACCTATATCGCAAACATTATTTGTCTTAAGGGTGAAGGAGGGGATATTAATTCTTAAAGAACGGGCAAGTTTCTTTTTGAGACTCAGGTTGTCCCATTTTCTCTTTAAGCAAAGAACTAGTGAGCATGAGTGGATAGTGATTTTCTGTTCTTCCAGCTTCCTCGAGTTCCTACTCTTCTTGAAGTTTAAACCAAACGGTTTTCTTTTTACGCATAGGGAGAGGTGGAACAACTAGAAGTTCAGTGCCCTTTTGCTCTATATCCTTTCCTATAGAAGTTTCAACACCTACAGACACAATACTTTTCCCAGCATCATTAAGCACAGCTGAAGATAAAGGGGAAAAATCTTGCGGAGTGGGAAGCCGCTCATCTATTCCTATATTACTAGGTGTTTTATTATCATGATTATAAGGGGATAAGGAAAGGGATACACGTTTCTCTATTTGTTGTGGTCCATATAGATTTTTAGTAGTTGGACGGCTAATTCCTCTGTTTCCTCATCTATTTTTGTTATTTGTTCCTTGATCGGGAGGAGCCGTTCTTCCAATCGTGTCTTAAGGCTCTCTATTTGTCTATTGGTCTCTGCTCGTTGTTCGGCGATTGCGTCCTTCATGGCCTTAAACCATTGTATTGAAACCGGGACCGACCCGGACGGTCGGACCGGTGGACTGCTGACCCGGAGCCAAAACCGATCCGGGTCACTGGAAAGGACCATAATTACATTGATCCGAAAGTGACTCAGGTTGACCCGAGCGGGTCATTGAGACCTGGTGACCCGTTACAACCCGGGACCCGATGCAAATTTATTTTAAAATTTTTTTTTGTGCCTTAAATATTATATGGTAAACACAAGGGGGTTTATGGGAGCCTTATTGAGAGGAATTTGGACAGAGAAAATAGTGTTTTTAGGCATGCTGATACTCATAAACTAATCAATATGCCGCTTGAGCAAATTGCAGAATTTGTTGGAGACCCAAGTATATTGGGATACTAAGATATTTGTATCTATTGCATTATTGAAATATGAGTGTAATACCTATTTTAAGATCCTTTTGATTAACAATAAATTTTCCAATGTAGCATTCTTAGTTCAAAAGATACAACAATATGCATTTAGTGTAATCTTAATATTATTTATTTATTGGATGATCTAGTTGATGATGAGGAGGAGGAAGAAGAGGGGTGATAAGTCCCTATTTTGTATAATATTTCCTATCTTATTTTAGGGTTCTTATTATATTTTATTGGGCTTAATTGTATCAATTATGATAAATTTGGTTGAAGAGTAATTACATAAAAATAATATTAAAAATGGTTAAATTGCTATATTTTTTGTGATTGCTTTTTAATTAAAATATTTTGGGATGATTATTATAGATTGGGCTTAATTTTATTTTGTAGGATATCCTAAAATTTTGGAGGAGCAAAAAATTGTACAATCTAAGATCCAAGACCAATTAATTTCAAGAAGCCCAAGATTCAAGGCCCAAATTGCAGCACCCAATATTCAAGTCAAATACCCAAAACCCAAATCCACCTCCCCTCATATTTTTTCAACCTCCTCACGCCACTTTGAAGAAAAATCAGAATTTTTTCCCCAATTTTCCTTCTCTGTTTTCGGCGCTACAGGGCAAGAAGAAGACTCCATATTTTTATCTTTTTCAACCATTATTCCACTACCTACTTACTTCTCCCATTCCATTTTTCACGCCACTTCCTCTTCTCCTCTTCACTTTCTTCATACCATCACCATCATCACACACCATTTCACCACATCATTTCTTGTCTTTTCTTCTTTTCCTCACCCACTTCCACCTACTCACTTACAATTTCATCATTTCGCCACATTCACCCACTTTCTTCTCACGCCACCTCACCACCATCATCTTAACATTTCCATTTCTTGCACCATGGATGAAGGGAAGGGTATTGTAGCATCTCTCTCAATGTGTGGTTAGATTCTCTTGCCTCTTGGAGATGGAGATTAGGGCTTGAGTTCCCATTCTACAAAGGGGAGTTATTTTATCTCAATACCTAATTTTAAATTGTATATTTGATTCCCTAGGTTTAGGATTTATCTTTATACAATTTAGAATTTTAGATTTTTGAGTACATTATCTATATGTATTGGGTGATTATGATTTGGATTGATTTTGGCAACTTGATGATTGTATAGAAATATTACCTTTACAATGCAATTAGAAAGTATTTTCTATCATGTTCATGACTAGAGGATATAATCTTATATGCTTGTATTTGATTGTCTTGGTTGAGCAATTTTTAATAGAGGAACAAGTTGCTTTTGTCTAATTTTAATCATACACTAAGTGGTTTTTAATTGTGTCTTTTGAAGTAATTGCTAGCTATGGTAGTAGGAGTAATTACTAAGAAAGAACACAAGACTCAAGTGGTACCTTGAGGTTTTATTTTAAGACTTAGTGAAATATTAATTCCCATATTACTTTGAACTATGATAGCTATAATTCCATTTCCAAGGGCATTTTCAATATTAATTCCAATCTCTTTTTAATTAGCCTTTTCAAGAAAAATACCAAAAATAGTAATTTAGGTTCTCTTTATTTACATTTAAGTTTACTTTTATTGCTTTTCTCATTTAGTAGATAGCTTAAAATCCCAACACTTCACTTTAGTTTGTTAATTTCATGTTTTTGATACTTAGTTTAGCCTAGGACCTTAGATAAAGGCTCCTTGAGTGAAAACGATCCGGATTGCGCTACTTTATTGCATTTTAATTCGGTTAATTTGGTCAACCTTGCGACGGGTGCGATCAAATTTTGGCGCCGTTGCCGGGGAGCCAATTTATTTGGTTCTTTGGTTAGCTAAGTGTCAATCTCTCTTGTGTTGCCTATTAGATTTTTTTTTCTTTCTTGTTTTAGTCTTGTTTAAAGCATATTAATATACAGTTTGCATTTTTTTCCTATTTTAAATTTTCTCCTTTGTTTATAAAAAAAAAAACCAAAATCAACAATTATTATTATTATTATTATTATTTCTCTTATTACTTTGTTTTATTTATTTTTAGTGCATAGCTCATACTTTAGGGTGTAGCTCATACTTTACACTTTTCAAGTGTATAGATCTTTTGGACTCTTTGGGAATAGCTTTGACCATTATTAAGGTTCACTGAATTTCCATTCTTGCTTTTGATTGTTATTCTGACTGTGTATGAACCAAAGTCCTGAAATTTTACCATTTGATCCAGAAATTGAAAGGACTTTGAGGAAGTTAAGGAAAGAAAAGAAGTCAGGAGGCATTAGTAGCAATAGTGTAATTCAAGAAACTAGTGTATCTAGTGAGTCCGGTGTGTCTAGTGATTCTGAATCTAGTTTAGAATTTTATATTGATTTACCTTTCACTATGGATGATCAAGATATACCTAGGGATCAAAATGAACGAAATGATAATGGGAACAATAGGGAAAGAGAAGCTGAAAATAATGGGCAAAATGTGAGAAGAAGCATTAGGGAAATCACAACTTCTGATGTTAATTTTAATCCTATTAATGCTGCTTGTCCTAATCTTGATGTGAATTTTGAATTGAAAGGTCCTCTTGTTAATGCTTTACCAAAATTTTGTGGCTTGGCAGGTGAGGACCCTTATAATCATTTGAACTCCTTGTACATGGTATGTGCAAGCATGAAGCCCGTCGGAGCTAGCACAGATGATGTTCAATGGATGGTCTTTCATCTATCTCTTGAAGGAAAAGCCAAGGATTGGTACATGAGACTTCCTCGTCATGTGGAAAATGCATACAACTGATGGGCAAATTTGAAGAGGGCTTTCTTAGAGAAGTACTTCCCTGCATCTAGAACTTCTGCAGTTAGAAAAGAAATTTATTCAATAACACAGATGGATCAAGAGACATTTTATGAGTATTGGAATAAGTTTCAAGATTTGCTATCAAAGTGTCCTCATCATCAAATCCCAGAGGAACAATTGGTCCAATACTTCTATGATGGACTCTTGAATCATGATAAGAGTGTACTTGATGCTGCATCTGGAGGTTCTTTGATTGACAAAATAGCTCAAGAAGCATGGGTGTTGATTGAGAAGATGGCTACAAATAGCCAACAATATAGTTGTCGGGACACAAGATCTGTGAGTTCTTTGAGTGGTTCTTCAAGCCAATCAAGAGAAATTAGCTCTCTTTCCTCACAAGTGGAGACATTAACTGCTCAAATGTCCAAGATGTCTGCTCAGTTGAACAACTTGAATGTGCAACATCCAACTTCTCAAGCAATTGTGGCCCCAAGTTGTGAATTTTGTGCTTCAGTTATGCATATCTCTAGTGTTTGTCCACATCGATTTGAAGAAGTGTCAGCTATGTATCAAGGAAATCCCAACACATCTCAAAGATGGGACCCTTACTCAAATACATATAATGAAGGGTGGAGATACAATCCCAAGTTCAGTTGGAGAGATGGAGACAACAGAGGCCAAAATAGATTTCAGCAGAGTGGTGGGGCAGGAACTTCTCAAGACAATTCTCTTTCTGTTCCCAAAAATGATGAGACCAACCAATTGTTGAAAGGATTGATGACTCAGATGAGTCAAATGGGTAATATGATAAAAGATGATAAAGCAGCTACTAATTCTCAGCTCTCCACTATTTGTAAAGAATTGGAGGAACTACGTGTGAAGAATAACAACCTCACTTCTTTTGTCACTCAACTGTCCAACAATATGAGTGAGCAGCAAGCAAAGAGTAGTGGTTCAATACCCTCCAACACGGTCATCAACCCTAAATCATTGAATGCCATCACTCTTAGAAGTGACAAAAAGGTGAAGTTTCCTGGTGAAGATGATGACCAAGCTGAAGTTGTAATTGATGATGCATCATTGGTTCCTAACACATTGAAGGAGTCAGAGAGTTTGAAAGAAAAGGAGCTGCTTGTCAAAAAGAATCCCACATTGGCCCAACAAGAGTCAGAGTTGCAAAGTAAAGATAACACTCATCCTCATGAAGAAGCAGAGCATTCCTCAGAGTTTCATGCAGGTTCTGCAAAGTCCAATGGAAGCAAACAACCTGAACAAGGGAAAGCAGATGAGCAAGGAGCCTCAAAGCATAAAGGTAAGGAGGTATGTATTCAAGATATCCCTTTTCCTCACTCTTATCTTTCAAGCAAGAAAATGCATGATGATAAGCAAGATAAAGAGATCTTAGAATTGTTTAGCAAACTTGAGGTCAATATTCCTTTGTTAGAACTAATAAAAAAGGTGCCTAAATATGCTAAATTTCTTAAGGACCTTTGCACACATAAAAGAAAATTTAGGCCTAATGAAAGAGTGCAGGTTAGTTCTAATGTGTCAGCCTTGTTCAAACCTCAAATTCCTATAAAATGCCAAGACCCTGGATCTTTCACTATCCCTTGCACCATAGGTAAGGCAACCATAAATAGAGCTTTGTTAGATCTAGGGGCTGCTATAAATGTCATGCCTAAGTCCATGTATGCATCACTAGGTATACAAACTCTTAAGCCCACTAGTGTAGTGTTGCAATTAGCTGATAGGACTATAAGGCACCCTCACGGCATTTTAGAGGACATACTTGTTAAAGTAAAAGATTTGGTATTCCCTGCTGATTTTTATGTACTTGATATGACTAATGAAGTATCACATTATACTACATTGATTCTTGGTAGGCCTTTCTTGAGGACTGCTAATACTATGATTAGCATGAAAGAAGGTGTCATCACTATGGAGGTAGGGGACCAGAAAATTTATTTTAACATGTATGAGGCTATGAAACATCCTTATGAAGATTATTCTTTATTGGGTGTCAATGCCATTGATTGTATCATTGATGAGGCTAGAGATTTACATGAATTGAATGTGCATGCTAACATTGATTTGCAAGATCTTGATATATATGGATTTGATGAGTCTTCTTCTTCTTTTTCTTCTCCTTCTTCTTTTTGTTTTTGTGGAGATGACGTGACATGCATTATTTGTCAAGAAATTAATTGCTTTCTTTCCACTCCACAAGATTTTACTTTTTCTTCTTTAGCAAGTGATGATAGTTCCGAGAAAGGTTTGCTTTGTGATTGTGCAGATATTCAAGCTTTAATGGAAGCTAAATTGGAGGTTGGAAGTGACTCTTTGAGTACACAAGAAGATGAAAGTGACCACATTCTAGCCACTTCACCTTCTCTTGCACTTCAAGAAGATCAAAAGCAGCCTAAACTTGAAAATGAGAAGCCACTTGCTAATTTTTCTAAATCTGTTTTTTCTCCTCAAACCTTGAGATACTTACATGATCTTATTTCTTGTTGTGATACAGGTGCGAAGGAGAACCCCAAGCATGTTGCTGTCATAGATCAACCTAGAGTTAATTCAACACTTGGGAAGACCAAAGAGCAAGTTGTTGCACCACATGAGTTAAATCAGTGCACCCAAGCTGAAACTAAAAAAGGGAGTACTCTTTGCTCCTTAGAACTCACTCATTTAATTCCTTCTAATGTTCAACCTCCTGACCTTGAATTGAAACCTTTGCCCTCTAATCTAAAGTATGTTTTTCTAGAAAGTAATGAGAAACTTCCTGTGATCATTTCTAATGCATTGTCTTTAGATGAAGAGGATAGGTTAATTGGTGTGCTCAAAAAGCACATAGGAGCTATAGGTTGGACATTAGCTGATATACCAGGGATTAATCCATCTATTTGTACCCATAGGATACTGCTTAATGAGGAGTCTAAGCCTGTTAGACAACCTCAGAGGAGATTGAACCCACTTATTCTAGATGTTGTGAAAAAAGAGGTCACTAAACTCCTTAGTGCTGGAATTATATATCCTATATCAGATAGTGAGTGGGTTAGTCCAGTCCAAGTAGTTCCTAAGAAGAGTGGTATCACTGTGGTTAAAAATGAACAGAATGAAATGATTCCAACTATGGTACAAAATGCTTGGAGAGTTTGCATTGATTATAGGAAACTGAATGCATCCACTAGAAAAGACCACTTTCCCCTTCCCTTTATTGACCAAATGTTAGAAAGACTTGCAGGGAAGTCCCATTATTGTTTGCTTGATGGTTTTTCAGGATACTTTCAGATTCCTATAGCTCCAGAGGATCAAGAAAAAACCACTTTTACTTGCCCCTTTGGTACATTTGCATATAGGAGAATGCCTTTCGGTTTGTGTAATGCTCTTGGTACATTTCAGCGTTGTATGATGTCTATTTTTTCTGATTTTCTTGAACAATGCATGGATGTATTTATGGATGATTTTACAGTTTATGGAGAATCATTTGGTGCATGTTTAGACAGCTTAGATAAAATCCTTGCTAGGTGTTCTGAAAAAGGTCTTGTGCTAAATTATGAAAAGTGTCATTTTATGGTTGATCAAGGAATTGTTTTAGGCCATTTAATATCTAGCAATGGAATTGAGGTTGACAAAGCTAAAATTGAAATAATATCTTCTTTGCCATATCCCACTACACTTAAAGAGCTTAGATCTTTCTTGGGGCATGCTGGCTTTTATAGAAGATTTATCAAGAATTTTAGTAAATAGCTTTGCCATTATCTCATTTGCTACAAAAAGATGTGGAATTTGTTTTTGATGATAGTTGTAAGCATGCATTTAATGAACTCAAGCAAAGGCTCATATCTCCTCCTATTCTGACTTCTCCCAATTGGGACTTACCATTTGAGCTTTCATGTGATGCTTCTAATAGTGCAGTAGGAGCTATGCTTGGTCAAAGGGATGGTAAGATTTCTAAGGTTATTGCTTATGCCTCCAAAACTTTGGATGCCGCCCAAGTGAACTACACAACCACTGAAAAGGAGTTATTTGCCATTATTTTTGCTTTAGATAAGTTCAGACCATATTTGATTAACTCCAAGGTTGTTATTTTCACAGATCATGCTGCAGTTAAATATCTTTTCAAGAAGCCCCAGTCCAAACCAAGGCTATTGAGATGGATGCTACTTATACAAGAGTTTGATGTTGAGATCAAGGATAGAGCTGGAGCAGAGAACCTTGTAGCTGATCACTTAAGTAGACTTCCAGATCAATCAAAGGGAGTAGATGATTCTGATTTTATTTGTGATAATTTTCCTGATGCTACTCTCTTTGCTTTAGCTATTAAAGAGCCATGGTTTGCAAATATAGTCAATTACTTGGTCACAAATTTGATTCCACATTCTTTGTCTCATTTTCAGGTGCAAAAGCTAAAGAGAGAATCTCAATACTATGTATGGGATGCTCCCCACTTATGGAGGATGTGCAGTGACCAAGTGATCAGAAAATGTGTTCCAGAAGAAGAATTTCAATCCATTCTCTCAGCTTGCCATTCTATGGTTTGTGGTGGACACTTTAGTGCTAGGAAAACCTCTAGGAAAGTTTTAGATGCTGGTTTTTATTGGCCCTCCTTGTTTAATGATGCCTATAACTTTTGTAAAGCTTGTGATAAGTGTCAAAGGTTTGGGGGGTTGAGTAAAAGGCATGAGATGCCACAACAACCGATGTTATTTTGTGAGGTTTTTGATGTTTGGGGAATAGACTTTATGGGTCCCTTTCCACCCTCTTTTGGTTTTAATTATATTCTTCTTGCAGTAGATTATCTATCTAGATGGGTAGAAGCTATTCCTACACGTAAGGATGATGCCACTACGGTTTCCAAATTTCTTAAGTCTCATATCTTTTGTAGATTTGGAATACCTCGGGCTATAGTAAGTGATCGAGGAACCCATTTTTGCAATAGGATTCTTGATAGCCTATTTGCTAAATTGGGGGTTACCCACAAAGTTTTCACTGCCTATCACCCACAAACCAATGGTCAAGCTGAGGTGTCAAATAGAGAGATCAAGCACATCTTGGAGAAAATTGTAAAACCTTCCAAGAAAGACTGGAGCTTAAGACTGGAAGAAGCTTTATGGGCCTATAGGACTGCATTCAAGACCCTCATAGGAATGTCACCTTATCGCATCATATATGGCAAATCTTGCCACATTCCTGTGGAGCTTGAACACAAAGCCTATTGGGCAGTTAAAGCTTGCAATATGGATATGGAATCCTCGGGCTTAGAAAGGAAGTTGCAACTGCAAGAGTTGGAAGAGATGAGACTAGATGCATATGAAAATTCTCGTCTCTACAAAGAAAAGACAAGAATGTTGCATGATCAGGGCATTATGAGAAAAAGTTTTCAAGTTGGTGACAAGGTGTTACTATTTAGAGCTCGATTCAAATTCAAGCATGGTAAGCTCAACTCTAAGTGGGATGGCCCTTACAAAGTCACCAAAGTTCACAAGTTTGGCATGATAGAGCTCATTGATGAAGCAACTGGACAAACTCTCAAAGTCAATGGGCATCTCTTAAAGATATACCATGAGCATTTCAAGCCTCCTTAAATCTCAGGTTGTCTCTTTCCTTCCCTTATCTATTTACATATTTTGAGCTTTAATGCATAAGATAAGTGTGGGGGAAAACCATTTTAGTAGTTTAGGACTTTAGGTAGTTAGTTTAGTTAGTTTAATTCTCCCCTTTGTTGATGTTCTCCTTGCTCACCACTTTTGTTTTGTTGAATTTTGTTGCATTGGGGACAATGCAATAATTCAAGTGTGGGGGAAGGGATTGGGTTGTGAATATTTTGCTGCATGTGCTTTTAGGTGATTTAGTGGTTAAATTTGGAAAAATTTGAAAATTTTTCAAAAGAAGTGAACCCACAATTGAATTTTGCATCTCTTTGCTTTGAAAGTGCACTTTTCTAGTTTACATTAAAGTTTTTGAGAGCTATACATGTTCTAAGTTGAATGTAATGGTTTGATTGATTGTTATTTTTGGAGTTAGTATTTGGAATAGATGAATTGTTGTATTGTGATTGATCTAGTTTTCAACTGAATGATGTGAATGAACTTATGAGAAATAACCTTTGTTGGAAGGATTCTTGAGCTTATCTTTCATTTTTCTCATTGAGTGTTGTCCACCTACTTTAATGAATCTCTAGAACTTGTTTGAATTCTTTTTCAAAATCACATTTGCATTTAGATGATTGAAGATGAAAGGGGCATTCATTTCTCATAGCCATTTACCCAAACACTCACCATTACTAATTAATCCATTGTCAACCCCCTTTGAGCCATTCACTTTCCTAAATCCATATATTTTAACAAGCTAAGCATGGTCATTTCATTGAATTTCTCATAGCGCCTTATTTTGTGAAGCTTGGTTTACCAATATTGTTAGTTACATGAAATGGAGTGTCATTTATATACCTTACAAAGAGAAAAAAAAAAGCAAAAAGAAAGCAGCAAAATCAAAAGCAAAAGAAAAAATAAATAAATAAGAAATAGTGAAAAAGAAAAAAAAAATGAAAAGAAACACATCCATTGGATTTTTATGGTTACCAAGCATGTTATATGTATTTAATGTATTAAATTAGTGCTATTTTTAATTCTCTCTCTCAACTCTTTTTGCATGCTTAAAGCTTGTTTTAGTTTCTTTGTCCATTTCATTTGGCCATTTTCCATCATTACAACCCTTTTAAGTCCCCTTGATTCATGAGTCTAGTTGCTACTTAGTGGTGGAGAAAATAGAATTTTTACAAGCTTATGGTAGATCTTAGTTTAGGTGGATTTGTGAGAAAGGACCCATATTTGTGAGATGAGAGAAACACTTTGATCCTTGAGTGTTCTCTTTTGTTCATCCCCATCAATTCAATTGTCTACTTGGGCTAATCTTTTGCATTAGTTCATTCTATAACTATGCTAGCTTGAGGATAAAATTGATTGAGTTGTTGCATTCTTGTTTCAGAACATTTTAGTCTCTCATTTATTTTAATGTCATTCTTAGATTGTTTGCACTTGCTTGTTTTTTGCCCAGGAGTGCAAAAGTTCAAGTGTGGGGGAATTTGATAAGTCCCTATTTTGTATAATATTTCTTATCTTATTTTAGGGTTCTTATTATATTTTATTGGGCTTAATTGCATCAATTATGATAAATTTGGTTGAAGAGTAATTACATAAAAATAATATTAAAAATGGTTAAATTGCTATATTTTTTGTGATTGCTTTTTAATTAAAATATTTTGGGATGATTATTATAGATTGGACTTAATTTTATTTTGTAGGATATCCTAAAATTTTGGAGGAGCAAAAAACTGTACAATCTAAGATCCAAGACCAATTAATTTCAAGAAGCCCAAGATTCAAGGCCCAAATTGCAGCACCCAATATTCAAGTCAAATACCCAAAACCCAAATCCACCTCCCCTCATATTTTTTCAACCTCCTCACGCCACTTTGAAGAAAAATCAGAATTTTTTTCCCCAATTTTCCTTCTCTATTTTCGGCGCTACAGGGCAAGAAGAAGACTCCATATTTTTATCTTTTTCAACCATTATTCCACTACCTACTTACTTCTCCCATTCCATTTTTTCACGCCACTTCCTCTTCTCCTCTTCACTTTCTTCATACCATCACCATCATCACACACCATTTCACCACATCATTTCTTGTCTTTTCTTCTTTTCCTCACCCACTTCCACCTACTCACTTACAATTTCATCATTTCGCCACATTCACCCACTTTCTTCTCACGCCACCTCACCACCATCATCTTAACATTTCCATTTCTTGCACCATGGATGAAGGGAAGGGTATTGTAGCATCTCTCTCAATGTGTGGTTAGATTCTCTTGCCTCTTGGAGATGGAGATTAGGGCTTGAGTTCCCATTCTACAAAGGGGAGTTATTTTATCTCAATACCTAATTTTAAATTGTATATTTGATTCCCTAGGTTTAGGATTTATCTTTATACAATTTAGAATTTTAGATTTTTGAGTACATTATCTATATGTATTGGGTGATTATGATTTGGATTGATTTTGGCAACTTGATGATTGTATAGAAATATTACCTTTACAATGCAATTAGAAAGTATTTTCTATCATGTTCATGACTAGAGGATATAATCTTATATGCTTGTATTTGATTGTCTTGGTTGAGCAATTTTTAATAGAGGAACAAGTTGCTTTTGTCTAATTTTAATCATACACTAAGTGGTTTTTAATTGTGTCTTTTGAAGTAATTGCTAGCTATGGTAGTAGGAGTAATTACTAAGAAAGAACACAAGACTCAAGTGGTACCTTGAGGTTTTATTTTAAGACTTAGTGAAATATTAATTCCCATATTACTTTGAACTATGATAGCTATAATTCCATTTCCAAGGGCATTTTCAATATTAATTCCAATCTCTTTTTAATTAGCCTTTTCAAGAAAAATACCAAAAATAGTAATTTAGGTTCTCTTTATTTACATTTAAGTTTACTTTTATTGCTTTTCTCATTTAGTAGATAGCTTAAAATCCCAACACTTCACTTTAGTTTGTTAATTTCATGTTTTTGATACTTAGTTTAGCCTAGGACCTTAGATAAAGGCTCCTTGAGTGAAAACGATCCGGATTGCGCTACTTTATTGCATTTTAATTCGGTTAATTTGGTCAACCTTGCGACGGGTGCGATCAAGGGGAATGACATTGAAGCCGATAGACCACTAGTTTAACACCATAGATCATTAGTTAACATTTTTGATATCCCTTTTAACCAACTAGCTTAGAGACAAAAGATTATTCATAAATTATGATAATTGTCTGGTTTAATTTCTATTAATTAGTGTGAAGTGTGGTTATTTAGTTTTGTTAGAATCTCAAGTATGAATGTATTTTGTTGCTTGAATGGATTTGATTTGACTATCATAAAATGCGATGGTTGTTTGATTTTGTTTTTTTAATTTCAAGTATGAACTTATTCATTAATATATTTCAATATATATATACACATTTCACTGGACCAACCGGTCGGACCAGTGACCCGGCAGTTGGACCAATGACCTAGTGACCCGAACCTTTCACCGGGTCAATGACCGGTCAGGGTCCAATGACTATGCCTTAAACCCATGGATACACATATCCTTGAGTTTTTACGGGTCGTTTGCGATTGTGGTTTGGCCTAGAGGGTTTATTTAGTTTAATGGTCTCCCAAGGAAATGAGGGCTTTCATAGGGATTACTTACACTCCAATCTAATTCTTTAGGGAATTTGCTGAAACTACTCGTTTGATGTCTAGGCCCTTGCTGAAACATGGTCAGAATTTCTTTATAACAATATGGGTAGTAATCAACCTCATATTCATACATAGGACTGAAATATTATCCATAAAATTTTATTATCATGAAAATCTTTTTTGACAACCTAAGTATTTTTATGTTTTTAAAAAAAATAATAAAATAGAAGAGAGTTTTTTTTTTTATAAAATGGGAAAACATAAAGGGAATATATATATATATATATTAGAAAAGAAAGGGAAGACGTGAGGTAAAATTTTTTTGTTAAAGAAAGAAAAAGAAAATTAAAAGCGAATACTTGTTTTGAGATATATAACCAACCTTCGGATCAATCCGATGATTTCCCTGCAATGGTGCCAATTTGATTGCTCACAAATTCGAATTACTATGAATTGAGGTTCCAACTGGTCGTACGGTTGTGATAAAATAAAACCTCATAGTAGCACAGAGCCAACCCAATGGTCGAATCTCTCGCGGAATCTTCGTATTAACCTGCAATTGGTTAATATCTTAAGCAAGTAGGTATTTGCAGAATAACTAAGGAGTCGATGGTTTAAAGGGTTAAGATAATATGAAACAGGATCCCAATAAGATTAGAACGAGGCAATCATGGCCAATCTGAAGTTATTCAGGTTTAATTAATTCATTCTAAAATTTACCTTATTCATGATAATTATGCATTATGAAAGCCTATCTAATAATAATGTTATCCCTGACCAGGAACATCAATAACATGGACCAAGAGATTTTATGATATACTCAATGATTAACTGCCTAACTAGGAATAATTAATTCAACAAATATAATCGCAAATAAAAGATGCATACGATCAAGAACCCAATAAAGAAATATGCATTCGAATTTCAAGAATAAGAAATCCCAAGTGCCTTAACCACATAGTCAATTATTACCAATCCAATATGAAGGATCTAGCATACTAAGTACATGCCCATTCATGGGAGAATCTAACAAACTAGTGACATGTGATTAGGAAGCAAACACAATTTATAAATCGAAAAGAATGAATACAAAATATGAATGAATCAACAAACCCTAATGAAGAGCCATCGGCTCATGCCTACACTAGTTCTTCTTGGAAATCCAAGAAGAACTTAGCCACTCATATTCTCTCTACGCTTTAACCTATACTAATATGTGAGAATCTCTGAATGTCTTTTCAACCTTGCGAGACGCCTATTTATATTGCACCGAGACCTTCAATTTGATTAGGAATAGGATGGAGATAACTATTAATTGATATAGAATTTAATATTTGAATTTGAACCAATTTAAAAGCATCTCCAACTCCTGGAGTCCTCATTAAATTCACCCATAAGGTTGCTACCACATCATTAACCTTGTTATGTTGAGGTACTTGCAATGGCGAGCTGTTTTGCTCGCTGCAACAAGTCTCCCATGCTTGCTGGGGCGAGTAAAATTGCTTGCCATGGTGAATGCTCTATTCCTTTCTTGTTTCTCTCTCTTTCTGGGCCTTGCTACTAGTTCTTGCTTTGGTTCCGGTTGTTTTACTTGGAGTATATCTTCCCATTAATCTTTGTTAAGCCTACAACACTCAACAAACATCAAATACACCTATCCAATGATTTTGCGTATAATCAAGAATATCAATAAATAATGCATTTTATGGGCATTTTATCACATTTTTTGCTCTACTCCTTATGTCAAAATATTCAACCTTTTTAGTGCAAAATCATATGTTTTTATCTATAATTTATGCTATTTAACACACTAAAGTTAGGTTGATTTTGGGTGCGATCACCACTTCATTCTGCCATGTCATGCCTGAACTCAATGTGGCAAGTAAATTGGCTCGCCACAGCGAGTTGTCCTGCATTCACTATGGCGAGTTGTTTTACTCGCTGCAGCGAGTAATCTCCTACTTGCTGTGGCGAATAGATTTGCTTGCTGTAGCGAATGCTTCGTTCCTTTCTTGATTTGCTCTCTTCCTAGGCCTTGCTACGAGTTCTTGTTTTGGTTCCGATTCTTGCACTTGGAATATATCTTCCCATTGATCTTTGTTAAGCCTGCAGTACTCAACAAATGCCATGACCCAAATTCTATAATCAAAGAAAATGATAAATTAAGAAGGATTAGGGTAAAGTAAAGCGAAATGAGGTCATTTTAAGATGATATGGACCTCAAGGAATCCATTTATGACCTTGAAATGTTTTAAAAATGATTCTACAATAATTTTTAGTAAATGTGGAAATTAAGGGTAAAATCGTAATTTTTACCCAATAGAAATTATTGTGAGCATATTTATGTTATTTAGGGCCATGAGGATTTTCCTTATACCCAAATTTAATTATATGGGAATTTAATTAAAAGTTTTGAATTTAAGAAAGAAAAAATATGGTTTAAGGACAAAATGGCCATTTGTAATGGCAAAATTGTAAATTTTGACAACTTTAGGCTTCTTTCTTCTCCATTCAGCATTCTCACGCCATTTTTGACTGGAAAAGGAAGAGCAAGAAGTTTGTAGAAGCTTTGGAGAAGAAGAAGGGAAAGAAAAGCCAACAAGTGTAAGAAAACTTCACTTTTTCATCTCTTCATAGTTAGCAAAGTTACTTTACTCCTTAAGAGCTGCCTCTTCATCTAATTTTCAGCCCCAAACTCAGATTTTGAAGGACAAATTCGTGCATAGTGAAGCACTAATTTGGAGAAGCAATAGTAAAGTGAAGAAGAGGTATGTTAGCCATGAAAAACTACATGTATATCTCAAGGAAAAAGCATGGCTAAGGAGTTAAACTTGAATGTAATAAAATTAGGGTTCAAGAGGAAAAACTTTGATGAATGAAATATAGGTTCTTACAAGTTCCTTAAATGTTTGAACAAGTCCTTCAATAGCCAACTATGTTAGTCTTTAATTAGATTCTCCAAAAAAAACCTTCAAATATGTCAAATATGAAAAGAAAAGGTTTATGGAAAAATTGAGAAATATGATTTTTTTAAGGAATACATCCATGAATAAATAAGTCATATGAAGTTCTTCTTAGCTCAAAAGAATTGAAATATGCTAGCTTCATGAACTAACCCACTTATAGATCATTATGTCAAGATAAGGAAAGTAATGAGTTTAAGGGTCAAAATTATGATAAGATTGATAATAAATTCCATGTGAATTTAGGGACTTGTTTTTTTTCAAGTGAGCCAACCTAAAGATAAAGTGGGAAGGAAATTTTGCCATTGCCAAGAAAAGCTAAGAGAAAGAGAAGCTTGAACAGCTACTTTCCATTCCTTATATGCTATGTGTGTGTTTGTGGTATGCATACTTGATGTTTTATATGCTTATGATGAATGATATTATGAAGGGTTTGGATGAGCTAAGTCCTACCCTAGGATATGTAACATGAATGATGTTTAGAAGGGTTTGGCTAAGCTAAGTCCTACCCTAACTCATGTGAGGTGTATGATGTAATGAAGGGTTTAGATGAGCTAAGTCCTATCCTAACTCATGTGAGGAGTATGATGTAATGAAGGGCTTGGATGAGCTAAGTCCTACCCTAATATGTTATTTGATGAGTTTTGGTCATAACTCGAATATCTGCATGGTGATTTTAGCATGAAACATGAATTGTGTTTGAGATACTCTTGTATGCTTTATTTTCCCATACATGTCATAGTGTGTTTGGAATGTGGAGTTAGCTACTGAGACTTTATGTCTCAACAAGAATTTATACAAATATTTTCAAGTGAAGCAAGTAGAGGAAAGCAAAATGATGTGGCTCCATAATCTCTTTGATGTATAACTTAGGAAAATCATATAAGTAGAAAGAGGATTTGCTCATTTTGATGTAACTATTATATATACTTTTGAGCAAGATGCAGATGACTTGTATATAAACTCAATGTAAATTAGACTAATGCTAACTATGTTAGTTAGATATATGAATCAAGTTCCCTTGGTAACCAACTCATTAGAAAAGTGGTTACTTTGGAGGAACTTGAGGTATGATTTTGGTATTATGATATGTTATAAAAAAAATGAGTATAGAATGATATTATTTGACCTATAAGAGATGTGATAATGGTGTGCAATGTGAAGGAATTGATGCATCTAACAAGATATGGAAAATGTTTAGGCATGAATAGTAGCATTCCCAATAGATTTGCAAAAGTTCATCTAAGCATACTAGGAATTTCAATTTTGGTATTTGGACAAGTTTTATTATGTATTAGAAGGTCATATAAGGCATAAACATGATTGGAATAGGTCAATCTCAAGTTTTGGCATGTTGACACCTAAAGATGAAATTTTGGGTTTTATTGTGAAGGATAAAGACAAATGTGAAAATCATCTTTAATGAGCCCCAAAAATTATGAAATTTGGCAGGCTAAAACTAGAAATGTGAAGGTTTATAATTACCAAATTTCATCAATTTCGGAGTTTGTATGGTACTCTTTTTGCAGACCTTAAGTTGAGACAATTATGCAGAAAAATATTTCGGTTTTCATAATTTTACATAGCTTTTGAGGTACCAAATGAAGGAATTTATGGCTCAAATTTTATATCCGGATACCTAATACCCTAAAACATGGATCTGGAAATTTTCACAAAATTTGGAGCTCGTTTGGTGTGATTTTGGTAAGCGTTTACCTCTTTCTAGATTGCTATCATGTTACTTACAGACCGCTACTGTGTTTTTGGATTTGAGAGGCCCAATGTGCGAGTTTTGAACTCAAATTTTTTGGATGATTAGATATTGTATACATATATATACCATAAAATTTTCAGAATTTTTGGAGCTTCAAAGAATAAATTATGAGTTTACAAAGTTGGCCAAATTACCAAATGAATAGTACAAAACTCGAAATTTTGTGTTGTACGTATAAATCTCATTCTTTAAGACTTGTTTGACTCCAAATACATGATAAATGTTATGAAACATCATATAAATAGTGATAAGTATCTTGTTGTTACAACAAACATCAAACACACCTGTCCAATATTTGACATATTTTACGGATAATCAAGAATATCAATAAATAGTGCTTTTTATGGGCATTTTATCATGTTTCTGACTCTATTCCTTATATCAAGATATTCAACTTTTTGGGGTCAAATCATATATATATTTATCTATAATTTATACTATTTAATACCCTAAAGTTTGGTTGATTTTGGGTGCGATCAACGCCCTATGCAGAAAATTCTCAGTTTTGCATCCTAGGTTTCTTCCTAGTTTCTTTTCTAGGCTTAGCTTTATGTTCCTAGAACATGAGTAGCTAAACCTACGAGGTTATCCTTATAGTCATCTATGTAATTTGCTTGAGCTATGAGTCCCTAGTTTCAGAGAATTTATTTAGAAAGTTACAATTTATCAACCTTCGGTTATGGTTCTAGGTCCCATCGGTCAACGGACATAGGATTCACGATTGGATTAAATAGACCTAGCGATCACAGGTCTGGGTTGATGGACTCAAAATATATACCTCCTTTTTGTATTTGTTTTCTTAAATATAATTTGGTTTTTTGAAATTAAATGTGTTCATCTAGTTTGTATATACCATTTTAATGCCGGTGCGACATCCTAATTTTGATGTGTACTTAGCTCTTATGAGGCGGTCGTCGAGATTACCTTCGGATGAAAAGGTCTAATTATAAGGTGTTTTTTAAATATTTTATCTAACTTATCTTTCAAAACTAGCAGGGATAACATATGACATAGACCTCGAAAGGATAAACTATTTTCCTTAGCTATTTTATAAAAATCATATTTTCACAATCAAATCATTTATTTGCTTTCTATTTGATCCTTTTTACTCTGTTCGATTATATAAAGGCATAGTCACTCCGAAACTACTAAAGGTTTTGCGAGAGATTCGACCCTAGGTAGTGCACTATACTGCATTACTTAGGTATTATTTGATTTTGACTTGCGATAAGTCATGGGCGTTGTTTGATGAAAGACGCTTTTATGAATAAGAAATAGGGTGAAAAACACATTAGTCTATTAAGCACTTCATCTTTTACTTGATCCTTCTATTTTCTTTAAGCACTTTTTTAAAGCAAAATTGTTTGGCCTCTATAAAGCTGCAGCTGAAGCTGTTCTTCAAATGACCAAGAAGCATTTTACTCTACCCTTTAAATTTTCATCCAGTCACAGACTCAATGTCATCATATTTTCTCTTCAAGTTCAAAAATGGATGATTTGCAATGAATTTCTTATATCTAAACTATTAGGTACATTATGCTTTCTTGGTTTAAGGTACATCATACAAGCAGATTTCTTCAGAAGTATAACTTTACTACCTCTTTTATATTCTAGTGAATTTTACTTACAGGATTGGCTTCTACAAGGTTTAAGATGCTAGCAGGTTAATTGGAATCATGGTTGAATAAACATTTCGTATATAACAACTTTGTATAGATTTTAGGATATCAGAAGCTTCTTTCAGTATTTGCTTTTCTTCATGAAAGAGTATTTATATGTGTGTAATGAAATAATTCTGTGTGTATTATTATGAAAAGAGAATAGGAATTTATACAAGAGGAGAAAACCTATTCTAGGAAATAAGGATAATTACAATAAATACAATATATCCTAATTGATAAATATAATATATCACTAATTGATACACATAATCCTAGATATTCACAATACTAATCTAGAAGATTCTCAACACTCCCCCTCAAGCTGGAGCATAAAAATCATAGGCACCAAGCTTGTCACATAGGTATTTTATTCGAGGTCCTCTAAGAGACTTGGTGAAGATATCTGCCAACTGATCATTTGAATTGACAAATCAAGTAGCAAGACAATCTGATTGAATTTTTTCTCTAATAAAGTGACAGTCAATCTCAATATGTTTGGTCCTCTCATGGAATACTAGATTTGAGGCAAAGTGCATAGCTGCTTGGTTATCACATACCAGTTCCATTTTACCAATGTCTCCGAATTTCATCTCCTGAAGAAGTTGTTTCAACCATAGGAGTTCACAAGTTGCTAATGCCATAGCACGATACTTAGCCTCTGCACTAGACCTTGCAACTACATTTTGTTTCTTGCTTTTCCAAGAAACTAAGTTCCCACCAAAGAGAACACAGTATCTGGATGTGAATTGCCTATCATCTGGTGAACCAGCCCAATCCGCATCTGTAAAGCCAATGATTTGGGAGTTCCCCTTGTCCTCATATAACAGTCCCTGGCATGGTGCTCCCTTAATGTATCGAAGAATTCGAACAACTGCATCCCAATGACTATCACATGGTGATTGTAGGAACTGGCTAACTACACTCACAGCAAATGATATATCTGGACGAGTGATAGTGAGATAATTGAGTTTTCCCACAAGTCTTCGATATCTCTCAGGATTCTTTATTAGCTCCCCCTGTCCTGGATAGAGTTTGGCATTTGGATCCATTAGAGTCTCAACTGGTTTGCAGTTTAGCATGCCTGTCTCTTCTAATAAGTCAAGTGCATACTTCCATTGTGAAATAGCCACACCAGAACTAGATTGGGCAACCTCAATTCCCAGAAAATATTTAAGCTTCCCCAAATCTTTAGTTTGGAAGTGGTTGCACAGATGTTGTTTGAGTTGAGCAATGCCTAAATCATCATTGCCTGTAATAACAATGTCATCCACATAGACAACTAAGTATAAGCACTTGCCATTTAAAGTATGGCGAAAGAAAACTGAGTGATCAGCTTCACTACGAGTCATGCCAAACTCTTGAACCATAAAACTAAATCGACAAAACCAAGCTCTTGGTGACTGCTTGAGTCCATAAAGAGAACGACGAAGTCGACATACTTTCCCATACTCCCCCTGAGCAACAAAACCAGGTGGTTGCTCCATATAAACTTCTTCTTCCAAGTCTCCATTGAGGAAGGCATTCTTAATATCCAGCTGATGAAGTGGCCAATGATTAATAGCTGCAATGGATAGGAAAACACGAATGGAAGCAATTTTGGCAACAGGAGAAAAAGTATCACCATAATCCAATCCAAAAATCTGAGTATACCCTTTAGCCACTAAACGAGCTTTCAGCCATTCGATTTTGCCATCAGGACCAACTTTAACTGTATAAACCCACCTGCAACCCACTGGAGATTTTCCAGGAGGAAGTGAAACCAAGTCCCATGTACCATTGGAATGTAAGGCAGTCATCTCATCAAGCATTGCTTGCCTCCAACCAGGATGTTCAAGAGCGGCATCTGTAGTCTTAGGGATAGAAACAAAATCCAAAGAAGATACAAATGCAAAATATAGAGTAGATAAACTATGATAGCTCAAGAAATTATAAATAGGGTGAGGATTGCGAGTGGAATGAGTACCTTTATGAATGGCAATCGGAGGGCTAGCAGGTGGTGGGTGGACCGGAGTAGCGGGTGTTTCAGACGAAGGCAGTGAGTCAGGAAGAGTAGTTGTCGGCTCAGGGCGGGGACGGCGATAATATGTCAAGAGGGGAGGACGAGGTGTATCCTGTGGTAAGGCCTCTGGAAAAGGAAGAGAAGGAACAGGAAGGACTTCGAGCACAGAGGGGCTTGCAGGCGTAGAAGATACAAAGAATGGGGAAGACTCAAAGAAGGTCACATCAGGGGAGGTGAAACAACGTCGAGTGGCTGGACAATAACATCAGTAGCCCTTTTGGAGTCGAGCATAACCGAGAAAAAGACACTTGACAGATTTCGCTGTACGTTTATCTTTTCATGGGGTTAAATTATGCACAAAGCAAACACAACCAAAAACACGAGGAGGAAGATGATAGAGAGGGTCGTTAGGAAATAACAAGGAATGAGGCATTTGATCATGCAAGACAGAAGAAGGCATGCGATTAATCAAATAACACGCAGTGAGAACAGTGTCACTCCAAAAATTAGTAGGAACATTATGATGAATAAGCAAAGTGCGAGCTGTTTCAATAAGATGACGATTCTTACGCTCAGCAATCCCATTTTGTTGTGGGGTATCAGAGCAAGATGTCTGATGTAAAATACCCTGAGAACTCATAAAGTTTTTAAAGGATGTAGACAGATATTCTTTGGCATTATCAGAACGTAAGATAGAGACAGAAGTATGAAACTGAGTTTTGATTTCAACACAAAAATCTTGAAAATTTTTAAATACTTCAGTACGACTTTTCATCAAATATAACCAAGTACAACGAGAATAGTCATCAATGAAGGTTACAAAATATTGAAAACCAGAAACAGAAGGCACACGACTAGGACCCCAAACATCTGAGTGAACAAGTTGAAAAGGAGAAGTAGACCGACTACTAAGACTAATAGAGAAAGAACTACGTGTGTGTTTACCCAACTGACACGACTCACAGGGAAGGGAAGTCAAGGTAGAAAGAGAGGCATCCATTTTGCGAAGTTTGGAGAGGCTTGGATGTCTCAGACGGTGGTGGAGGAGAGATGGAGAGCAACTGGTCACACACGCAATAAGGAATGGAGGTGAAAGGTGGTACAAGCCTTGAGACTCACGCCCTGTGCCAATCATCTTACCCGTACTCCGATCCTGGATAGAAACACAGTTATTAGCAAAGGTAATGGAACAATTGTGTGAGTGAGTCAATTTACTAACAAAAATAAGATTGTAAGGAGATTCAGGAACATAAAGAACAGAATCGACAAAGAGGGAAGGAAGTATTTGGGCTTGACCAATTCCGGTAGCAGCAGTTTTAGAACCATTTGCCAAAGTGACTAAAGGAAGGGAAGATGAACAAGAAAGATGGGTGAACAAGAATTTATTACCAGAGATATGTTTGGAGGCACCCGAGTCAAGAACCCATGGTCCAATGTCAGGAGAGCGAGCAAGGCAAGCAGTTACATTACCAGTTTGCGCAATTGAAGCAGCCACCGATGACTGTTTGCCTAGTTGGTACTTGAGGTACTCTTTGTAATCATCACCAGCTAAAGTAATAGACTCGGATTGATCATTAGATGTCTCAGATTGAGCAAAGTTGATAGAACGAGAAGGTTGACCATGGAGTTGATAGCAACGATCACGGGTATGTCCCAACTTGTTGCAATACGTACACTGGGGACGTTTGCGACCATTATTGCGTCCACTGCCTCCTCCTCCTTTGTCACCAGTGTGAGATACCAAGGCGAAAGAATCAATAGTTGAAGAAACAGTATGATTGTCAGTCGAGGCGCGTGAGGAAGAAATACGCACCAAACGACCAATAACATCATCAAATGTGGGAACAATGGAACCTCCCAAAATTTGATCTTTAACACCTTCGAGGTCAAGATTTAAATGAATCAAAGTCAAGACCATGAAGAATTTATCCCATTGTGCGTCCTGAGCAGTAATGGATGGCGTGGAAGGCATTGAGGATCTAAACTCATGCTTGAGAGCCTCCATCTTGCTTGCATAAGTGGTAGTTTCCGACGTCTGGTGTTGAAGATTAACCAAGTTGGATAAGACATCATAGTAACGTCGAATATCATTATTATAAACTGTGGCTGCCTTGTTCCATACACAATAGCACGTCTCATATGCCTGATAGATGGACAGGAGTTGAGGATCAAAAGAATGCCATAAGAGAGAACAGAGCTGAGCATCAACCATTACCCACTTAGGCCGATCCTTTTCAGCAATTTCAGAGTCACGCTTAGTTAAATCATCTAGGTGTCCTTGACCTTTGAACCACAAGCGGACAGAGGCTGCCCAAGATTTATAATTCGAGGCCCTAGGCAATTTTTCAGTGGTAATAGTGGGTGTACCACTAATGACAGTGGAGAAGGTCCCTTTGGAGTCGTCTTTAGAGTCGCTAACAGTGGAGGAGGCCATGAGAAGGAAGAGTGTGAAAACGAAGTAGGAGATAACGACGAACTAACATCGGGATGGGGACCAGAACACGCCGAGAAGCACAACGGTGCAGAGAAAGGCGGAAAAGGCCGCCGGAAAAAGGCCTCACGCGCCGACGCGTGGAAGCTCCAGCGAACGATCAGACGGTGCGTAGAGGCGCGTGCGGCGGTGAACGGCGACGGGAAACTAGGGTTTGGCCGGTCGGAGGCTTCTGAGCACGGTGGTCCGGCGCGTGCTCCAAGAAATCGCCAGGAAACAGTTAGATCAGAGGTGGCCAAGATGAACAGTAGAGGAAGAGGTGTTTAGGGTTAAAGGCTGGAAAGAGAGCACAACCGTGAATGCTATTCAAGATCGAATAGGCTCTGGTACCATGTGTAATGAAATAATTTTATGTGTATTATTATGAAAAGAGAATAGGAATTTATATACAAGAGGAGAAAACCTATTCTAGGAAATAAGAATAATTACAATAAATACAATATATCCTAATTGATACACATAATATATCACTAATTGATACACATAATCCTAGATATTCACAATACTAATCTAGAAGATTCTCAACAATATGCAAATATTACAACAAATATCACTATTCGTAAATACAGAGTTGGATACTTGGTAAGCATCAATTCTCAAAAGTTCAACTGTGTGAAGAAGAAATTAGTTGACTTTCTATTCCATTGGTTGTGTGAGTTTTATTTTAATTTATCTTTTATTCAAATTAAGAATCCATGGAGCTGTCATTATCGAGTTTTGTAATGCTGTATGGTCTTAGTTTGGCCTATTATTTCTTCAATATGAAGTGTGCATGTCATGTTCCCTCATAATTTTCTTAAAGGTACCATGAGATATGTATGGCTTACCTATAATGCAGGTTTACATTGTTGTGATGTTATCAATGTTTTGTATTTTAAATAGCAATATGATAGTGAATTGTATTGGTTTCATTCCCAAAGTTAGTGGAAGGCATTATTCAATTGTGAAATGCTGCCAATAACTGGTGCAGTGAACAATATAAAAGAAGGAAAGAAGAATAGCAATGTCTGGGGGCAGTTCGTGTACAACACCACAAGTTTCCTTTAGAAGAACAAGAAATCAATGCTATTGTGGTGAGTATGATGTTGTACGGATGTCATGGAAAGTTCTAAGCTTCGGCAGACGGTTATAGACTTGTCCAAAAATCTAGGTGTGTGCATACTATGTACTTTGTGATTTCTTCCACAAACAACCATATGTTAAGATCATTTGTGAAAATGTTTTGTAGCCTGAGCAATGTAAATATTATAAGGCAAAAGTACCTTTCCTGCCCCCCAATGTTTGGGGGTCCTGTCACTTTCACCCCTAAAGTTTTTTTGTTGTCAATTGTACCCCTAACGTTTTGTGTTTCTCCCAATGTCTGGCTTTTAGCTAACACTATCAATTTTTGGACGGTTTTTTATGACGTGGCATCCTATGTGGCCAACAATTCTGACTGGACTTCATTTTTTTTACATCAGTAATCCATTTTAGGTGTATAATGGACCCAAAAACTCAGTACATCAGTAAATCCAGTACACCAAAATACTCATTACATCATTAAAATGGACCCCAAAAACTTAGTACTATTGATTGCTAATGTGAAGAAAATTAAGTCCAGTCAGAATTGTTGGCCACATAGGATACCACGTCATTAAAAACGTCCAAAAATTGATACTGTTAGCCAAAAGCCTGACATTGGGAGAAACACAAAACGTTAGGGGTACAATTGACAGTGAAAAACGTTAGTGGCGAAAGTGACAAGACCCCTAAACGTTGGGGGTAGGAAAGGTACTTTTGCCATATTTTAATTGGTACGATGACCCAATATGCCCATGTGGCCGTGAAGTTGGCCAAAAGCTTCAAGAGAAAATAAAAAAGTTAGAGGATAAAAATGAACAGTTGAAGATGAAGGAGACACAACTTGAAAAGGAATTTCACAATTATAGAAAAGTGGCGGCCACAACATATAATTCATATCCCAAATCAATCAATAAAAGAAAAAGAAATTAATTTCTACTAGACTTTTTCAGTTCTCACATTTGCCGTTCTGACTTTAAATGCAGTAATGGTTGTAACAGAAATCAACTCTCAGCAACAAATAAGAAATGATGAATAATCTATATACTATATACCAAGCATTTTTATATATAAACTATATTCAATTTCTGCAGTAATTATATATAACTATTGGTTGGGTATTGTTGAAGTGGTATATTAAGTAGTCAGTCCTCCACTAATACTCTCTGAGAGTACTGTTAAAGATATTTATACTTTATGTGAAAAGAAACTAAAATTGTTTATATTTTGTTAGAGAGAAACAAAATAGAACGTTTGATTGTTGTCAAAACTCAGAGAACCAGTGCAACCAGTTAGCTCAGAGAAAAGCAACACTTGTCAATAGCAAAATTGTGAGAAACAGTTCAAGCAGTTAGCTCTTAAGGCCTAAAAGTTGGAATAACATGGAAGACAAAATCCAAAGAACCGAATTAAAATTGTTTCAAACTAATACACTAATAAGAGTTGACACTTGAGAAAAGGCAATTTGGACTGATGCTAATGCTATTCCTATATTTTTATCTGAGGTACTCAAATTAGATCTGTGATTAATGCATTATTCAGTTTCAAATAAAAGAAACGGATTTTGGTAAAACCTCATCAGGAAAGTTTTCAAAACTCAGAAGAGGGCAGTCCTCAAAGCTTAAAGATAGAAGAGAATGGAGGTGGAGGAGGCCCCTGTAGTTTATTGCTTTTAACTTCGAGCAATTCACAAAGTCAAGAGATTGGAGATCGGGTGGGAGCAATCCTTCCTCAGGGAAGGTGTAATATCCTAACTAAATTAGGGTTAATTAGGCTTGAATTTAAAAAATTGATTCTGTAGATTTTTGCTTAATGACTTGCCTTGTGTTTGCAATTAGAGGTTTACTAGCTTAGCTAAAGAGTGAGTGGGAACTTTAGTGACCCAAGACTTAACTAAGGAAGGTTAGAAAACCCCATCTTAAACCTAGGGACCAAATTAAAAGAAAAATTACTTTATATAAAGTTAATACAAATAAATTCATATAAAATCAAATAAAATCAAGAAAAATAACTAGACACCTAATTATTTTGTGAAAACACCGTAGAAGTAAATTAAGACCTAGAATGAGGGAAATCAAACATAAGAAATAGATGAAAACCCTAAATTTTCTCTACTAGATATTTAGAGACTAACTTGAAAGGAATTCTAGAATGGTCAATCCACCTCTAAACCACTAGAAATCGAAGCACCACTTAGCAATTGAGATAAGCTGGAGCACCCTCAGCACCTTAGGTGTCTAAATGCCATAAAACTCGAGCCATATGGCTGCCACCTCAAGGGAAATGATGCATCACCTTGTGCATCATCAACAACTTACCCATTAAGCAAGCCTTATAACCAACCGAGACCCACACATCAAACTAGATACAACCAACCTAAAAGACAGTTAGGGAGAGTAGCCAGGGAGCTGAAGGAGAGATTGGAGTCAAAATTTAGGCTTGGAGCTGGAAGAAATCGAGAGCAAAGAGGAACTTAGAACTGTTGACTTCAAGAGAACAACCCGCGGGAAGAAGCTTGCTCTTCTGCATCTCTTGAATTAGAAATCTAGGTTTACTGTGTAAAAGATCTGAGGCTCTCAATGATTCAGCACTTAGTCCATAAATGTAGGCACCATACATGTATAGTCTCTAGAATATGATTTAGCACTCAGTCCATATATATAGCAGAGTTGGTTACAATAGCATATTCTAGAGACTATACATGTAGGCACCATACAGCTGTACACAACTACTAGAAAATAACTAATCACACTAGGTAATTATATTACAACTAATCACTTGCTTTAACACCCCCCTCAAACGAGAGGGTGATACAACCAGCCCGAGTTTGTCTCAATTTTTCTTGAACTGTGGAAAGGACAGGGACTTAGTGAAACAGTCAGTAACTTCAGACTCAGAAGGTATATATCTGATGTTAATTACTCCAGAAGCTACTAGATCTCGAATAAAGTGGACATCTATTTCAATGTGTTTACTTCTTGCATGATGGATAGGATTAGAAGCTAGAGCTCTTGCGCTGATATTGTCACACCACACTACTGAAGGCATCCGAGCATGAAAACCAAGTTCACAAAGAAGTGATACTATCCATTTCAGCTCTGCCACACCATCTGCTAAAGCCCTGTACTCCGATTCGGTGCTCGATCTGGACACTACCTTTTGCTTTCTGGAGGACCAAGAAATCAAGGTATGACCAAGGAATACACATGCTCCTCATGTTGATCTTCTGTCATCCACATCGGCTGCCCAATCAGCATCGGTAAACGCTGTTAGATGAAAAGAAGGGTTTTGACATGGTTTTATCTAAAGTCCCATGTGAAACGTACCCTTAATGTATCTCAGTATTCTTTTTACACCTTGGAAGTGAACTTCTGTTGGCTGGGAAAGGAACTGGCTCAGTTTGTTGACAGCAAACGCGATGTCAGGCCTTGTAACAACAAGATACTGCAAGGATCCGATTGCTTTTCTATACAATGAGGGATCTTTCATGCATTCTCCATCTTGAGTAGAGAAAGGACGACCTGTAACCATTGGTGTTGAAACTGGAGCACAAGTTAGCATGTTAAATCTCTTCAAGATGTCCATTGCATATTTGGCTTGACAGAGATGAAAACCTGAAGAATTTCTCACACCTTCAACTCCCAGAAAATAATAAAGCTGCCCAAGATCCTTTAGAGCAAAAGACTCATTTAACTTCTTCACAAAGGTCTTCAAGTAGGAGCTGTCATTCCCTGTGATGAGGATGTCATCAACATACACCAATACAAAGATCATCAACTTTGCAGTCCTTTTATAGAACAGGGACACATCTGCTTTGGTATTTTCAAAACCCCATTGGACTAAAGTGAGACGTAAGCGGTCAAACCAAGCTCGGGGTGCTTGTTTAAGGCCATACAGGGCTTTTGTGAGTCTGCACACATGTTTCGGATGCTTTGGATCATGGAAGCCTTCAGGTTGACGCATGAAAACGTTTTCCTGAAGGTGTCCATTTAGGAAAGCGTTATTGACATCTAATTGTCGAACTTCCCAATTAAACGTGGCAGCAATAGTAAGAACAATTCGAACAGTAACTGGTTTGATCACGGGACTGAAAGTCTCACCGTAATCAACTCCCTCGGCTTGTTGAAAACCCTTTGCTACAAGGCGTGCCTTATGTTTGTGAATTGTTCCATGAAACTTGTATTTTACCTTAAAAACCCATTTGCAATCTATCAGCTTCTGGCCACTTAAGGGAACGAGCTGCCAAGTCTTGTTCCTTTGTAATGCTGTGTATTCTTCGAGCATGGCTTGTCTCCAATGAGGGATGGACAGCGCTTGAATTACATTCGAGGGTTCTGAGTTCTGTGATGCTTTATCAAACGGATCCTCATATTTTAGAAGCCCAATGAATGGATACTTGGGCTTAGTCATTCCATCACGTGCCCGAGTAACCATGTGATGCCGAGAAGAAACCATTTCTGGCTGGGCTTGTGGTGCTTCAACAATTTGTGAAGGTGAGTTAGTGGCACTGGTTGAAGTAGTAACATTTGGGCTTGCTGACTCTAAAGGGCCCAAGTCCTGATTCACTAAGGAATCACATGCTGCTAATCCTTCACCACGCGCCGAGAGAGAACTAGATGAATTTGAATTCATTTGAGCAGACCCATGTGACTCTGATGGGATCTGCTGCTCAGAATTAGCCGTTGGGCTATTACCCGTTGGAGCAAACCATTGAGATTTAGTGTCTGGACCTTGAGCTCTACTATTCACAAAAGCAGGTAAGAGCCATTGTTCTTCTTCTTGAGTGTGTGAAGACCTGCGATTGAAGAAACCAGACTTGCCAGGAAACGTGTAGGAGTCGAAGATCACATGACGAGAGATATACACTCTCCCAGTAGAGCTAAGGAATTTATATCCCTTTTGTTGAGGAGCAGGACCGAGATAAACACATTTTTGTGTATGAAACTGGAGCTTGTGTGCATTATAAGGCTTCAAACATGGGAAGCACGCACATCCGAAGGGCTGTAAAACTTTGTAATCAAGCTCCACATTGTTCAACTTCATCAATGGAGTATTACCTTCAAGTATTGGAGTAGGTAATCAATTTATTAGATACACTGCCACCTGAAACGCATCAACCCAATATGTTAGAGGAAGGGAAGCTTGAGCTAAAAGAGTAAGTCCTACCTTTACTATATGTCTGTGTTTTCTCTCTGCCTTCCCATTTTGCACAGATGTATAAGGACAAGTCAGTCTTAGTTCAATCCCACATGACTGAGCAATGGGAGCAATTGGTTTATACTCAGTACCATTATCACATTGAATACTCTTTATGTTTGTATTGAATTTATTCTTAACCTGAGCTTTGAATATTTTAAAAGCATTAACTGCTTATGCTTTTTTTTTCAGCGGGTAAAACCAGGTGTAACGACTGAAATCATCAACAAAGTGGATATAGTATCTATGTCCATAGACAGATTGAGTGGGTGAAGGGCCCCAAAGATCCGTGTGCACCAGTTCTAAGGGAGAAGAAGCATGAGACAAGGACTTTTCAAATGGGAAGAATTTTGATTTACCACACTGGCAAGCCTCACATACATGTTTTGGAATTGAAATCTCTACATTGAATATATTCAAAATTTGAGCTAACACCCTATCACTAGGATGACCGAGTTTCATATGCCATTGTAAGTAGGTGTCTACTTTCTTTTCTTCTTCTGAATGTAGAGAATGTGCTTATGCTTGACCAGTATTGCTCCTTCGTCCCAGATCAACCATGTTGTACATTCCCCTGTGTGTTTCCCTTGTGTTAGTAGTTGCCCTGTCTGTTTTTCCTTCACAAGGCACACACCATCAGTAAAATTCACATGGACAAAGTTATCTTTTGTAAGTTTATGAACACTAATTAAGTTTTTTGTTGCATCAGGTACCACTAAGACATCATTAAGTTGCACAGCGGAACTTGTATTAGAACTTGTAAGAGAGGTAGAGCCAACACCTATTATTTTGGTTTTTGCACCAGTGCAAGTGAAGAGATGTTTCTTACCTACAGGTGCAAAATTGTCGAGATGATCTGAAAAGGGTGTCACATGGTAAGTTGCTCCAATGTCCATGTACCAAGCTGGGTCACTCACTGTTTGTGGAGTTGCATAGTATGCTTGAGGTGAGGTTGTTCCACTGTAATTACCAACACCTGTGGCAGTCACCTGTTGAAAATCTCGATCAAACCGATGCCAGCAGCTTCCAACGCTGTGGCCACTCTTTCCGCACAGCTGACACTGAGGACGAGGACTTCCATTATTATTGTTGGATGCTCCTCTGCCACGTTCTCTTCCTCTGCGACCTCCTCCACGAGAGTTGTTTTGGTTTTGGTTACTGCCTCCACGCCAGTTCTGGTTCTGACCTCGGCCTCCCCCAGATCGACCATCACTGTCATCCTTCTGAGCAACATTAGCGGATGCTTGTAGAGTCAAATTTGTGCCTTCATTTTGCTGTTGTTCTATCCTCCATTCATAAGGAAGAAGGGTGACCTGAGTCGATGCCCAGGTAAGTGGTATAATCTGGCTTGGTTGAGTAAAGTTGTGACCACTGCATTGTAATCATTGTTCAAGCCATTTAGTGTGTGCATAATCAAATCATCAGGAGTGGTGGGAGCTCCAGCAAGACGCAATTGGTCAGATATAGTTTTCATCTAAGCTAAATAGTCTTCCATCTTCATCTAGTTTTTCTTTTTCTGATTAAGTTCTCCTCGGAGGTGTAGAATCCTCGATTTGAGGGATGCACAGGTAAGTTCCTTACCTGCAAGCCAAAGTTCGTGAGCAGTTTCACAGTGAAGGAGCAGCGAGCCTACTTCCAGTGTCATCGTGCTCCTAAGCCAACCAACTAACAACTGATCCGTGCCAATCCACTCACGGTATTCAGGGTTGGGCTTGAGTGCTTCACCATCCACAACCATCTCAGCTGGGATTTGTCCTGTGCCATCAACATGAGCTTCCATGAAATTCCCTTTGATAAGTGGGAAAACGACAAAGACCCACATAAGATAATTAAATCTATCCAGCTTGACAGATGCCATTTGATTGGAGCCACCAAAGAAGGAAAAAGTTCTGGGGGCAGCAGATGACGAGCTTGACGCAGATCCAGAGACATTGGATAAGCTAGAAGACGCCGCCATGACTGTACTGCCGCTCTGATACCAAATTAGAAATCTAGGTTTACTGTGTAAAAGATCTGAGGCTCTCAATGATTTAGCACTCAGTCCATAAATGTATATATATAGCAGAGTTGGTTACAATAGCATATTCTAGAGACTATACACGTAGGCACCATACAGCTGTACACAACTACTAGAAAATAACTAATCACACTAGGTAATTATATTACAACTAATCACTTGCTTTAACATCTTGTCAATTTTAGAACTTGTTGAGCTGAGGTAACATATGGTTACCCTTCCCTTATGCTTATGGGACTGAGTTTAAGGAAAAGCATCCACCAATTTGGTGGTATAAGCCTTGAGAAATTAGATTTATGCTTGTTGTTATTTTTCCTGTCTTCATCTTGACCTTCTTTGAATTAAATGAGGATTTTGAACTCCTTACTTGATGGACTGTTGTGTGTAAATAGGCAAATGAAAGCTAAGGCAATAAGGAATCTTAAACGTAGTTTGCATGTAACATTGGAGTTGAATCCTGAGAGTTATGTAGCTCGAAAATTTACTGTTCACACATGAACTCTATTTTTCATTCGATTCTGTTTTTGTATTCAATTCTGCTTGTTCTGATAATCTGGGTTCTTGAGCTCATTAGGGATGAAAGTACACTTAATTAGGTGTAAATTGAAGTTTTCAATTGATGGTTTTGATGATGTTTGCTTTGGTTTAAAGTTTCTGCTACAATACCTTGAGCATGTGATATTCAAGTCTGTTTGGTGAAACTGAATGGTCTCTAAATCTGGTTTTATTATGGAATTTCTTACTGTGAATTGACTCTAAGGCTGTAACCTTGTTAGGTAAAAGCTTTGGCTAAATATGAAATGGGTAAAAATTTAGAGATGCATGATTTTTACTTATAGGAATATGATTTCATCATTTTAAGAATTAAACTGAGAAAGAATCATGTGGATTATGTTTTGAGCTGTGAATTCTCAGTACTGTGAACTTGAGTTTGCTGGTGTGTGAAAGAGTGTTTTTAACAGTTGAAAATGGTTATGGATGAAGTGGATTTCGAAAATGGCAGTATCTTAAGGCCTAAGAAAGTGAATGAAAGAAGTATGTATTTGCAAACTTCTGGATTTGTGGCCTTGGGTTCAATACCTAAAAGAGGCAATTTTACTTTCCAATATTAGATTGAGTAAGGACCATGTTTTAATATGGATTTTAGGTTTGGTTATGGTAAGAAAATGGATTTTAAAAGTGAAAAATGGCATTTCACTCTTGCTTGGCATGATTGAGGATTTTATGCATTCTTTTTCTGCCTTGAGAGGTTTCTGCTAGAGAAAAGTTGTTTCTTTAAGTTCTAAAACTTGTTACATGTCTGAAATGAAGCTAAGTTGCTAGTTATAACCTTGGATTTGGGTTTGGTTTCTATTTAAAGAAAAGTGTATGTCAAAAGGATTGAATTGATAGTATTTTGCTGAAATTCACCTTATCATGCAAAATAGCTTTTCTCGTATGTTGTGCTGCATGATAAGTACTTTTACAATGTGTTTTTACTGTTTATAATCATGCTGCAAAGTTTGAGCTTCTGAAAATGCAATTTGGTCCAATTAAGTTGTTGTAAGGACTTAATTGAAAATACTTGGCTATAACTCACTTTATCTTGCAAGTTGACTTTTCTGATGTGTTTTGCTGCATGAAAAGTACTGTTACAGTGTGCTTTTACTTTTTAGAATCATGCTGCAAAGTTTAAGCTTCTGAAAATGTAATTTGGTCCAATTAAGTTGTTGTAAGGACTTGATTGAAAATATCTGGCTATAAGTCACTTTATCTTGCAAGTTGACTTTTCTGATGAGTTTTGCTGTATGAAAAGTACTGTTATAGTGTGCTCTTACAATTTAAAATCATGTTGCAAACTTTGAAGTCCTTAAAATGTCAATTTGCTTAATTTGGATGCTGTAGGGACTAAACTACAGTAAAACCTATTCTTGCTGTTTTAGTGAAACTGAAAAATCTGATATGATTTCTAACTGTGAAATTGATCATGCATGCTATATTTGTTGTTCTAAGTTGAAGTATGTTGCTTCTTGGTCTTAAAAACAAGATATGCTAAAAATTGGTATTCATAGGGATTAAAGTATAATAAAATTACCTTTTTCCTTGTTTGATGAAATCTATGCATTTCTGGATGATTCTCTTATGCATATTCTGTCTTGGCATGATTGATATAGTATATATGCTATGCATGCTGAAGTTGATGAGTTATGATGTGAATTAGTGCTCAAAAATGAACTTAAGCATAAATAGGGGCCAAAATGATATCTTTTGATTCTTTAGGAGCCAAAACTCTAGTTTTTCCTACTGGTTTGATGCTTTAGTTTCGAGTTATCACTATATTGTGATTTGGCATGCTCATGATGTGATTTTGATGCTTGAATGTGAAATTGTGATTGTTTCTTGCATTACAAGTTATGTGTTGACACTGTAGCTTTTGTAACAAAGAGAAGCATGATGCTCGGTTCTGCTTTAAGTTTGTGGCATCCATTCATTGCGGAAAGTTTTTAAGCATGAAATGCATGTGATAGTGTAACTTGGCACTACGTATGAGATTGTTTGGCATCTGGGATGTCGTCATTTGCTACGATGCAATTAAATGATTATATCTGTCATTTGTTAAAAGAAAATAATGAGTTAATTGAAATAAACATTACCATGATTTTGGAAAACTTACACAAGTGAAAAGGACACATTATCTGGCTAGAAGTGCGTTTGGGACGTAGGTTCTAGCAAATAGTGGGGAAAGACCCAGTACCGGGTGCTGGTGATCCCATGGTTCTTACTTTGTGCGCACACTAGGGGATGCCTTAGATGTTAGATAATACCAGTTGCTTATTTTGGCCATTCCAATCTATGTGATGGAATGCTTTGTCCTGTTTGATGATTTTATATTGGTCTGTGTGACCTATCTGTGTGACAAATTGGTCTATGTGACCCTAATCTGTGTGACTATTGGTAATGGTTTATGTCAATTAATTGGATCATCTGTGTGAGGTCCGAAATGTCTATGTGACAAATTGGTTTGTGTGACAAACTGCATGTCTGTGTGACAAAATGTATATCTAAGTTGTTTGTGTGACAAAATGTATATCTGAGATGTCTGTGTGATGAACCGCATGTCTGTGTGACAAAATGCATACTGGGAATAATTGTGAATTAAACTACATGATTGAGCTTTCTATGCGGTTCTTTACAATTGATGGAAATATCTTGTAATTGATATGAATCTGATTAGTATTCTCTTGTATGTTGTATATGATTATAAAATATATGCAAAGGGAAGATTTTCTGTATTCTTTGTAATGTAGCTGGACTACTAACGGTTTGGAAAAAAACAAGTAATCATCGTTACTGGGATTATTATCTCATTACGTTAGTATGTTCAGATGGCCAGGTTTCATTTGATGCTTGAGGTCGAGATAGCATGGGTAGACGTGTCGTTCTTTGGGCACTTCGGCATTATGAGGAAGCTGAGAGTCCTATTCTGTGAGCCTATGGATGACCTGCCCGTTCCTCCTGTTTAGGAATAGACACTTTTACCTTACTTTTTGGCAGACTAGTAGACTGACCTATAGTATACCAGCCTGTGAGCTATGACTTTTTGACTCTGACCTGCGTGCCATACTTTTTGACGGCCTGCGAGCCTTACTCACCACTTACCATGGCCTGCGTGCCAATACGGATGTGTATGTATTTATATGACTCACTGGATATGTATGTTGTGTGGAGGCTAAGTCCTCACCCTGCTAGTCTCTAGGATATGTATCTATGAATGTTTGGAATGTCACATACGTAACTTTTAGTTTCTCAGGTTAAATACCCAAATAGTAAGAAAGGGATCATTGGGATAAACACTAACCATTTCTTAAAAGAAAAAAAAAATTGAACCCGTTTTCCTTAAACAATAAGGTTAGGAACTTAATTCCGCAATTAGATTAATAAAATACAGTTAAGAAACTTAGACGTGAAGGACTCCACACTTTCAAAATCATGATTGCAAACTAAAATATGTTCCAAAGAAAGGAGGTTGTGCAGACCCCAACCTTTCAAGAATCAATGAGTTTGGGGCAATCCTCTATTCCAAGAAAGCATAGGCTTGAAACAAAACTACACTTCAAGGTGTTTTGGGACAGTTCATTATAAATATATTCCATTCTTCCAATTCTTATAACAATCCAAATTTGGGAAGCTTTAGAGCCATTATTGAATACAAAATATTACTCTTGAAAAAAAAGAAAAGAAAAGAAAAGAAGAAACCCTGTTCTACTTTGGCAAACTTTTGATATTCCTATGTCCGTTCAAAGATAACACTCTTAGCTAATCATACATCATCATAGGTAGTCTGCACATCAAGTTATTCACAATTAAGCAGACTATGGGGATAGGTATATTTTGATCAAAGTGAACTTTTAACCATAAGGAATTCAGTATGAAACAAAAAACATTCTCCTTCTAGTTCCGCAGGTATTATTTACTGCCTATTTTTTACATGCAAGACCTCCAAAAAAATGTTTGAGAGAAAAGAGTTGTTCTAGTTCACATTCTTCAGCTAGTTATTTCATCTCTATATCATTTTTCTCCTTCTGCATTGATCAGCTAGTGCAGCATACAGTTGATCAATATCTTCCTCTTTTTTAAGGATTTCTAATGCACTCATTAGTAACTGACCAGGCTTAAGAGCTCCACTGGTTTTCACAGTGAACATAAAATGATCTTGATCTCCTGCTTTACGCGGCTCATTCTTTGGTGCAGAAGTTCCCACATCAGCTTTAATGTCCTGCAAAAATTATTTACAATGATCATTAAGGAATAATTTTTTAAATCAACAATCATTAAGAATAGTTAGACATCATCCTTAAGAATATAGGCATATTTAAATCACATTCTGATGCTACCACCAAGCATTAATGAAGAATCCCTAAGAAACATACTTGAATATTCTACTCTGCCTTGGCCTACCGTGAGGATATTGGGAAAAATTAGAAGAAAACCTTCGGAACATCAATAGAATACTTGGGTAATTGATCAATATGGAAGTTTATTTTTTTTTTGTAGTTATCATTTTAGGATTATTATCGGTTTCCTCAGTGATAAGGAAAAATAAGCTAAATAAATCAAAGGTGGAACAAAGAGCATCAAATAACTTGTTCAGCAAGAAAATTCAAAAAGCAGGCTAAGCAGATTTTCAGTTATTCACAAATTGCTATAAACTAAGGAAATGAAACTAAATAATCACAAGGATTACCGATTCTCGAATTTCGTAATCAACAGTAGTTACTGGTGACCATTTCTGGTCATTTTTGCCAATACCCTTCCTAGCTATGGCCTTCAGCTAAAACTCTTTAGGAGTGATTTTTGACTCAATTCAACAAAAATAAAAATAGTAAACATACGAAATCCCTAAATTTTCTCCAATAGAAATTCAAGGACTAAACTGAAAAGAACTTAAAATGTGTCTATCTTTTTGAAATTGAGTTAGAAACCGGAGGGCTGAAACACAAATTAGTTTTGCTGGAGCATGAGTCATTAGTGATTTGCCAAATAACTAGCAAATATGGGTTTTAGAGGTTGACACCTCATTTTTAACATATGATGCAATCAACTTGTCTCTTAAGCTAAATAGAGCCAAGAAGCCGAGAGTTAGGGCACCAAAATCATAAGCAAAAACAAAAATAGAGAGATTAGAGAGTGAGTAGCAGGAGAAAAGAGAGAGAGCTGAAGAGAAGTTGGAGATTTGGAGCTGAGAAAGAGAGGAGGAACAAGAACTTCAGCTTCTAAGTTCGAGAATGGATCCAGTGCTTGGCTCTTCTATGTATACTAGGCCGACTTTTTTTTATAGTTTTCTTCTTCTTCTTTTTTTATTTAAACTTGAAAAATTATAAACTTTTTCTAAAGAATATCTAAAGTATGAAAGATATAGATCTAGAAGGTTCAGTTAGTTAGAGTTTGTTATAAGTTAGTCCAGCTATTAGCATTCAGTTCAGAGTGTGAGCCTCGGTTGTATCACCATTCAGTATGCTATATATATCTTGTAATGTATCTGTTATGAATGAATGAATATAATGCATTTCTGAGTACATAAGCTCTTCTTCTCTTCTTCTCAAACTCTCTCATGGTATCAGAGCCATGGCAGAAAAAGCAGATACAGTTGATCCTCAAACACCTCAATCATCGAGTACTTCGTCTATTCCCTTGATCGAGAAGGAGAAAAATGTGATTACCTTCAATCACAATTTATCGGTTAAGCTTGATGACAAGAATTACTTGTTGTGGAGGCAGCAAATCCTTGCTGCACTTGAAGGTCACGATCTGGAGAAGTACGTTACTGGTAGCAGGTTCGTTCCTCCAAAGTTCGATACAGAAGGAGATCGAGATGCTGGAAAGTTGAGTTTGAATTATCTGAAATGGAAGAAACAAGATAAGGTGATTTTATCTTGGCTTCTTGGATCTATGACGGAATCGATGCTCACTCATGTTAATGAGTGTGAGCATTCATATGAAGCCTGGAATATCATGATCGAGCAGTTTGGAATCAACACAAAGGCACGAGTTCATCTGTACAGAACAGAGTTAAGAGGCATCAAGAAGGGTACAAAAACTATGTCAGAATTTTTACTCAAAATCAAAGCAATTGCTGGAGCATTAAGAGCAATTGGAAGTCCAATTTCTGAGCATGAACACATGCAATATATTCTGGAAGGATTGCCACCGGAGTATGAGTCATTCGTGACTTCTGCAAACATGAAGACAGATCTTACTTCCATTGGAGAGCTGGAAGCATTGTTAATAGCTTAAGAAGTTCGTGTTGATCAAAGTTTAAAGGCTGTCAAATCCACTGAGACTCCTTCAGCGAATGTTGCATCAGTGGATCAGAAGGATAAAAACAATCAAAGTAAGAGCAATCAACCAGGTCCTTTCAGAGCCTTCAATAATTTTCGAGGAGGAGGCAGAAATGGAGGTGGCAGATTTAATAACTACAGAGGCGGATCTAGTAGAGGCAGAGGTGGTTCTAACTTCAATCAAGGTTTCAATAGACCTTTTGTGGTTTGACAAGTATGCAGTAGGACTGGACACATTGCCTCTGCTTGCTACAATCGGTATGATTCCAATTATCAATTGTCTCAACAACAATATAGTCAGAACTTTGCACAAGCCAGGCAACGGTCTTCTGGCAACATGGCTGCTATGGTGGCCACTCCTGATGCAGTAAACGATGCAGCTTGGTTTCCTGACTCCGGAGCCACAAATCATGTTACTTCTGATGCAAGCAATCTAATGAATGGTGTGGAGTATACTAGTGCAGAACAACTTCATATGGGAAATGGTAAGGGTTTACTGATCTCTAACATTGGACAGTCATTAGTTAAGTCTTCCTTTCAACCTAATCTTAGTCTTGTTTTGAATAACTTGCTGCATGTTCCGAGTATAACTAAGAATCTAGTGAGTGTTTCAAAATTTGCCAAGGATAACTCAGTGTTTTTTGAATTCCATTCTGATGCCTGTTATGTTAAATCTCAGGCTACAAAGGCAACTCTTCTCAAGGGTTCTATTAGACCTGATGGCCTTTATTACTTCACTGATTTCAAGCTTCTTCATCAATCTTCACAACCTGATTGCTCTATTCAAAGTTCTTCTTCAGCTAGTCCTATAGTTTTAACTTCTACTATAGGACCTTCTCTTTCAAATTCTGTAACTAGTAATTGTACTGCTGTTACACCTTACACACTTTGGCACTACCGTTTAGGCCATTGTAATTCTGCTACTGTTATGGCAGTACTGAAGTAATGTAATTTTGCTATTTCTAATAAAGGTACCTTTGATTTTTGTGAAGCTTGTTGCCAAGGGAAACATCATAAACTTCCACACCCCCTTCTCCCAATGTCTATAACACCCCTGTTGAATTGATATATACAGATTTATGGGGTCCTTCACCTATCAAATCTAGAAATGGTGCTTCTTATTACATTTCTTTCATTGATGCATGTTCTAGGTTCACATGGATCTATCCTCTTAAAAACAAAAGTGATGCTCTTCAAGCTTTCACTGAATTCAAAAAGATGGTTGAGCTGCAAACTGGTTTTTCCATTAAGGCATTACAATCTGATGGAGGGGGTGAGTTTAGGGTCTTTCAGTCCTTTCTTAGAAATCATGGCATTATTCATCGTTTCACATGTCCTTATACCCATCAACAGAATGGTACTGTTGAAAGAAAACATCGGCATATTGTTGAATTAGGACTCAGTATGCTCTCTCATGCTTCTTTACCTTTGAGTTTTTGGGAAGATGCCTTTACTTCTGCTGTGTTCATTATAAATAGGTTGCCTTCTGTGACCTTGCATAATCAATCTCCTTATGCTAAACTTTTTCAAAATCAACCAGATTATACACTTCTCAAAGTTTTTGGCTGCAGCTGTTATCCCTTATTAGCTCTCTATAATAAACACAAGCTTTAGTTTCGTTCCCTTAGATGTACTTTCATTGGTTATAGTACTCTTCACAAAGGATACAAGTGTCTTGCTCCTACTGGTAGAATTTACATTTCACGGGATGTCAAGTTTGATGAGATATCCTTTCCTTACAAAGATGTTTCTTCTAAACCTCTTGTTTCTGTGCCCTCTAGTATAACCTCACTGTCTTCAGCTTCTCCTCTTGTGGCTGTTCAATATGAGACTTCAGTTAAGCTTGTTACTATTACTAATACAAATAATTGTGGTGTCTCTATTAATGAAATGGTGTGTGATAATTCAGTAAGCACAGGTGTTGGTGGTTCAACTAAATCAACTACTGATGTTGATAGTTCTGCTTTTTTCTGATCCTAACGATCAATCTGCTTTGAAAGATCAAGCTACTAATGTGCATCCTATGGTGACTCGAGCAAAGGCTGGAGTGTTCAAACCCAAGATTTTGTTAGCACATATGGTTCCTACATGTGTTAAAACTGCCTTACAAGATCCTAAGTGGAAGTCTGCAATGCAAGAGGAGTATGATGCTTTAATAAGAAATGACACGTGGACTTTAGTTTCCTTACCTTTTAACAGGAAGGCTGTGGACTGCAAATGGATATTTAGAATCAAAGAAAATGCTGATGGTTCCATCAATCGGTATAAGGCACGCTTAGTGGCAAAAGGCTATGATCAAGTGGAAGGCTTTGACTATTCCGAGACTTTCTCTCCAGTGGTTAAACCTGTGACTATACGGGTAGTTCTTACTCTTGCTCTCTCAAGGAAGTGGTCCATTTCACAGCTGGATGTCAACAATGCGTTTCTTCATGGCAAGCTTGATGAGGAAGTCTACATGGTTCAGCCTCAAGGCTTTGAAGCTGCAGATAAGACCTTAGTTTGCAAATTAAATAAGGCTCTTTATGGATTAAAGCAGGCTCCCAGAGCATGGTTCCAACGTCTTGCTTCCACTCTAGTTCGTTTTGGTTTTGTGCCTAGTAGATGTGATCCCTCTCTCTTTGTGTATCATGCACATAATGTCGTCACCTTTGTGTTAGTTTATGTTGATGACATCATTATCACAGGCTCTTCCTCTCAGTTTATCTCGCAGCTGAAGTGCATACTCAATGCTGAATTTTCCCTTAAAGATCTTGGGAAACTTCACTATTTCTTGGGCATCGAGGTCAATCATATGTCTGATGGATCTCTTCATCTCTCTCAGGGCAAATACATTCAGGATTTGTTAGTAAAATCAAAGATGGATGGTGCTTGTGCTATTTCCACTCCAATGGTTTCAAATGCTAAACTCTCCAGAGATGGTAATAACGTCATGGCAGACCCTTCCTTGTATAGATCCACTGTTGGCGCTTTGCAGTATATCACAGTCACCAGGCCTGATCTATGTTTTGCAGTGAACAAAGTTTGTCAATTCATGAGTAATCCTTTAGAAGAACATTGGGTTGCTGTTAAACGTATTCTGAGGTATCTTAAAGGCACTAGTTCTCATGGTTTTGTTCTTAAACCAACCCCTAGTGTTGCTATCAAGGCTCATTCGGATGCTGATTGGGCAAGTGATGTTAATGATCGAAGATCTACATCTGGTTCATGCATTTTTCTTGGTGGAAATCTAGTATCATGGAGTTCTAAGAAACAGCAGGTGGTGGCCAGATCAAGCACTGAAGCGGAATATAGTATAGAAGCATTGCTAATACAGTGGCTGATATGACTTGGATTGAATCCTTGCTTCAGGAGCTTAAAGTCTCTTCTCTGATAAAACCGGTTTTATTCTGTGATAATATAAGTGCTGTTCATATTGCTCACAATCCTGTTCTTCATCAGAAAACTAAGCACATGGAGCTGGACATTCACTTTGTTAGAGACAGAGTTTTAAAAAGACAACTGAGTGTAGTTCATATTCCTGCTGTCGATCAAATTGCTGATGCACTTACTAAGCCTTTGTCAGGCCAACGGTTTTGTATCTTGAAGGATAAACTTACTGTGATTAATCATACCCACACTAAGTTTACGGGGGGATGATCAAGGTAATCAAGATCGAGATTTTAAGTAGGATCGACAGAGGCATAAGATAGATCGAATCGTAAGATCGGATCGAGGATCGTAAGATCCTATCAATTTTAAAAAATAATTAATCTATTATCTATATATTTAATAATATATATTTTAAATAAATATATAAAGTTATCACAATTTCATGATATTTTCATAAATTAGTTCATAAGTCACCAAAGTGACGGTATCTATACATCAATTCAACAAACAAAATATCAAAATTCATAGTCATAAATATCTAGGACTAAAGCTGCGTTTTGGGCCTCTGTTTTTTTTAAATTAACTTATACGATCTTATGATCTTTTTTTACGATCTTACGATCCGTTCTTACGATCAAGATCGCGATCCTATCTCGATCCTGAAATTTTTCGATCCTAAGCACGATCCAAATCGAAATTACGATACAAGATCGCGATCTTAAACGATCTTACGATCTAGATCGCGATCTTGATTACCATGGGGATGATAGAGTATGTAGAAAGTCTAGAAGGTTCAGTTAGTTAGAGTTTGTTATAAGTTAGTCCAGCTGTTAGCATTCAGTTCAGAGTGTGAGCCTCGGTTGTATCACCATTCAGTGTGCTATATATATCTTGTAATGTATCTGTTATGAATGAATGAATATAATGCATTTCTGAGTACATAAGCTCTTCTTCTCTTCTTCTCAAACTCTCTCAATAGATAAAAAAAATTAAAAATTTCACATAAATCGAGATTTATTATGAGTGATTTAGGGACTAACTTTTTAGTCCCTAATAAAGGTGGTCCCTAAACCATTCACGGTAGGTCCTTATTTGTGTGGAACTTTTTATTTTTTTGTGTCTATAACTCTTATTCTTCAGAAAATTTTTACAATTTTTCAAGTTTAAATAAAAAAAAAAGTGAAAAAAACTATGAAAAAAAGTCGGCCTAGCATACTAATGTATAGAAGACCCAAGCACTGATCTATTCTCGGTGGGAAAATCGAGTTGACCACTAGGAAATCCATTCTCTACTTCCACTTCTGAGCTTGAAAATTGAAGGTAACGTATGGTTACCCTTCCCTCATGTATTGAGAGCGAATCCATGATGAAGCATCCATCAAAATGATGGTATAAGACTTTATTTATTTCCATTTTGCTTGCTGTCATAAATCAGAGTTTTGCTTCGACCTTTACTGTTTCTTTTGCGATTTCTAGACTTATCTGTGAATGGATTTTGATGATCTTATAGTCGTTGGAAAGCCAAAAAGATAAGCTTTCTATATTGTAGCTTGCATGTCGAATCCATTGAGTAGATTGAGAGAAATAGGCCTCGAAAGTCACTGTTCATACATAAAACTCTGTTTCTGTAACTTTGTGTTCTTCGCCTCTTTTCTTTTAATTCTGAAATTCTGGAAACTTATGATTTATAGGGCTGTTAGAGGACTCTATGAGGTACACCTAGAAGCTCTTAATCTTCAGTTTTGATGATGTTTTTTCTGATTAGAAATTTCTGGTTTATGTGCTAAACGAAATTTGTGTATGAACAAGTTAAGATGAGAAACTGATTTTAATCGATTGCTTTTCGAATTCTTTCTGTTAGAAACTGATTTTTTATGGTTTCTTACTGATGTATGTATTAATTTTGATGTGTGGTAATTGCTATGAAGAATCAACATGCATGATTTATGCAAGTCAGAAATGAAAAGCACATTTTGGAAGCTTACCTTAGTAATAACCAAGTATGTCTATGTGTGATGCGATTTTTGCTTAGGTTTTGTTTGCATCTGGATTTTGTGACTCAAGGGAGTAAATTAATAAGTCATGTTGTGAATAAAACTTAAAGGAAGCTTATATGAAATTTGAAACTTCATTCTTAAGAAACAAAGAAAGAGGGTTTTGAGCATTGTGTTCTTGTTCTTTAAATTTCCTTACCTTGCTTGTCTTAGTTTTGAAGTATGAATAAGGAAAGATGACTCTCTGAACCTTAAATTAGTTGTGAAAGTGTTAAACTACAGGATTGGAACCAATTCAGTTAAGAGACATCAGTTTTAATAAGAAAATAGCACACTTGTTCTTGGTTAGCTTATATGAAACTTGCATATCATATTTTTCTGATATGAGTGGTTTCTACTGTCAAATCCATGATTCCCTCAGTTTGATGGTTAATAACATGCCTAAAATGATTATAGAACCTATCCTGAAAATTTGGATTGAGGTTTTGTTTTTAATTTACATTAAAAGTTGCTGCAGGGACCAGAATGAAAGAATTTCTTTAATTTTATGTTTTTCTGAGAAATGGATCTTCTGAGATGTCTTATGCCATGGAAATTTTATGTATGATGTGAAAATACTGTCTAAAGTCATGTTATGTATTTTCTTGTCCCTAAAGAGGGATTTTGGCTTATTTTGGTTGCTCAAGCTAGCTGCAGGGACTAAAATGAAAGAAAAATATATTTTCTCTGTTCTTCGAAAACCTGGTTTTTCTGAGTGAGTTTCTGTTGTATTTGCTTTTAATGGTATGAAAGTAGTATTATAAGCCCTGTACTTAAATTTCATGTCAAGTTTGGCACTAAAGAGATACTTTTAAGTCAAAATAAAGAATCCTAGGAACCATTTTGATAAATCTCGGATTCTTAGGGCCAGGACTGGAAATTTTGCTTGCTGAGTGATGAACCTAAATTTTCACTTACATGTGTGATTATATTTGCCCATGGTCTTATATTGAATACTTGTATGCAAAATTTATAAGTGTTGCTTGTGTGACAAGTTAGTGATAAGACTTGGAAATTTAGCAACAAGGTGGAAGTGAATGTGTGGATTTTTCATTAAGTGTTATGTCATCCATTCATAACTTCAAGTATTCAAATGTGGAATGCATGAAATAGTGTAACTTGGCACTTTATATAGAAATTGTGAAATTGTGTGGCATCAAGGATGTCGTGATTTGCTACGATGCAAATAAATGACTACAATTGTCATTTGGTGGAAGAAAATGAAAGTTCACAATTGAATGAATATTATCATGATTTTGAAACTGAATCGAATGAAAAGGACACGTTATATTGGCTAGGAATGCATTCGAAATGCAGTGTCTAGCAGATAGTGTAAAGTGATCCATGGTGATCTTAGGGTTCTTAACATTGTGCGCACACCAGGGGACGCTCTAGAGGTTAGGTAATTCCTTTTGCTTGCTTTGGCTTTTTCATCTATTTTGATGGAATAATTTGTCCTATTTCATGAGATAATTTTGGATTAGACATACCCATCTTTGGTAATGATTTATTCCAATCTATGAGTTTAATATTCATGTGCTTCATGACTAGTGGAAATTCAAAATTGCTTGACTTATTGACTGATTGATAAGTATGATTCAGGTAAAACATATTGTATGCTTGTATATGACTGAAAACTATATATATATATATATATATATATATATATATATATATATATATATGGAAGCTTTTTTGTATTTTTTTGTAATGTAGCTGGACTACTAACGGTTTTCTAAAACTTGGTAATTATTGTTATTGGGATTATATATCTCATTACGTTAGTATGTTCAGATGGCCATGTTTCATCTAATGCTTGAGACCGAGATGGTGTGGGTGGAGGTGTCATTCATTGGCAGCTTCGCCATCATGCGGAAGCTGAAGGTTATATTTTGTGAGCCCATGGATGATTTGCCTTTCCCTCCCATTTAGAGCCTGATAGCATACCAACCTGATGCATACCAGCCTGCTGTGACTTTTGCTAGTGGCCTACGTGCCATACTTTTTGTACTAAGGCTTGCGTGCGTTAATGACCACTAACTTTTTTGTACTAATGCTTGTGTGCGTTACTGACTACTAACGTGCTGTAGGAACCCTCTACTTTATGACGTGTATGGTGGATAGAGCCTAAGTTCTCGTATTCCTAGGGCTTTACGCAGAAATGGAAATGGAAATGGAAACGAAATGCGTATTCTGTGTTTAGTAGTAAAAGTTTGGTAATCAAAATGTAAAGAGAATGTATTAAAATGACCATTTTACCCCTTATATTAAAATACTAAAAAGAAAAGAAGGTTATAATTGTGTTAAATCATGTCAAATCAGAGGGGTATAATAGATATTTTGTATTTTTTTTTCTTTTTTTTTTAAAGTTGATGGAAATGAAAAAGTGAAGGGCTCCACCATTTTCATTTCCAATTGTGTTTTTTGCAAAATAACATGTCCTTAGTCTTTAACTCTTTATGATATATATATTGTATGTGTATCTCTTGATTAGGAAAATGTGTGACTAACTTCTAGTTTCCCGTTAAACAATCAACCAGAGATCCTTGGGACATAGACCGGTAATTACTCATAGAATAAAAGAAAAAAAATTGGACCCACTATTTCTTAGGAAATAAAGATAAGAAACATAATATATAATATCTTGATTCTGCAATTAATTTAGTAAAATACAGTTTAAGAAATTAGGATGTTACATGCCTCATGGGCCAAGTTCATTTTGACATCTCTACCTTATAGTTACTTTTTTTTTGCCTTTTAGTTACTCATTAAATAACCTGTTGATCAACAAGTACCTTATATTTAATTGACGGTATGCATGCATAACTGAACAAGTACCAAATCCTCATTGTGCTCTTTTTATGTGGAACTTTCAGATAGATTATACTTAGAATGCATCTTATTAGTTTGTTTGCTTGATCATTTTACTTTTGCTGTGGATTTTGAAGATGTAAAAGTGGATAAACTGGACACCAAAAATAATTTTTATTGATGATTGGTACTTTGATAGTGAGCAGGATAGGGTATGTGAAAACTATTATAGTTGTTGCCATTTCATTGATAGTCTTAAATTGTGTTGAGGTAGATTCAACTTGTATCATATAGAGGTTGGTGTGACCTCAGAGGCTAATTTTATAGTTAATTCATTTCTCTTTCTGCTTGAATTGTACATTTTAAATGTCTCCTGGCAATGGAAGCACAACTGGCTGAAATGTGTCACAAGAATTTAATAAAAGTTGGCTTGAGCAGTATCTTATGATCCTTATCTGGGTATGGATCATGCAACTCTGTTTTTTTTTAGCTTACGGAATTTATTGATACTGTCATTTTGATTTAGATGCAATGGCTGATAGTTTTCTTTTTTACTTCAATTTGCAGCCCAAAAAATTGTTAGTTTATGTTAATGCATGGAACAACCCTGTCATATTTCAACTTATTGATATTTATACAAAAAAAAAAAATCCATTGGAGGCTTTAGAGGTAAGGAAAAATCAAAGAAAACCTTAAGAGAAATTATTAGGATGGACAGAGCACTGTCTGTGATACTTTTATACGAAACAGGAATACAAGGATACAGCTGAGGATAACGTCTCACCATCCATGATGTGCATACCTAAAGAAAGTTTCTTTAGTTCCGTGAACAAATTCTTAATGTTATGGTGCTTGCAGTTAAATTACTCGAGCTTTTGTCACATGTGAATGTGAATTTTGAGGAGGAAATATTGAAATGCTTTTCCATGACATGATTTTTGTGCTTCTGGACTGATAAGTTTGTTCCAGGTTTTTGCAGAAAAATCAGACTACTTTCTTTCTAGAATATGAACACTTTAGAGCTCGAAGGATAAGGATGATGAAATTATGAATGTGAAGCAAGTCAGCAACGCTTAATCTTGGTCTGTCTCATCTGCTGTATTCTTCCCGATCAAATTGCAAATTGGTAATATCATTACCCCCTGAAAATTCCTTTACAGAATGCATAGCTGTTGTTACTAAAGTAATTCGTTTCAAGCACTCCATCATAGTTGTTTCAAACTTCTGTTGCTAGTAGCTAATTTGAAAAACACAATGCAATGTGCTGAGAGAAATATACATAAATTTCAGCTCTAAAGTCTGCCTCACTAAACAATCATATTATTTTTCCAGATCTGCTAGCTCTGACACAGTTGTGATCAGGATATGGATCTTATCATATAAGGAATTTGACTTGAAATAAGACAGGTATCTCGTAATGCTACCTGATTTCTATCATATATGTATTTTGAAAGAGTCTCGGCTATTATCTTAACCAGATCGTGTTTCGTGTAGATTAAATAAACTCAATTCAATAAATTGTAGCCTATGACTATTCGGATAACGAAATATTTTCTCAACAAATTTTCCAGTACTAGTGGAGATCTCTTTAACTATTTCTTCAATTATGTGATATAACACGTGACATTATGACTTCTTATTTATTCACATTCAGTTGTTATTTACCACGTAACAAATATATTTTGTGAGGATATTTTAGTCATTTAATATTTTAGTGCTTCCAAATTGAATTACTAAAATACCATTATAATGATTAATATACCCTCTCAAAATGTGCTTAAATAGTAAATAACAGTTAATTTTTTAATGAAATTATATTTTATTATTATCCTTTGGCCATTATGGCTTCTTATTTCTTTTGTGAAAACATATTTTTCGCAGGTTCAATTGCGGTTTGACTAAATTGCAAAGTTTCTAAAGTCGTGCTTTCATTTCCAACTACATCAATATAGTTGAAAGTAAGTATGATCAAAGTAATTTTTTATTATCAAACTCTTTGATTGAAATATGAGCATCTTTTCTTGCATTACTATGTTGCTACATCAATATAGTGTACTTTATTTATATTGATATGAATTATGATGGTAATTGGATTTTTTAGGTTGACGCTATGAAATTATAGAAGGTTAAGTGTTTAGTAAAAATATAATATGTTTAGTAAAAGTGTGACAGTTCTGATTAAGTCTCTCTGTAACTATTTAGGTGTAGCTATGGATAGAAGTTGGATTAGTAGGCCACGCTATTCACCAGAATATGTTGCTGGCGTAGAAAGTTTTCTCGATTTTGCATTTTCTAGGCCTTATGTGGAAGGGATTGTGAAATGCCCATGTCTCTCATGTTTTAAAAAATGGTTTACAAGGGACGTTATGTTTGATCACTTGATATGCAATGGGTTCCCGTTGGGGTACACTACTTGGATTAGTGTTGAATTTATCTTAAATTCTATTAGGCTTGATTTATTTATTGTTATTGTTGCTGGAGTTCATTTATTGATGTGCAAACTCTTGAATAGGTTGAGTATGAATGTTACAAAGAAACAAAGACCTAAAAAAGATTTTTTTTTTTTAAAAACGATTCTAACAGCGGTTGCAACCGTCGCCAGAGGAATCACCAACAGCATAACTCTAATTATAACCGCCGTTAGATTACCTAACTCTAACGGCAGTTAAAACCGCCGTTAGATCAAGTAATCTAACGGCGGTTTCAACCGCCATTAGAGGTAGGTAATCTAACGGCGATTGTAACCGCCGTTAGTTTACTTACGCTAACGGCGGTTGCAACCGCCGTTAGATCAAAGCCTCTAGCGACGGTTGTAACCGCCGTTAGGTAAAAATATGCCTAACGGCGGTTATTCCAACGGTTGGCTTAACCGTCGCTAGACGTGGTCCCGACGCATCGTTTGGCGACGGTTGAGCAACCGTCGCTAGAGTTCTAGCCACGGTCAGAACCACCGTTAGAGGCCTGTTCTAACCGTGGCTAGATACCTATTTTCTTGTAGTGTGACATGACCGTTAATTACTGATGTGGCATCATTAATTGTCTAGTAATTTATCACCTCACATACCACATCAACTTTAAAATGTTGACTCGAAATATAATATTTTGAATTATGTCTCTAGGAAGGTTAAATCCGTTGAAAAAAAATATTATATGAAAACTAACAATTAAAATGTATCAAATGATCAACTAAGTCAGAGTCTAACAAAACTAGTTAATAATATTAAAGTTCACCAATATAATTAAAACATGTGGCAAAAAATTTTTGTATAACCAATCATGGTAGAGAAAGAAAATAAAAAGCAATAAATTACATAACCAATTAAATAGGAGAGAGAATATAAATAATATTTATGATTGGTGAACTTTATAGCAAGCACTTAAGTAACTTTACCTTAGTTTTTTCCTAAAAAAATATACAACTAAAGTTGTATTTGGTATAAACACAAATGAAAGGAAGGGAAGGGAAACTACGGATCCCGAAAAATTTTACATCATATTTTTTATATTCCCAACACATTTTTTTACAGTACTTTTTTATACTCTATAGTATTTTACATCTCTTCGCTTCTCATCCGTGCATTTCTACTAAACATAGCCTAAATGTAATTGATAAATAAATGTTCAAAAACAACGTATATGTTTCACATCGACCATTTGTTGCATATTAAATCATATAGCCTTAAAACATCATTGGAACATTAGAACTAACCAATTTATGATTTAGTAATTTTGTTCTGGATGACAGATTTTAGTTTATTCTTTGAACCCGTGCACAGTACTAGGGGTGTACATGTGACGGGTCAGGTTTTGGATGGACCCGAGATCCGACTCGGGTAGTGGCCGGGTCAACTTTTTTTTTTTTTGAAAATTTGAATTTGAGTCATGGAAAATAGAAAATGGTCATAGAAAATAGAGAATAGACATAGAAAATAAAGAGTAGGCATAGAAAACGGAGAGTGGACATAGAAAATGAGAAGAGTAATACATGTTAACATTTTGAATAGATTTTTTTTTAATTTTAAATTGATTTATTACCTAGTTTTTATGAATAGATTAATAAGATATTAAATAATAGATATGATATCTTATTTTCAGCCATCAATTTTAATTTTTTTCATATAATTATTGTTTATTTAAGTAAATATAAACAAAAAAAAATTTTTAAAAAAAGAAATGAAAGTACCCCGGGCCGAAGGGTCTAGCAACTCTATACCCGGGTCTCGGCCCGACCCGGAAATGGACCTGATCCGAGGTCATATTTTGTGACCTGGTCAGGTCGTCGGGTCAGTCGGATTTCTGTACACCCCTACACAATACGAGTTATGTTTACAGATTTTTTATTTTTTTTGAAATCCCAATAAGGGTTAATTGCATTAAATCAAATCAGCAGTACAAGTTTCAAAAGCCAGATAAGTACCGAGTCTGGCCAAACCTTGTCACAAGGAAAACTTAACGCTACTCTAGCCTTACAATCAGCACTGCTATTACATGATCTAGGAATCCACCTAACATCACAATCAGTAAAATGATTACAAAGCTCAAGAATACGGATTCAGATTTTGTAAAGTTAAAAAATGGAAAAGTTGGAAAAGTTAGTTTTAATCTCAGCCGTCCATTACATCAAGGGTTTAGATGCTGCCAGATCACATCTTCTCAGCCCTCTTTCATTTTATTTCAATTCATACCCAACAAACTCTTCTGCTCCCGCGCGCGAGAAACTTCAACATTTAGGCTGCCTCCGAAACTCCATTGCAAAGAGAGCCTCCGTAGCCCAAGCATCCATCGTCGCCGTCACTGCCACCATACGTCGCCGTCGCCGCCACCGTACGTCGCGTCGCCACTGTACGTTGCTGTCACCACCGTACATCGCCGCCGCACTCCATTTTCAAAGTTTTTTTTACTCCATTCTCATTTGCTGATTCTTCATCTTTTAGTTGAACCCTCATTCATCCAGCCCCTTTCTTCTTCATCCACATTCATCCAACAACCCTCACGTGTGTGGTTTTCCCCTCTTGTATATTTGAAAATGTAAGGTGTCTTTGCTGTCTCTATTTTTGGTCTGTAAATCTAGTTTTGTTGCTGTCTCTGTTTTTTATTCAGCCTCCAATATGCATAACTCATGTGGTCATATGAAGTGCAAGCTACAAGATCTCTTAAAACCTGTAAAGAAAGGCACCATTTTCTTATTGCTTTGTTTTTCTAGTTTTGTTGTTGTTTCTATTGTACATAGGAGAAACAAAAAAAAAAATCACAATTTAGATATATTTTGAAGGATAACCTTTACATTTAATTGTGTGAACTTTTCAAGGATAATATCTTTGTCTAACCTTTGCTTTTAATTTGTGTTGAATTTAGGTATATTCCTTATAATTAAAAATAATTTTCTTTATGGTTTGTAGGGAAGGAGCATTTACTATTGCCTCCAATGAAAATGATAATTCAGATATGGATTGGAAACCGAAAATAGGAATGAAATTTGAAACCATAGACAAGGCTTGGGAATTTTGGAATGCTTACGGTGGAAAAATGGGTTTTGGAGTAAGGAGGTTATTTACAAACAAAAGTAAGAAAGATGGATCAATCACTACTTGTAGGTTCGTTTGTTGCAAAGAAGGAGTAAGAAGAGCAAATAAAGGAGTTCATAATGTTGTGAATCGTCGACTGGAAACAAGAACCGATTGCAAAGTTAAAATAGGACTTGTGAATGAGGATGGGAAATTTAAAGTGTATGATTTTGTGGAGGAGCATAACCATGTTTTACATCTTCCAAATACAACACACATGCTGCCCTCTCATCGTAGGATATCAGACGTCCAAGCACAGGAGATTGAATTGGCTGCAGATTCTGGGTTACAACAAAGAGCGGCATATGAATTTCTTAGTAGAGAAGCAGGTGGAAGAGGTAATCTAGGCTTTACTCGTTTGGATTTGAAGAACTATCTACGAACTAGGAGACAAAAGAGTTTGATAGACGGTGAAGCTGGTTGTTTATTGAGATATTTTCAAGATCAGAAATTCAAAGATCCATTATTTTTCTATGATTTTCAAATGGATAATGAAGACCAAATAACCAACATTTTTTGGGCTGATTCAAGAATGATCTTGGACTATGGTCATTTTGGAGATGTAGTCTCTTTTGATACAACATATTGTATCAACAATGCACATAGGCCACTTGCTATATTTTCAGGATTCAATCATTTCAAGGGAGGGGTAATTTTTGGGGCAGCTATGTTGTATGATGAGACAGCGGTATCTTTCAAGTGGTTGTTTGAGACTTTTTTGAAAGCCAATTTGCAAAAAAGACCCCAGACGATATTCACTAATCAGGATCAAGCTATGGCTAAGGCATTACGTAAGGTTATGCCTGAGGTTTACCACGGTTTATGCACTTGGCATCTAATGCAAAATGGCATCAAACACCTAGGCAACTTGATGAAAGGAGGGTCTCATTTTCTACGGGACTTTAAGTCCTGTATGTATCAATATGAAGAGGTGACTCACTTCGAGGAAGCTTGGAGCAAGTTATTATCACATTATAATGTTGAAGAAAATACATGGTTGTCATCAGTATACACTTTGAAAGAGAAATGGGCGGCTTGTTACATGAAGAGTACTTTTACACTAGGAATGCGAAGCACACAACTTAGTGAAAGCTTGAATGCTAATCTCAAAAGGTACTTGACACCGAATATAAATATCAATGAATTTTTTACGCACTTTAAAAGAGTGGTGGAGGATAAGAGGTATAATGAGTTAGTATGTGAATTTAATTCGCGAGATAAGCTTCCAAGGATGAATTACTCATTGTCACCTATGGTAATTCAAGCTGCAAAGGTGTACACTCCTCCTATATTTGACGAGTTTCAATATGAATTCAACATTTCCCTTGCTTGTTCTATAAAGTATAAACATGAGAGTGAAGCAGGCTTTGAATATGGCATCATTATTGTTGGTCGAGAAGTAGAATTTAGAGTATTGTTTAATCCTCCTCTAAAGGCGGTGTCTTGTAGTTGTAAGAGGTTTGAAAACTTTGGTATATTATGTGGTCATGCCTTAAAGGTACTTGATGTTAATGAAATTAAAATTGTTCCTGATCAGTACATTTTGGGGAGATGGACAAAAAATGCTCGGAGTGATGTTATACTAGATGTTAAGGAGAATGAAGTTGAGCAAGATTCTAAGCTAATTCGAATAAGACGACATAGACAACTTTGGCCTGATCTTGTATATTTAACATCTGAAGTGATTGATTCTGAAGAAGGATTCTTGTTGGTCGCAAAAGGTCTGAAAGATTTGCGTAAGCAAGCCGAGGAGCTTCTCGAAAGGGAAAAAGATGTGAACAATTTCAAGGATGATTCTATACCACCCATGAGTGCATGCACGTCACAACCAATGAGTGCATCCTCTTCACAGCCCATGGGTGCATCCTCTTCACAACCCATGGGTGCATCCTCATCACAACCAAAGGGGATCAAGAAAAGGCAAGGCAATAAGAGGACGAGATGCTATAAAATTGGGTTGGTCAGAGGAAAAGGACACAAAGGGTCCCAAATTCGCATAGTTAGAGATCTATAGTAAGTTTGTCCATACATATCTCTTTATCATTATTTCACATCACTTGTTTAGTTAAACAATTCATATTTATCAAAATTTGTTTTTTTATAGAACAAACAAGTTGTAAATCAAGTGAACTCTCAGTGCATTGAAAGATATGAGAATCCATTTAGTTTCACTAGATTTTTGTTGGTAAGATACACTCCTCTCTTTGTTTAGTTTTACTTTTTTTTTCATGAGTTACCAAATATAATTCACTCTTTTGTTTTCTTTTTCTTCCATATAGGAACCTCTTGACCTTTCTACACTATCACTTGGAGTGTTAGATGGAGATAATTCAAATGTGAATGACCAAGCTAGTCAACAATCATAGCTATATTGTAGTTTAAGTAATGCTATTTTGATTTATATAGGCTTTAATTTATGCCTCTTTTGAATTGTACATGCAATGGAAAGTAAATAGAAAGTTGGCACAACAATTTGTATTACAAAATCTTTATATTGAAATTGAGAATCCAACTTTGTATTACAAAATCTTCAATACATTAGCTTCCACTTCCGGTACATGACTCGCAAAACATGACATAATGTCCTATACATGTTTGTATTTCACTACATTCAGACTCTATGCATAACTCAAATTTTGGAAGTGGTACATTTACATTTTTTGCAAAAATAAAAAATCCAGCAGTACAAAATTTCACTATATTCAGCTAAGCCAAGTAGCATTTATTGATCTGCAACACTGATGTCAAATTCTTGTTCTTCTAGCATTTTTGGACATGTTGTAGTTATGCTAATAATGTCCTTCTTGATTTCCATCAAACCTGTCTACACAGTGGAGTTATACACAATCCAATATTCAACAAGACCAATCAACCAAGTAAACAGTCTATGGCTATCATCTTGTCTGCAACATTGATATCAAATTTTTGTTCTTCCAACATTTTTTGACATGCAGTTGTTATGCTAATAGTTCCTTCTTGATTTCCATCAAATCTGTCTGCACAGTTTCATACCAATTCAATATATATGCCAAATCAACTTATGCAGCAAATATGGCAAATCAACATTCCCTACAATTTTCGAAGCATAGCAGAAAGAGTAAAATAAGAAATTAATGCATATAAGTTTGCAATTTTTATATATGGAAGGATGCCATTCAACTTATATTCTTGCTCTCTAATCTCTTTTTTTGGTTCTTCCCCTGGCTACATGGAGTAGTTTTCTTTTGATCACAAATCAAGACTTGATCTTTTAAACTTTAGTTTCATTTATGTCTGAATAGAATTCATTGAATGAAAACAAGGAATAAACTCATAGAAAATAACAAAGCTGATTTTGTTTTCTTTGCCTGAGAAATTTTTATATATGGAAGGATGCCATTCAAAGTCTTGTTTGGTTTTCTATGTTTTTGTTGGCAATGATTGTCTTTCCCCTATATACAATTGAATTTATTGTCATTCTTGTAAAGGTACAGGATAATATGACCAACAATGTATTTGTTTGGTTATTCATGTTATGAATTATATATATTAAATATGTTAGCTGACTAGAATAAATATATTAGTAATTGTATAGGAATAATAATAAGGCCCACACAAAGAAGTTTGTGGTAATTTTAAGACCCACACAAAGAAGGCATCACAAAACAAACTTCAGAAAAGAGAATCCAAACCAAACCATAAGGTGCGCATGCAAAAAGGTAGAAGTGGCAAGTCTCCACAATTGTCCCTTGTCAATGAGAATGTTAATCTTGTAACACTAACACATAGTGTCAACATGTAAAGACTTCACAAATCAAAGGATGTAGGTTCAAATGTTCAATTACCTTAGCTCCCCACAATAAAAGCTTCCCCTGAGTTGCAAGTTGGGCAATAAAAAGTCTGTGGTAATGGTTAATAAGCAATAAGCCATGAAACTAGCTTCAATGTAAATTTACAAAAATCATAAAATATAAGCAGCAAGTAAAATTATAATAGTAAAAGAACAAAACAATGGGCTAATGTGGACTAGTTGTTGCCAACTATATGAACAAAATATACATATAAAATTTCTCTAGAAACAATTATCATTCAAGCAAACATGCTGATACCCACAAGATATTTGCAGCAAGCAAACATGTTGAAACATCATTTGATAATTGAAGAAAATTGATTTCTTTAAGTTGGAGGGATCTTTCACACCACACATCCTTCAATCTAATAACGTGATTTAAAGGAGGGAGTCTTTGTGAGAAAAAGAGAGAATAGAGTTAGAGAATGCTACCAGAAAATCAAAATAAAAGAAGCAATGACTAAATTCATATACACCAAGACCCAAAGAGATTAAGCTATTGAGAGGAAGCTTTCTCTAACATGCTGATTGATAGCCATACCCCAAAAAAATAGTTAACAAGGTTACAGAGTCCAATCGTCATATAAAGCCCACTTTAGAATCACAAACATCTAAAGTAGGACTTAAGTCTTGAGAGAACAAATCAGAATCCGAAAAATGGCATAACAGAGCACAAATCTGAAACGGCGACAATGGAGTGCGGCGGCGATGTATGGTGGCGACAACAACGTACAGTGGCGACGCGACGTACGGTGGCGGCCACGGCGACGTACGGTGGCGGCCACGGCGACGTACGGTGGTGGCCACGGCGACGTACGGTGGCGGCGATGGCGACGTATGGTGGCAGCGACGGCGACGATGGATGCTTGGGCGACGGAGGCTCTCTTTGCAAAATTCTGGCGCGCGGGAGCAGAAGAGTTTGTTGGGTCTGAATTGAAGAAAATGAAAGAGGGCTGAGAAGATGGTGATCTGGCAGCATCTAGACCCTTGATGCAATGGACGACTGAGATTAAAACTAACTTTTCTAGCTTTTCCATTTTTCAACTTTACTGGATCTGTTTCCCAAGAATACACCTACAAATTGAACTTAGTCTGGACATATCCGTACATGAAGAATGCAACATATCCACAACTAGCTTAGCATCACTCTCTATCACCAAGTGTGTAATTCCTCCTGCTTGTGCAACTTCAACGCCTTTCCTTATTCCCATTGCTTCCATTACTGCTATATCCTCCATGCGTGGAATCTTGCTAGAAAAGGCTCCCACACACATCCCTTCATGATCCCGAAAAACTCCACCTACTGCACCTTCACCATTACACTCCAGTGCAACGTCCACATTTAATTTTATAAAAGGCTCTTTCGGTTTCAACCACTTTACATTCGCAGGAGGGACTTCATCTTTTATTTCCCCAATGGCCGCAACATTACATTCATCCCAGCATCGCTCAACCTTTCTCCAGATATTGTTTAGATTTGGAACCTCATTGCCAAACTTCAATCCATTCCTAGCCTCCCATATGAAGTATAGGGCCATTGCAAAAGCACATCGTTGATCCCTACCCCATTCCTCCCATTCAACCACCATCCACTCCAAAAGCGACACATGGGACCTCTTGCCTCTGAAATCAAAGAAAGCTGTATGCCATACATGTTTTAGTCTATCACATTCTACAAGCACATGATAGCACGTCTCTTCCTCAGTGTTGCACCAACAACGATTCTCATTGATCCCCATACCCCTTCGCTCAAGAACGTCTATCGTCGGGATAATATCAAGACATGCTCGCCACAAGAAAACCTTGAACCGAGATAAAATGGGTGACTTCTAGATGCTCTTCCATAGGCTCTCCGGGACCACACAGAAGAAGTCTGGTGTTAGCGTGTTACGACGCCAATTCTCCTCCATTGCCATTCTATAACATGATTTCACTAAAAAGCTCCCATTCCCTTCACCACTCCAAGCCCATTTGTCGCCGCGGTTTCTTATACTCGGTGGGACAGACATAATTTTTTGGCATGTATTTGTATCAAATAAAGCCCACAGCTTAATTATATCCCACTAGTTTAAATCCACATCAATCAGTTTGCAAACACGCTCAGGGCGCCAATCTGTTTCATACATCGGGTTCAAAGCCCCCGCTTGCACACCCGGAATCCATGGATCATTCCATATTGACGTTGACTCACCATTACCTATGGATTTATATAATCCATTTTTAAGCAACTCTCGCCCTGCCAAGAGACTACGCCATGTATAGGAAGGTCTAGACCCAAGTCCCGCATTCAACATATTATTATTATAAAAATACTTTGCTTTAAGGACTTTAAAGAGCAAGCCTTCTTCATTTTGGATAAGCCGCCAACACTGTTTTGCCAATAACGCCTTGTTAAAAACTTCTAGATCCCTGAACCCCAATCCGCCTTGACTCTTTGGCATACACAGTTTATTCCAGTTCGACCAATGAATTTTATTTCCACCGGAATCCGAACCCCACCAGAACTTTGCCATTAATTGCGTTAGGTCATGGCAAATATATTTTGGAAGTAAAAAACAACTCATCGAATAGGTAGGGATTGATTGTGCTACTGCCTTGATCAAGATTTCCTTGCCTGCCTTTGATAATAATTTCTCTTTCCATCCCTGCATCTTCTTCCAAACTTTCTCCTTCAATGTTTTGAACGCATTGCCTTTAATCTTCCCCACCATTGTTGGAAGGCCCAAGTATTTTTCATTGTAGGCAACTTTCTCAATTTGCAGCTTATTCATCATAGAATTTCAGGTATTGTTTACACAATTCGGACTGAAAAAAATTGCGGATTTGTCAAAGTTTATTTTCTGTCCCGATGTCTTCTCGTAAACCTCCAAAATTTTCCCAAAATTGTCACATTCTCTGTCATCGGCCTTTAAAAAACAAGGCTATCATCTGCGAAGAACAAATGACAAATACTAGGCGATTGGTAACATACCTTCACCCCATGGATCTGATTACGTTGTTCATTCGCACTTAAAAGAGAGCTAAATCCTTCTGCACATAATAAGAAAAGATATGGGGATAGAGGATCACCTTGTCTAATCCCCCTCTGGGGCTCAAATTGCGCAGTATCTTCTCCATTCACCCTTACCTGGAATTTCACAATGGACACACACTGCATAATCTTCTACACCCAAGAATTATGAAAGCCCAATTTATACATCATTTTTTTCCAAGAAACACCATTCAACCCTGTCGTACGCCTTGCTCATATCTAGCTTAACAGCCATAAAACAATTCTTACCCGATCTTTTGCCTTTTAGAGCATGGATAAGCTCGTATGCAAGAAACACATTGTCAGTAATCTGTCGTTTAGGCACAAAGGCACTCTGGTTCAAAGAAATAATATCAGGTAAAATATTCTTCAATCTATTTGCTAGAGTCTTCGCAATAATTTTATACAAGACAGTGCATACGCTAATAGGTCTAAATTGTGTCATATCAGTGGGATCCTTTGTTTTTGGGATAAGGACTATTCTTGTACTATTAATTTCATGAGGGAAAGGACCCCCATTCAAAAAATCTAACGCCGCCCTTGTGACATCCTCCCTCACAGTTTCCCAATATTTTTGATAGAATAAATCCGAAAATCCATCCATACCTGGTGCTTTTGTCGGCCCCATTTGAAAAATAGCCTCTTTAACCTCCTCTTTAGTAAAAGGTTGTATTAATTCAGCATTCATCTCATTGGTTACTTTCCGTGGTGTGGTATCAATCACTTCACTCATCTCAGTAGGGATAGAAGAAGAGAAAATTTCCATGAAATAATTCATCGTCGTTTCCTGTATATCTTTGTGATCCTCAGCCCAGCTTCCATCACCCCTTTTCAGCTTACTAATCTTATTCTTTCTTGCCCTGTGGGATGCCGCTGCATGAAAGAATTTTGTATTTTTGTCACCTTCTCTGATCCACTGAATTCTAGATCTTTGTCTCCAGTACGCCTCTTCATCACTTAACAACTTGCTCATCGCCTTCTCAAGGCTTCTAATTTTGTGTGCATCTATAGGATTACATGAGAATTCTATGTCAATTTCTTTCTGTAAAGAATCAATTCTTTTGCGAAAACATCCGAATTTCTCCTTGCTCCATTTAGTTAGATGCTCCTGAATAGACCTCAAGTTACCATTGACTTTGTTCATATCCATCTCTGGTAAGTTTCTGCGCCAATATGAAGTAACGAGATCATTGCATTCATCATATCCACACCACATTTTTTTGAAGCGGAATTCTTTCTGTTTCCGCCTCCTCCCTCCATCATCTCGCTGGTGCCAAAATAAACTGCACATAATAGGGAGGTGATCAAAATCAAATTTTTTTCAAATGAAAAAGTTAGGCATGGGAAAATTTTGACAGCCATGTCTGATTGGCTAACCCCCTGTCAAGGCGAACTTTGACTTGCCCACTACCCCTCCCATTCCACCATGTGAACGGGTGGCCAATAAAGCCCATATCAGTGACCCCACAGTCATCAATCACTTCCCTAAATAGATCCATCTGTCTTTGAGGCCTCTCATTATCTCCAAACTGCTCCTCACTGCTAGTAACTTCATTAAAGTCACCCATAAGAAGCCACGGATTTACGTTATTTGCTGCTAACGTTCTCATCATGTTCCATCCCCGGTACCTGAGGTGGGTAACCGGCTCTCCGTAAAAACCTGTAAACCTCCATTCATTGCTACTACCTGCATCAAACAAAACATCAATATGATAGTTTGACATTGATTTAAGTGTTATGATACTATCATCGTTCTACAACAGCATAAGACCTCCACTCCTTCCCACACACAGATGAATTAAGGCGTTTTTAAAACCTAGTGTCTCCCTCATCTTACTTGCCTCCCCCATAGATAACTTCGTCTCACATAAAAACAACACATCAACTTTTGTTTGCCTAATTAGGGATTTTGTGGAATCAACTGCCCGTGTTCCCCCGAGTCCACGGCAGTTCCACGTTAGTATTTTCATTGCTCTCGGCAGGCCTGGCTAGCAGGTCTCGCCGATATATTCTTCTGATGGTCAATAATTTCCGCTTCCTTCCTTCCCTTCTTTTTTCCATTTATACCGTCAACTCCTTCTTCAGTAAAGATGTCCTCCCCATAGTCACTCCCCTTTCTTTTAGTTAGACACTTTTTCACACTTATCCCGTCTTCACACTCCCCTTGAGAGCGTGCCATCCTTTTCCACATTTTAAGTGCCACCTTCCCTCCACTGTGTTGTAAATTCTCCTTATTCCCATCTCCGTCATAAGATATATTAATAATATCCTTCAACACATTCTCTCTCATCAAACTCACGTGGTCCCCCTCATTTTGATTATTTGAAGCCTTAGTGTTGGCTTCTAAACTTATTTCTTGCATTCGTACCACCTCTTCCCATTTATCTTATTCTTCACTCCTTCATTCCCATCCACTTCCTCCATATTTACACCTACAGTGGCTAAATTCGAGATGCTCATTGGAATTACATCCTCCCTAATTACCATATCTTCCACCCCCTTCTCATTCACTTGTAATTTTCGCATTAATTCTGTGAGGGCCTCCATGCGTTTTTCGTTTCTCGGCTCTCCCCATTTTCGTTGTTTGCAGTGAACGTTCTCATGGCAACTTGTGTAGGTCGTCTTTTTCGATTCCACTCTTGAGCCCATATGTGTGGCTTTCAACCAAGGACCAAGCTTCAGTGAGTGATTCTCACCCACACCCTCACCGTCTCGAAGCCCCTTTCAAGAATCTCAGCATCCCTATTCCATCTCTGCAAGATCAGCCAAGAATTTCTAAAAAGCCATGGGCCTCCCTTTACTATCTTTTCCGCGTGCAACTCTGATTTGAAAAAGAATTGAAAAGTTCTTTCTGCTATTTCTTCCACTTTCAGGTCCTCACCCAACCCCCATATATTCCTAAGCGCTGCCTCCATGGCTCCCTGATTGATGGGTTTGGACGTTAACACTCTCCCCATCAAACTCTTGGTGCAAGATTGCACCCCAACGTCAACATCTTCGCTTTCAAACTCGACAACCACTTCCTCCACTGTATTCTCTCCTCCATTCGATTGTTCATGGTTCTTCTCTGTATCGCCTGTCATGCTCTCTACCCAGTCGCCGACTTCAAGAAGAAGGCGAACAAGAAAACCACGCCGTCGCGTGACTCGGACGTCGCCGGAAAACACGTGCCCTCAGTAAACCCTCACAGAGCCTCCCAAGCGCCGGATTATTCATTCTATAATTTGTTTACAGATTTTTAAATATTGACGTATGTATACAATAATAATTTTGTGAAATGAGTACATAGAGATAAAAACAATATTTATGAAAAAAAAAATTCATATTTGTCAAACTCCTCAATAATAAAAAAGTAACTTTTAAAAAGGACTAATAAAGAGATATTCTTTGTTACTTACATATAACCAAGTGGTATCCATGTGAATTAGTGGTATACATGTATAATGATCTCCATTTCTCTAAGCCCCCAGGAACACATTCACCAATCACCAAACGGTACTGTACAGTGAAGATCTAAACAAAAAGCAATAACCACGAATCAATCATGAATAAATTGTTCAGACGGATTTGCATCTGTTTTTTTATTGCATTAAATATATATATATATATATATATATATATATATATATATATATATATATTTTATATTTATAAATTTTAATAATATAATATATAATTATTTTATCTATAATGAAATATATAATAAAAAATTAATAATGTATTTAATTATCTATTTTTTTAATATTTTAAATTATGATGAAGATAGTTTAGAATCAAAAAAATTAATTACTGTTCATTTAAGTCAAATTGAGGAGTTTAAACTTATTTATAAATGAGTCAAAACTAACCTAACTCACTTAACCTGCGAGTTAGGTGAGCTAACTCACAGGTTAAGTGGAGTGACGTGGCGTATGTGGCGTGTCATGTCATTAAAATATGACACGTAGGAGAGAGTGTGTATCACATAAGCCATCTACGTCAGCATTTAACAATACAAACTAACGGAGTTACGTTGGAGGACCAATTTCGACAAAAAAAAAACGTTGAGGACCTAAAATAACATTTTGAAACGTTGACGACCAATATTAAACTTTATGCAAACGTTGAGAACCAAAAGAGTATACGGAGCTTGATTTTCGGTACACCTAAGAGACTAAGACCCAGCCAGGGTCATCAAGTTGACCAGGCCCAAATTGGGTTTTCCTTTTTCTTTTTTTTTTGAAATTTTTAAAACTGCATTTAAATTAGGGGTGGCAATTTTGACCCAAATCCATTAACTCAACCCAACCCAATTAATAAATGGGTCATGTGGGTCGGGTCAGAATTGACCCATGCAAATATGGGTTGGGTTGGGTAAAACCCACGGTTAACCCATTAACCCATTTAATGTATTTTGTATTTTCATTTTTTTCCTGGTTTCAACTTTTCAAAATTATAGTTTTGCCCAAAGTTGCATTTTAGTCCCGATTTTCATTCTTTCTTTAATTTTTGACCTAGAAAATTTTCATATTCATATTTTCTCCCTTATTCTAAAATTTCCAAAATTATAGTTTGACCCTAATTTTTGTCATAATCACATTTTTTGCCCAAATTGCATTTTAGTTATTCCATTTCAATTTAAGTCATAGAAACTTTTCAAAATTGTATTCTGACCTCAATTTCAAATTTATGGAAATTACATTTTGACCCCAATTTTTATAATAATTGCATTTCAGCCCAAAATTTTTTTTTTGAAGAACTATATTATTTTATTTTTAATTTATATTACTGCACTTATCTTAAATCGATTCAATTTTTAAATCACATAATAAATTTTTTTTATTTGTGACATTTTATTTTTTCGTATAAATTTTGAAATCACATAATAATATCATTTAGGCATTTTTAAGTTACATATAAAAACTTTAAAAAAAATAGGATAACTACAGTAATAATAAATAAAAAATAAAAAATATAAGTAAATAATAAATTAGAGTGATAAATATGAATAAAAATAATTACTATAATAATTAAAAATTAAGTGATAGAGATTTATATAAGTGTTTATTAAAAAGTAAGTGAAGGACACTTATGTTTTTAAGAAAAAACAAAAAACACATTTATTACAAATTGTGATTTCTAGCAAACCCCAATTTTAATTATATAACAAAAGTATTGGCTAATTTTTTGAAAGCATGTTTTCATGCTAACTTTCTTGGAGTTAGATTTCCAAGAGAAATCAGTAATTTTTGACAAGTAGTTGTAGGATTTGATTTTTATTGTTTCTTATGTCTGGTGGAGAATTGTATCAGTATTGAACTTTATACTCTTTGTCTAGTGGTTTTGATTTTTATTATCTTTATTGATATAAATATAAAGTAGAATGATTGGTAGGCCAAATTAATTAAAATAAATCAAATAAAACAACAAAAGGAAAATAAATGGATTGGTGGATTATGTGGGTTTGACCCATAATTAATGGGTCATGACCCCAATTACTGTTCTTGGTTAGCAAACCCCAATTTTAATTATATAACAAAAGTATTGGCTAATTTTTTGAAAGCATGTTTTCATGCTAACTTTCTTGGAGTTAGATTACCAAGATAAATCAGTAATTTTTGACAAGTAGTTGTAGGATTTGATTTTTATTGTTTCTTATGTCTGGTGGAGAATTGTATCAGTATTGAACTTTATACTCTTTGTCTAGTGGTTTTGATTTTTATTATCTTTATTGATATAAATATAAAGTAGAATGATTGGTAGGCCAAATTAATTAAAATAAATCAAATAAAACAACAAAAGGAAAATAAATGGGTTGGTGGGTTATGTAGGTTTGACCCATAATTAATGGGTCATGACCCATATAATCCATTTAAAAATTGATTTATAACCCAACTCATTTATGACCCAACCCAAATTTGACCCAATCCAAACCCACCCATTTTTCCACCCCTAATTTAAACTAATTTGATATTTTATATATTATTTTACAACCAAAAATATATTTTATATATTTTTTAACACATTTGAAATAAAAAGTAAGCCAAATTACTCTTTTGGTCCTCAACGTTTGCACGGAGTTTAATATTGGTCATCAACGTTTCAAAAGGTTATTTTAGGCCCTCAACATTTTTTTTAGGTCAAAATTAGTCCTCTAGCATAACATCCGTCTGATTTTGCCATTAAATGCTGACGTGGAAGGCTTATGTGGCACACCCTCTCTCTTACGTATCATATATTTAAATGACATGGCACTCTCTCTCACTCAAACTCAGCAAAACGACGCCATTTTGATTCATTTAAATGTTTTGTTTTGATAAAAAAAAGGGCATCGTTTTGTTGAGTTGGAGTGAGAGAGGGTGACATGTCATTTAAATATCACACGTAGGAGAGAGGCTGTACCAATAAGCCTTCCACGTCAGCATTTAATGGCAAAACCAAACGAATGTTACGCTAGATGACCAATTTTGACCAGAAAAAAAAACGTTGAGGACCTAAAATAACCTTTTGAAACGTTGAGGACCAATATTAAACTCTGTGCAAACATTGAGGACCAAAAGAGTAATTTGGCTTAAAAAGTATGTCAAAATCTCATTTCGGTCTTTTATCTTTCACCCAAGTTTTATATTGATTTTTTATCTTTCAAAAGTTTTATATTGGTCCTTTATCTTCCCAAAAGTTTTATATTGGTCATTTTGTCCAATTCTGTCAATTTCTTAAGTTAACTGCTGATGTGACATGCTGAGATAGACTCATCATCTCGCTTACATGTCCACTTAAGCTGACATATCACTCTAAGTCATCACCACATCATCAACATGTCATAACAAACAATGAAACAGAAGATAAATTTATATTTTATAATTTTAAAAATATAATCAATAAAAAAGTCATTATTTATTATAATATTTGAAAGTCATTTTTTTAAGTATCAAGCCAAATCATATTATAGAAAAGTCAAATGGTACTTACAAATGTTCAGACAACTACAATTCAATAATACAAAAAAACAATAATATGTAAACATTGTTGAACTAAAAAACATAAATGCACAAACTGATCCTATTAGTAAGATAACTTTAGGATAAAAATCCTTACTAATCTTGGTGTTGCCAACAAAAGTTTAGTATTAGACTTCTTGCATACTACCGAAGTTGTATTATGCACAAATGTAGATATCAAAAGCTTCTCCATCAATTTGATAAAATATTGAAAACTTTTCAGCATAGATACTCATATCTGAGTCGGTCTAATAATTTGGAACAAAATATTTTACAAAGAAAGACAAAAACTAGAAATAGATCTGGACAAAATCACCATCAAACTTGAGAGACTAGAGATCTGATTTATTGAATTAACAAAAATAAAAACAACAGATGAAAATGCACTAAAATTAGGAAAGGGTTGTCAAAGTTATCATATTTGACAACAAAGAAAAAATACGACGCAAAGTTCATGAATTGTTGTTCAAACTATTATTTAGATCTTGAATTTGGCAAAAATACTTAGTCTCCGAATTTACAACTCTGTCAACTCTTTTGTCCTCAAATTTGGTAAAAATACTATTTAATTCCCGAATTTGCTACTCTGTCAACTATTTAGTCTCCAAATTTGGTAAAAATACTATTTAGTCCCTGAATTTGCAACTCGGTCAATTATTTAGTCTCCTGACCATTACCAGTTAGATAATCAGGCACCAGCTGATGTGGCAATTAAGTGTCTGGGCACATGTCACCTCACATGCCATATCAGCATTACGGGTAACAGTCAGGGGACTAAATAGTTGACAGAGTTACAAATTTGGGGAATAAATAATATTTTTGCCAAGTTATGAGACTAAATAGTTGATAGAGTTGCAAATTCGAAAACTAATAGTATTTTTGTGAAATTCAGAGACTAAATAGTTGACAGAGCTGAAAATTTTGGGACTAAATAGTATTTTTAACCAAATTCGAGAAATAAATAGTAATTTAACCAACAATTCAGAGACTAAATAATATTTTACCTAAAAAACAATACCAAATATGAAGGGCTTGCGTTCGTCCGAGAGAGAGAGAGAGACGGTTTCAGTTTTTCAATCTGAGATGGAAATGATTACAATAATAGAAAGACATTTCAATTACGGATAAATTTATATTTTAAAAATATAATCAATAAAAAAAATAATTATTTATCTATATATTTATATTTATATATATATATATATATAGCTTTAGAGTTTTTGGTGTCACAAAACCAAAGTGTGACACCAAAAAATAATTACTCTAACATACATGCATTATAGTAGTTACTAAAAAAGTGGAGAAGTGTATAACTTCTCATTACTTCATTTAAAAATATAACAATTTTATTTAAAAATTAAAAAATATCAAATATTATAATTTGATATTATTTTAAAATATCATTATTATTTTATATCAAATTCTTTTAAAAAAAGAATAAATTGTATGCACGTATGTGCATGCGAAGCCTCTAGTATATGTTATGCATTTTGATCAATAAAAATTAAATTCTAAAATAAAAAAACTTCAAAAACAAAAATTATCATGGTTATTAAAATCGGACCGGACCGGCCGATTCAACCGGTTGAACCGGGAACCGTTCGGTACACCGGTCCGAAACAACCATAAAACCACTCTTTGAATAATTGGTGGGAAACCGATTAAACCGGTGGTGACCCGGGCAAACCGGTGAAAACCGACGGTTTGCTCGGTTCGCCCAATTCTGATTTTTTTTTTAAAAAAATCTCTCTGATTTAAAACGACGTTGTTTCATGTATTTTTATGGATATATATTTTTGTTTAGAATTATAAATATATATATATATATATATATTTTTAAAAAAAGTTTAAAATTCAAAAAAAAATTGAAAATCCCTACAGGGCACAAGCACAAGCAGCCGCACAAGAGCAAATTGTAATCGCACAAGAGCAGTCGCACGCGAGAGAAGAGCAAATTGGAAGTGGACGATGAACCTGGATCTCAAAATGATACTATTGACAATTATCCTTCTTTGGATCATAACTTGGTGTCATTTGATGGAATTAACGTCAACGAATATTATGATTGAATTTTATTGTCAATTTGTCTTATTTCTGATTTAGTATGTGGACATAATGATTATAATTTTGCGTGTGTTGATTGTTGAGTACTAGGTAGTGGGTATGTTGATTATTGGACTTCTTAGATAAGTTTGATATGATATTATGGCTTGAGTTTGATATGATATTGTGGCTAAGTGTGCAACTTGTTCTAATTCTAGTATTTTACTTATGGTATAATGTTGTGGTTAATTATATTTAGGTGGAGGTAGACACATATAAAGTATGTAACTAATGTTTAATATGATATATTTTAATATATTAAATTTATATATATATATATATATATATATATATAAATATATAATTACCACCGGTTTGACGACGGTTCGACCACGGTTGAACCAGTAAATCGTGAACCAGTGCCTCGACCGATTGGATGCTCGATCCGATTTTAAAAATCATGAAAATTATATCCATAGTCTAGCTGGGTTTGAAATCCCTAGACTAGAAATTCAACTCGACTAGAAACCCAGCCCGACTATACTTTTGTACACCCTAGATAAATGTTTTTCCTTAACAAAAACATTAATATCAACTAATATAAAAATAATATTAAAATGTTATACTGGCCAAAAAAAAATTGAAATGATATTAAAAGGAATCTAGCCTTCGTGTAAACGCCACAATATTATCAAAATTGTTGCTTCCGTTGATTACAATAATATTATAGCAAGAATTACTAAATTGTGTCTGAAATATAAATTATTTCAGTTAATATTTTTTTTTGTCTAAATCAAGGTATCTACCGTCGAGTACATGGATTAATTTCCTCGCAGAATTGTAGGTACCTCAAAGGGTGGGACAGTTGGCTCAAGGATTTAAAGCTGCTCTATACCCAAGGCATGGATCGAACCCCTGACACTTGATTAAGTATGGATGAGTCCCTTCCACTCAACTACACCCCTTGGGTTGTTTCGGTTAATCTTTGAAAGATAAAATACTCAATTTAATTTCTGAAAAATATTTTTTGTCTCAATTTAATCTTTTTCAATTATTTTTTGGTCAGTGTATATACTATATACGACCTCTTTTAAGAATTAAATTAAGATAAAAATATTTGGCAAAGTACTTTTCCTATCCCAAACGTTTGGGGGTCCTGTCAGTTTCGCCCCTAACGTTTTTTCGCTGTCAATTGTACTCCTAACGTTTTACGTTTCTGCCAATGTCATCCTTTTCACTAACACCGTTAAATTTTAACATTTTTTTGCTGACGTGGCATCCTATGTGGCAAAATTATTTGACTGGGCGTATTATTTTCCACATCAGATTTTCTAACGTTTTTTTTGTCAGTTGTACCCCTAACGTTTTACATTTCTGTCAATGTCACCCTTTTCACTAACACGATCAAATATTTAATAGTTTTTGCTTACGTGGCATCCTATGTGGCAAAAATATCTGATTTGGCATATTTTTTCACATTAGATTTTTTACATATCTTTTTTCCAACAAAATTGTGTCGTTTTGGTTTCACCCTTTTTCCTTTTAAAATATAACTCAAACGCACCTGCCATTTTGCTGACAAAACATCGGAGACATTATCCATTCTCTATTCCGGGAAGACGTCGTCGGAGAGAAGTTGGAATCGGTGCTCAGAAGTTCTCACGTTTTCTCAGTAATAATGTCTTCGATGTTTTTGTGAGCAAAATAGTGCGTGCGTTTGAGTTATATTTTAGGAGGAATAAGGTGAGGCCAAAACAACACAACTTTGATGGGAAAAGATGAGTAGGAAATCTGATGTGGAAAACATATATAACAAGTCTTATATTTTTGTCACATAGGATGTCACGTAAACAAAACTATTAAATATTTGATGGTATTAGTGAAAAGGGTAACATTGGCAGAAATATAAAACATTAGGGGTACAACTGACAGAAAAAAAAACGTTAGAAAATATAATGTGGAAAAAAATATGGCCAGTCAAATAATTTTGTCACATAGTATGCTACGTCAGCAAAAAATGTTAAATATTTAATGTTGTTAATGAAAAGGGTGACATTGGCAAAAAGTAAAACGTTAGGGGTACAATTGACAACGAAAAAATATTAGGAGCGAAACTGACAGAACTTCGAAACGTTGGGAGCAGGAAATGTACTTTTGCCAAAATATTTTCAAGACTAAATTAAACATTGTTATCTTTCAAAAATTAATTTTTCAGAGATGAAAATTGATAATTTTCTCATATTATATTGTAATAGAAAAGTTTAGTTGGAGTAGGCAAAACGCAATCGAAATCTCGAGAATAATGTGCATTATTGTCATTTTCACTTGGACATATTAAGCACAGATGTCAACGCTGACACATTGAAGGTTAAATAAATTTGAGGATTTCACTAGAAGAAGAAAGATATGTACATTCTCCGGAGAGAACAAATCAAAATCCTTACACGAGTTTGAACAAAAACGACCTAAACTAAACACCACCATCATCATCAGCTCGAGTTGATCATTTTTTTTTCCCTTTTGTGGCATAATTTCTGTTGATTATGCATGCACGACGACGCACCTCTCAGGCACAGCCACTTAACCTACACGACCATGAAGAACAGAAACGCCACATCTCTTCTTCTATTTCGTTTCTATTTGACACACGCACGTACGTAACTAACATCTGCGCCCAACAAACAAAAAAAAAAAATCAAATCATAACGTATTTCTGGGCCTGAGTCACTGTTAGAAGAGCGAGAAGTCATAAAATTTTGATTTTGAATACCCTTTTTATAGAGTCCTTCTAAGGTGCAAACTGTTATTTTTGTAACTGAATCAATACAAACGCGCCACGCAGGCGTTTGTATAGATTTGCACCGTAGAAAAGTCCCTCTTTTTAATACAATTTTTATACATCTGTTCATTTTCATAATTGAATCTTTAAAAGAAAATTTTCTCACCTACTTTATTTAATTAGAAAACTTCATAACAAAACATAGAAGAAAATTATATGCACGTTTAATTCAATAAACAATATCTAGTATCTACCCAGATGTTTTGAGTACAGCGAACACAGTGGACTTGGTAATTTATGATTTTAAGCCATAAAATGAAGCCATGAACGACACTCATTCGTTATGTGAAGCTGAATAGTCTAACTCAATTTTTTGCGGCCAATTAATACCTCAGGTATGCAGCTATAAAACTTGCTAAAACAGGATAGTAAAGGAAAAGATATATGGAAAATGACCAAATCTAAACTAGGAGACAACAAAAAACCCAAATTATTATCGTTTTGTTTTATAAGGTTACGATTCTTAAATTGAGAATTTCAAGATCAAGTTTTTGAGGGCAATCACAGAACAAATTTAGCCGTCCGGGAAAGAAAAAAGATAAAGGTAATTACCTCACCAACATTTTATTAGCAATGTACGTTACGTGGAATTGCGCACCTTGAGGGAATTTTAAAACATGAAATAAAAAAACTATGCTATGCATGACCTGTTTGTTATAAGTATGAAATACGTAGGATTTTATTAAGTTCCTTCTTCAAACTTTAAATTTCAAGTGAGACTACAAGTTTTATTGTAGTCATGGACTATATACAACTCCTCAGCAATTAGAGGAGCATTAAATTTTGGAGAAATACATTCGATGCCCCTAAACTTATGATCTCTATCAATCTTGTCTGTTCTCAATTGTGTCCCTAAACTTTCAATTTGTAAACAATTTACTTTCACCCAAATTTTGTGTAAGTAATTAATGGCATATACAAATGCAACTCTACTGAGTAGTCTCTAATATATTGATTGTAATATCAAATCATATATATATATATATAGCAACGACGTATCATCATTTAACCACAACTATCACTACAAAATAAAGGATATTATTGTATTAAATTGACGAAAAATTGTAGCATAAATATATGATTTAACATCATAGTCAGCATTAAAGGCCATGAGGACCGACACATCTGCATATGCCGTAAACTATTTACACAAAATTTGAACGAATAACAAAATTGGATACAATTTTAAAGTTTAAGGACACAGTTGATAGCAAACGAAGTTTGAAGACATAATCAACAGTGACCCTAAAGTTTAAGGACATCAAAAGGTACTTTTGCCTAAATTTTTTAGAAACATGTTGGATGATCGTCAAAACAATAGAAAAAGGTTACTTTTATCCCAAAATTCAATTAAGGAAAAGTGGTTTACTGCCATCATATCGAAACTTGACCCTGTATTATTATAGCTAAGGGATGTTAAAAGAGGCTAGCATCACAGATGAAACTGCAATTCTTTATGCCTTGTCTCTCTACGAAAATCCATCATGGTTGGTAGAATAACTTTTTAAGAAGTGAAACTTAAAGGGGCTTTAGTTGTCAAATAAATATTTTTGTTGATATTCAAGAACCAAAATTAACAAGTTCGCTTTGTTTTGAGGGGGAAGAGGTGCGCGGATCCTTTGCTGTCCAAAGTTGTGGTGTCAGATTTAGCCACAGTTATAACCATTCAAAAAAAAACCGTGGCTAAAAATTTGGCCACGGTTATTGATCGGTTTAGCCACGGGTTAGCCACGGTTATAACCGTGGCTACTCGACAGCACAACTTTGGACAGCAGAGGATCCAAACTCGGGGAAGAGTAGGTGTGGGTCCCAAGCTAGTAGTCTAAAAGCTACTGTATAACCCTTTCATGAATCGAATAGAGGATAGATTCACAGGTAATTATGGTTTCGTTGGGTGTCATTGTGAAGTATTAACCTTTTCAAACCCCCAGAAGCAGAATTTGTATTTGCATAATTTTTACGTTTAGAGGAGTTACCCCAAAGGAATTGGAGAATGAGTGGAAAGTCCGAACTAGCATATCTCGTATTGAATATTAAATTCACTCAACCCATCGCACCAAATATGTAACTCTAACTTCACAAATTTAATCAGCAATCATCTTCTCATATTCTTTGAAAGCACATTCAAAATTTTTACATAGTTCAGGTTACAGCTCATAGTGAAAAATGTTAGAAGGTTATAGAATTCTCAACCCTAAAATCTAGATTCAAGGGACAAGGCTAGAGAAAAAAGCTCCCTGGCCTATAGCTAAACAATTATGGGATACATAACTTCGATGAGAGAGGGTCAATGATGTAGAGCAAAGTTCAAGATCCAATATGCTTAAATTATTTTATAATAGAGTACCACTATATGATATCTACAAGCATATTCAACCAATAACAAAGGCTATAGCAACGAAACATATAAAAAGAAACATTAGAGTACTATATTCAATAAAAAGACAGAAAAACTACATGCAAATGTTATTCAATGAACAGAAAATTTCAAACAATCACAAAAAAGATACATGTATTATAGGGAATTAATGATAGTGAAAATTGTAAACAAATTATGGCCTACTCATATGTGAGGTATTTACTAGACTCCATCTGAACAATAGCACAAGATTCTATATCTCATAGTAACTAATACTTAGTTCATATCTGTTCTTATTATGAGTTTTACCAAGGAAAACACTGTAAAAGTTTTAATAGGTTCCTATTCTTGCTTGCAATGTTCAAAATCATCTGCCTTCAACCTAAAAAATCATGTAATGGCCATACTTCCCATGTGACTAAATAGTTTTTAGTACTTCCAATCGAGAGCTGACAGATAGTTTGGGCTAGCATTTGCAGCAAGAGTATGCGGAATGTCAATTTTTGAAGGAAATAAAAACAAAATCAGGTTAAGTATAATTCAACCAAAGAAAATCGTTCTAGAATATTTCAAAGGAAGAAACCATCTTGACTGCAATCTACTAGACTACTAGAAAGTCAAAGCCTACTTTTCACAACCTGGCACTTTCTCTTCAGATACCTAAAAGTTTAAAACAAACCAATTGATCCTTTTCTAAATACCCCCCTTACAAAACTTTCAAACAAGAGTTCCTGGGAAATAGACATTTGTCCTCAGGTTCCTCCTGCTTGCTGCATTTCTAAAGTCCAAATTATCAAAGACAGTTCTAAAGAATTTGGCCTCAGATCCCACTAAGAGTTTGGTCTAACAATTTGCAACATGGCTTTGCGGAAGGTCAACAACCCAATATAGACATGTATGACACAGAATCACTTACAAATAAATACAAGAATGGCCAAAAATACAATATCAATATAGAACTGTACTGGAAGATGGTTACTTACTCTCATCTCATTGTTGATTTCCATGCCCACGTCCTCCCTGGGGTTGCTGTTGCTGCTGCTGTATTTGAAGGAGAAGATTGGCAGCAAACTGTACGTTGACTGGTACCTCTGGTTTTTATCAGCCTCCCCTTCTGATGTGCCCTGACTAGCTCCAAGGAGAGCAGATTGAAATTGTTGATTTGGAAGCTCTGAGTTCACTGTATTTGCTGAATATGGCATGGATGTTTGTTGCTGTAAAGGGTTAGCACCATGAACTTGATTAGATGAGGCCATAGGAATACTAGGTTGCTGAAAAGCCTGAGAACTATATAAACCAGATGCGTCAGTTCCCTGCACCAGCCCATAGCCTTTCTGAAGCTGGGGGAGACTTCAACTTGATACTGGTGATTCACCTGGTGGGAATACAGCTAGCTGCCCACGTTTGAGAAGTTATTAAGAAATTAGTCACGGGTCTAGATGAAATAGCACCCTGCTGCTGTAGGCTGGCAGCTGAGTCTTGGATAGGAGAATTACCATGGACCACTTGACCAGGATGGCCATGAGTAGATGATAGTGGATAAGGCTGATAGTTGTACTCCCCACTTGTTGAGGACATGACTAGATGGATCTACAATTATGAGAATCATGTTTCCATAAATGAGATTGTTTCCATCAGTAGGAGGCACTGAAGGAAATGGAGGTTTCATAGTTTGAGGATGCCTACTGCTGGCTAGCACCACAGTGGTGGATGCTTGCGTAGCTCCAGGAAGAAAAGAGCTAGAGTGGCAATAAGCTCAGGTGTTAATGAAACTCCAGGTTGAGTTGCTGCAGCAGTATTACTAGAAGTATAGTCTGGGGGTACTGACTGAACTAGAGGGGGACCACCTGCAGCTGGATAAAGTTGTTTTGCAGGAAGCTTAGACTCCTCATGCAACATTCTGTTGTAATCTACTGGCAAAACTTGTTCCTCCTTTGCAGGGATCAGACCATATTCTACTTGCGAAGGAGCAACCTGAGGCCTATCAACAAACTGAGTCGAAGTTATAGGCAAAGGAAACGATTGTTGCATTGGTGTACCACCTGACCCAGATGAAAACTTAAGAACCACACCATATAGACGTTCCGGCCCCGTGACTTTTAAAACCTTTGTTAAAAATTCAGAAGGTGGTACCAAGAATAGGGTAGTTCCATCAACAAATTTGGCAACACCAGCTCGGTTTTTTGCACCAAGATAGCGAAGAAATTCAGTGTATGAAGCAAAATCATCTTCACTATCGGGTAGAAAGAAAACAATGTCAAAACCAATAGCATCTGCATAGTGTTTTGTGAGCATATCCAGTCCTGTCCTGGCTGAGCAATCAACAACTTCAGGACTGCAACAAAGAGCACAACAAACACAAATCACTTCTACAAAACAGTGCTACAGTGCCAAAAAGAGGTACATACAACATTACAAGCACTAGAAGCAAGGGAGAAAAACTGGTTAAAATATATTTAACCAAGACTATCTTGCGAGTTTTAACAGAACAATAAAAGATTATATGACACTCGTATTCTCAAAAGGGAGATAGACTAAAATCCTGGAAAAAGCACATTTTCAAGGCAAATATTGATAAGGAATAAATATATCTCAGAAGAAAAGAGACAACCTGCAGTTTTTTCCCAGTTAACAAGGCAAAAGTAAATTAGGAGCTTCTTTTCAAATATATAAAAAGGGACATACATAATATAAGACAAAAAATACACCATCCTTTCTGATTATCCACTGGAAGAATTTAGAACATACACACACACACATATAACTAAATAAAAGAAGCTAGCATGCAGCACAAACCAAACAAATCAAATAGCCTAAATATTTCCCACAAAAAGAAAGTACCATGCAAAGAAAATAATATATGCTATATGTCAATCTTGCAAGGAACAAGAATGAGGAAAATGCAAAAGAAACTGATTCCTAGAGTACATTTTTATTTCCTACTACCTCTTCCATATTTCAGGCAATTCACAGAAATATTATACACAGAAAAATATACTCACAGTTCAGACCCTATCCCTTTTCCTATAGGGACACATCTTGCTTGACAAACAGGTGTTCCCCCTTTTGCAATAATCCCACGCCATATATGATCAATATCAGGTTGAACAGGAGCAGGTACTCCAGCTGTGATCCTTGTTCCCACTGGACCAAGGTGGGTCTTTCCTTGGATGTTTACAAATGGACTGGAACCACCATCAATTGGCTCCATCCCATAAGATTGTTCTAGTCCTAAACCACGATCATCAACATTCCTTAAAGGAAATGGAGCATCATCAATGGGTAAGGCTCCATCTATCCTTGAACGTTTAGAATCCCTCTGAAATTGGTTTATGTCAAGCACATCCCATGCACCAGATGTGGATCTAGCAGGAGGCCTGATACCAGGTGCCGGAGATGGAAGCATCCCTGGTGCAGGAGGAGATGGCCTTTTCCAGTTTGGACCTATTTGACTTTTGGAGCTACCATCCTGAAATTTTTGGTTCGTGCCCAGATCATTAAACTCACTGCCTGAAATCAACGGTTCAAGATTACCTTGAGGACCAAAAGGCCTCAATGATACATTTGGTCCAATAATAACACCAGGCGCTAACTGTCCAGGAAAATTATTTGGTACCACTGGACGATTATGACCAAACATCCATCTGCATGGATCGAAAAGGATGCTCATTTAAAAGCATGTCAGGTCTAGGTCCTTTACTTCCAGGATAAAAGCCAGGGTAATCTTTGCCAGGTGCCAAATCACTGCTTGAATACATAATTGTTATTCGAGGATCATTAAAAAGTCGACCTTGAAGACCCTCTTTGGCACGTCGAGCTTCATCAACACTCCTAAATTCCACAAATGAGTAGTGCCTTGAAGGAAAACTCTTGATTCTCTCAATTTCACCAAATAAAATCATGGCATTGTGAAGCATTTGCTCATCAATCTGAAGAGAAGGAGGATAGCCTATCCACAAAACATTGCTAGGTTGACCATCCCCTTTCCTCCCAACCGAAGGATGTGTTTGCTGTGACAAAAGAACAATTATGTAACAAAAAGCATTAAGTGACAAAATTCAAGTAAAAGATGAATTGCATGCAGGCTCAACTTATTATTCATCATGTTACATATAGATTCATTTTAGCAACTAATACAAGCAGAAAAATACTTTGAACTCACCAATGGTCTTTTCTGACCAGAATAGGAATCAGTAGGCCCCATGCTTTTTCCCTGAAACTGCCCATAATCAAGCAACATATCCTATAAAAAAAGAAGTAAAGGAGATATTAGCTACTTCCGAATACACAGTATAGCACGAAATACCAATAACCAAAAGGACTCGATTAACAGCATAAAGATCCAAAATAATCACAATGCTGCTGATACAGCTCATGTCCAAGAACTCTACTAAACATTTACACCAGTCAGACAATGCTTAAAATCAGATCAACCCAGGTCGATTTAAGATTATAAACTACAAGTTAAATAGCATCACAATAAGCTGTTTACTCAAATATGGATAATTAGTGAATACAAGAAACACCATTCCAGACTGCATTATGTTCAACCAACAACCTTTTGTTAACCTAATCAAAACTACTTCATAGATGCAGCCATGAGTCATCACCATCTGTGTAGTAAAATAGGTAATTAAGTACAGAATGAAGTAGAAAGGGAACAAACCAAATCAACATTATAAAGCATAACTTACTTTTTTTGAGGATTGTGAACGAAGAAAGTCTACACGAATTTGGTCCCCGCCAATAGACTTCCCATTCATTACTTTCATGGCCTGAATAGCATCATCCAAATTGAAATATTCAACAAATGCAGTGTTGCGGTCTCTGAGGAACTTAAAATCCTCAATTTTCCCAAATTTACGAAATTCAACTTCCAATTCTTCTTTTGTAACAGCTGGACTAATGCCACCCACCCAAAGATGTTTACATGGCTTTGCCTGAAAACAGGATTTTTCAGGAATCAAACACACATCTTATAAACTACCTATAGACAATTCTAGAAAGAAAGGAAGATATGTACATATAAGCTAATCTTATTAAAAAATGTGTACATCTTGCTACTGTTATAGGCAAATGAACCTCTTGCTTCAATGATTTTTTTTTTTTGGGGGGGGGGGGGGGGTGGGGGGGTGTGGGTTTGGCAACCTTCTATTACAACGAACAAAACAACAAACAAAGCCCTTTGCCCACTAGGTAGGGTTAGCTATATAGATCAAGTGACGTCATTGTGCTCTATCTTTGCTCATTTCTATAGTTAGCTTATAGCCTTCTAATTCAGCTAAGCAGCTAAATTATGCACTGAGAAAAAAGAAGGTATCTATTTCTCAAAAAGAAATAAAGACAGCTAGGTATACAATGCGAAGTCACATCACTGTTTCAGCAAATTTATAGATCACTTAATTTTTTTTGTCACACATCAGCTGCATCTGAGTTAGACCATGGCATAAATCACCAAGGTTACAAAAGGCTATTTACAAAATTGTCCCAGAAAGATGTCACTAAGTTCTACATACACAGCCTAAAGTTTTTCCTCACTAATTACATTGAACACTCAATCAATCACAATTTCTTTTATTGTACTGGCGTTACTTTGATGCCTACAATCGATTGCAAACTAAGAAATTAGGCATTTGAGTAGCAATTGTTTAGGGGAGGGAGGGATCAAGTCACATGCAAATTATATGTGCACTTTGTCAAACTTTAAGGGAAGAAGTAGAACATGATAGCAACTTCCAAATAGAGGAAACCTATGTCCTCAACTGTAAGCCTTTAAACCACAAAGTAGTCTGTTAAAAATGAGCCAAATCTCAAGGCAATAAACTATATTTTACCCAAAAATATACTGCTCTTAGAGATTTCTGACCAATGCTACCATTAAATTCATACAGAAGTCCCAAAAATTCACTGAAACTGCTATTAAAGGATATCCTGCCTACACAAATACAGTCATAGTTTTCATTATCGACATGATTCTAACATTTCTAGGAAATTAAATTCCCTTCAATATATTAAGGATGGAAAAGCTTTAAAACCGGAATCTGTTATTTCTTCTTTGTATGATTGACTACTGTGACTTTCTTTCAATGGTAGGATTTGGATTTTAGACAATGGATTCTTTTGATCATCTATACCTATGTTCCAGCCTTTTTACAATTCTCACTTTCAAAGTCTAGATGAAGATTCCTTCGCTAGACTCATTGAATAATAATCATAGTTATCAAAATCGTATGATTGATAAATATTATGATTTGTAACTTATATGAATCAATGTCTGAAAACAAAGCAGTCCTGAATCAGCTGAGTCATATGAATCCACTCGATTCAAGCCAATATAGCAGAAAAATACTACTAAGTTCAATGAGTTACTGTTTTGTGTTGTCTATACCTTTAATAAAGAAAGAAAGAATATCACTTGGGATCATTTCAAGAACTAAATACGTACAAATTCATGACAAATGAGCTAATCTATAACTTAAGGTTTAAGTACTTTTCTTGACTCTGGGGTTAAATTTACTATCTTGAGTATTTTATGCATATTATAAGAATATATAATTATATATATCTCGTATTTTATATCTCAAAAAATTATTCACTTGTTACTTTTTTTTTTTTTGAGATCTATTCACTTGTTACTAAATCTTACAATTTGATACATTTTACAATTAACGATTATGCTTCCCAATTAATGATATGTATTGCAATTTCTTGACAATGATTACAATTTAATCATGCATGCCTGGAGGGAGAAAACTAAGCTGCAATTTGAATTCATTTGCTATTAGGGTTTAGAGTTTCCACTACATGATTAATTTTTTCAAAAACGAACCTTCATGTGTTACGTTTTAATTGGAATTCTCACAAGTTTTCTATTATTAAGTTATAAAACTTAAATATACTTTGTACGACCATGCCATTGTCTAGACCTCCCTCTTTGAAAACACAGAATATCTCATTGAGTTTAGTAGAAGAAACATCACACATTCACATTTTAGAGGTAAAATAGAAAGCAAATGAGAGTGGGGCAGCTTAAAATAAATTCAAAACTTCATTTTCCCACACTTTTATGTATTATCTAAAATGAATAAAAGAATGAACAGCACAGAGACTTCACTCATCAACAGAGGAAAGTGCCTAGCCACACTAAAAAGGAGACAAATACAAAGCACCTACGCGAAGGAGTAAGGACCTTTCCAATATTCTTAAGAAGCAACCCTTTTGGCACCTTGCCTCAACATCTCAAGTACTTGATTTGATCTACAATTCTTATTACAATAATTATTAGGATATGCTACAACTCTGCAGGTCTCACAAACCAGTCTCCTCTTATGCTTGCATTACATAATTTTCCTCTCCATTGCTAACATCTTCACAGCGAATGCTTAGTGTTCTAGTAGAAAGTTTTAACCTCTTGACAGTTTGAAGCTTATACAATTTCAAATTGAAATTGTTGTCAATTTCAGATACGCAACAGAATTTAAATTAAAATTGTTGTCTATTTCAGATACGATGATGATAATAATCAAGGTTACATGCACAAGTGACAGATATAAACAATGTGTTCAACCACGGAATTATTTAACATGTCAACTAATGATTATATTAACCTGCTATCAAAGTGTTGTATCAATGTTTAGAGAAATTTTAGAAAAAAAAAACAACGTCTCTGCAATTGTTGCTTTCTGAAAGTTTGAGGTTAATGAATATTAAGCCAATCATATAAAACAACACATTAGTCTGTCTACGTTGGAGGACTTTTTTTTGGTTTCGCACAGGTATCCTCCTATTGAAGGCAATCCTGTTCGAGACATTGTTGGGCACTAAATGTGAACACTCTCCCAACGGGATTCGATCCTGGGTTCATCACTTTATTGAAGGATTGAAATTGTTAATTTCACAGTAATGGATCTTGAATTATGCACAGCAGAGGCACATGAATTGATTTTGGACAACTATAGTCTCAGATATTTTTGTTTTAAAACAAAAGCTCCTTCGCGTCGGAATAAAAACTTCTACAAGTGAAATTAGGAACCCGAGTTGTCGCCCATTAACAAAAACTAGAAAAATTGTTTTGCCTAATGGGAATTTATGTGTTCTCTTCCTCATAATTTGTTTCGCCCACGTCTACGTTATCTCGCATGGAGAATCTGAATCAGCGTACGTCTAGATAAAAACAAGCATTCCCCTAATCGCTTGTACGGACTTGGGCAAAAAAAATACGTTTTCATTCAAATAACAATATGACGACTGTTTCGATTTAGGCCGAGAATCATTTAGCAATAAGAAAAAGGATAGCACTTCAATGCAAAGGCGTTCATATATACAATACAAAAACCCGCACATAACAACATCAACCAAAATCTAAGAAAACCTAACAAAGCACAAAGATCAGAACGAACCGGTCTCGCAAACTCAATTTTTATCGGGATTCCACGCAGAACGGTGCCTTGCAACGCGTTCTTCGCCGCCTTGGCATCTTCGATGCGCTTGAAGAACACGAAGCCGTAACTCCGGGAGGAATACGACGTGACGCTATCGAGAGCGCCGTACTGGGCGAAGAGAGCCATAAGATCGGACTCCGTCACCTCGAACGACAAATTCCCGACCCACAAATTGTTGGATGGGGTCTCAGGATCGTCGAAATCCTTGACGGTTCCACCGACTTCCTGAGGAGCCTTGATTGATTTCGTCGGAAGCGGCATTGTAGTACGAAAACCTACGAGATTTGCAGAGCAGAAGGTATGGAGATATCTCTAGAAACTATTGGCGCCCGTCCCAAATCCAGCGAAATTTTGAGACCTTCGGAAAAAGCTTGTGAGAGAGAGCTACCCAAACCCTAACTAAAAAGAAAGGGATTTTATTATATTGGACTACGGTGAGACAGGGTCACACTTATTATCATGGTTTTTAATTAGGATTAGGGATAGGATATTAAACCTATGGAGGTACTAATCTGAGATAGGATCTTCTAAAGTAATTCTTTATATTTTTTGGTAGAGTTATGAGAGAGATAGAGATAAGGAAAATATTTTCTTTTTGATTTTTTTCTCTCCCAATTTTTCTTCTCTCTATCTCTCTCATAACTCCACAAAAAATGTAGAGAATTACTTTAGAGGATCCTATCTCGAATAATCTAGGGTTCATTGGATATTCAACCGATATATATATATATATATATATATATATATATATGTATATATATATATATATATTATAAATATAATTAAAATGATTTAAAATAATAATATTATGTATTAAATTTATATTATTATGTTATACATAAGATCAATGTTGTTAGGATCGGACGGTTCGACTGGTCTAACCGTGAACCAGAGAGTTAAACGAGTCGGTTAAACTTAAAAAACCAAATTACCAATTGGACCGAATTTAATCGAGGGTTCAACCGCTAAATCGGATCCAACTGTCGAACCGATCCAACTTCCCTCAAAGCCCTCATTTTCTAAGTCTCATCTTCATCATTTTCTCAACTTTATTTTTACTTAATAATAGTATTATGTTGTGATGGTCAAAATGAAAAATTATGCATTACTTATTGAAGATTGAATGTCTATGATGTTTTACTTAGTTTCACATAGACATAATTAATATTTTATTATTTATTGTGTCATCCGGTTTGACCGACAGTTTGATCGATTAAACCTATCAGACCATGAACTAAAACACTTGTCTGAGTTTTTGTCTGATTAAGTCGTGACAACATTGCATAAGATTAAAACAAATATCTATCTATATTAATATGACTTTGGACTTTTGGTGTCGCAGAAGAAAAGCGGGACACCAAAAACTAACTTCCTCCACAACTTCATAAGTGTAACTTTCTAATAAATAGCTAACTTCCCTATAAATAACTATAAAAAAAACTTCTCTTTGATGTTGATTTTTAGTGTCACAAAAGAAAAGCGTGACATAAAAAAAATAACTTCTTAAATGTAACTTTCCAATAAAAAATTAAATATATATATATAATACTTTTATATTATTTTAATTTTTTTTAAAAATAAATAACATCCATGTACGTGTATATAAAATCTCTAGGCTATGTTTGGTTCAAAGTTTTTATGGAATTGGAATTGGAGTTGGATTATAATTGGAATTGGAATTGGAATTGAATTATTTGAATTGAAAAAAGTGTGTTTGGTATGAAAAGATGGAATTGAAATTGAATTATTTGAATTGAAAAAGTATGTTTGGTATGAAAAAGATGGAATTGACAGTTTATAAAAGAAGGTGAGGAAAAAAGATTAATTTGCTCCTTAATAAATATTAAATAATTCTTTTTTAATTTTATTTTTTAATATTCATTATAAAAAATAAAAAACTGTAAAGAGACAGAGAAAGAAAATAGGGACAAAAATGTCTTTTAAACCCAATTCCACAAAATTTATCTCAATTCCTCAAAAATACCCTACAATCCAATTCCACAAAATTTACACACTCAATTCTAAAAAACCAATTCCACGTAATTCAATTCCAATTCCACATAACTCAACCAAACTAAATAATTCCTAGAATATTGTGCAATTCCATGTCCAACCAAATAAACCCACTTTATGGAATTGAAAATTGGATTCCATGGAATTGAGTCAATTCTTTGGATTCCAATTCTAATTTCACATGGACGAACCAAACTGAAGAATTCCTCGTAATTCGTACAATTCCACTTTGGATTCCAATTCAACGCTGAACCAAACTCATTATGTGTGTGTGTGTTTTAAAAAAACTCATTAAATTATACTTAATTATTATTCTTATAAATATTATATATTAATATTTAATATATTAAGACCCTCAAAAAATTATTTAATATATTAAGAGTGTGTTTGTCTGCTGGAATGTTGGAGGGAATCTGCTAGGTAATCCAACATTTCCTCCATTATGCATAACAAACAAATCTTATATTTTGTAATCTGATAAAATTATATTTTTACTCTTACTTTTTTATCCACTTTTATTTCATTCTCACTTTTAATATAAGGGTAAACTATTTTACCCACTTTTATTCCATTCACATCATATTCCCATTCCCTCCAACATTTCTGTAACTTCGGAATATTCCACCTTGGGACACGTGGCACTGACGTTCTAGAAGCAAGGCCCAGCACCCGCTGGAGACATGTGGCACCACTCATCCATCCATTACGTAGCCCTCGCCCATGTCACCACACGGAGTCTCCCCTCAACCAGACGTGGGATCTCCACAAGCCTCGTGGGACGACCCACGTCCCACGAGGTCGTGGGTCGAGCACGATCTCTCCACATGTCAGTATAAATAAGCCCCTCACCCGGGGGACTAAGGAGGCAATCCAATCCAATCCCAACATAATCACATACGACCCAGAGAGTTATCATACGTCATCTCCGATATTCCACACTCTCTCGGTACCTGAGCACCCTCAGATACCCCTCACGAATACGTCCAGCATCTTGAGCCCTGTCATTGGCCCCCCGTTCCGGCCAACCTCCGACCGGCTCACCTCCTCCTTGGAGCACACTGCTTACAGGGCTTCCAGCAGCCCTCAGAAACCATAGCTCTCTCATACTAAGGCAACCTCCCAAAGAGCGGCTCGCCCGCCCGGAGTACCTTATGCACGTCTTAGCTGCACACGGCCCAATACAGGTAACAACCTTGCCCAACGGCCCCGATAGACGTCACCATGACGAACTACGTGGACTTTGATCCCTCCTGAAGGGTACGTAGGCACCTAGGTGCATCACCTAAGGACAAGTCCCCCAAGGTTACGACCCCTTGCGGTCCTAAATTCATATTACAATTGTCTGAGCCAAAAATGACAGTTACAGTGGCGCCCACCACGGTCTTATTCAGACCGCAATGCCTTACGCACTCTGCCGCTAAATGGCTTTTCTTTTTCGGGGAGTAGGAGTATACACCTAACACTCAGAAACCCATACTTGTTTTTGTTTTGATCTCCAATCCAGATACGAGACACTCGCATGGCAGACACGAGCGATTCTTTGAAGTCTGCGCGACCGACCGCGACGCTCCAAGCGACTGTCACAAGCGACATAAGACGCAGCTCGTAACCTCCAACGACGCTAACGACACGACCGAGACAAATAAGCCGCTGGTCATCACAGCCAAAATCTCAGGATTTGACATTAGACGTGTGCTAGTAGACCCTGGGGCTATCACCAACATACTATTTGCCAAAACTTTGGAAGAAATGGCTCACTAGGAGGATCAACTAGCCGCAGACGAAGAAACTTTTGTCGACTTCTCCGGTCAGGTCATCAAGACACAAGGAACCCTCATGACATGGCTCGCCGGGGGTCCAACCCAAGGCCGTCCGCACTCAAGTGAGGTTTGCCATATCGACGGCACCGTCAGCATACAACGCAGTTCTGGGCTGATCGACCCTGAACAAGCTTCGAGTCACCATATCCACAGTGTATAGGGTGATGAAGTTTCCTACGCCGGCCGGAATCGCAGAAATATGGGCAGATCCAGAAGCCCACGAGTGCTGCGTGACCAACCGACCCGTCACCAACAGGCACGGGAGCCATGCCACGAACCCTCCTAAGATAGTAGACTTGCGAGATGAGATCCCCGGAGCCAGACCACAGCCTACAGAGGACCTCATGAGCGTCTGCATAGACCAGGCGAACGAACGAGAAGTCCGCGTGGGGACTCTCCTCGATCCGACGGCCCGAGAGAAGCTCTAGGAATTGCTTACCCAGTACCAGGATGTATTCGCCTGGAGTCTGCGGATATGCCAGGAATCGATCCTGCTCTCATATGTCATTCCCAACATCAGAGAGGGGCCCGGGGTGATTCAGAAGAAGCGGCATTTCAGTGAAGAAAGGCAGCAAGCAATCGACAAAGAGGTTCAAAAGCTCCTTGACGCCAGCTTCATACGCGAATCACAGTACCCCGAATGGCTGTCAAACGTGGTGATGGTCAAGAAGGCGAATGGGAAGTGGCGAATGTGCGTAGATTTTACCAATATGAACAAAGCCTGCCCAAAGGACGCTTACCCGCTCCCGAACATAGACATATTAGTCGATGGGACGGCCGGACACTGGATGCTGAGTTTCTTGGACGCCTTCTTCGGGTACAACCAGATCCAGATGAACTCAAAGGACCAGGAAAAAACCTCCTTCATCACAGATAAATGCATCTACTGCTATAGGGTCATGCCTTTCGAACTGAAGAATACAGGGGCCACCTATCAAAGGATGATGGACATCATCTTCCGAGAACAAATAGGTCGAAACCTCGAGGTCTACGTTGACGACATGGTAGTCAAATCCATGGAGTTCGAACAACACCTAGCGCACCTCGAAGAGCTCTTCTTAGTCCTACGGGCACATCAAATGAAGTTAAATCCAACAAAATGCGCTTTCGGCGTATCGGCGGGAAAATTCCTGGGATTCATGATTACACAACGAGGAATCGAAGCCAATCCCAAAAAGTGCGCGGCCATCCTCAACATGGAACCACCACGAACGGTGAAAGAGTGCAGAGGCTGAATGGAGGGTTGGCGGCCCTCAACAGATTCTTATCGAGAATGGCCGACCGATGCCTTCCCTTCTACAAAATTCTAAAACAGCACCAACGTTTCAATGGACTGAGCAGTGCGAGAAGTCCTTCCAGGACCTCAAAGCCTACTTAGCTAAGCCTCTAGTGTTAGCCAAGGCAGTCAAAGGGGAGACTCTCGTACTTTACTTAGCTACTACTGACCACGCTGTGAGCTCAGTGCTAATAAGGAAGGAGGGAGTCGAACAGTTCCCGGTCTATTATACGAGTCATGCCTTGCAGGGAGCCCAACTTCGGTACCAACGGGTGGAGAAGCTTGTACTCGCTCTTGTCCACTCGGCCAGAAGGCTTCGACCCTACTTCCAACAACACACAATCATGGTCCGAACTGACCAACCCCTGCGGCAAATATTACAAAAGCCGAACTTGGCAGGGCGAATGAAAAACTGGGCGGTCGAGCTTTCCGAGTTTGACATCCAATACGAGCCCCGTCGGGCGATCGAAGCCCAAGCATTGGCAGACTTCGTCGTCGAAATGACTCCGTCAGAACGCCTTCAGAGGGACGCCCCGGCTTCAAATCACGACGAGTCAATTGAGCCACAACCAGAAAAATCCCCATGGCTAGTCTACGTAGACGGCTCCTCGACCAGGAAATCCGTGGGCGCTAGCTTTATTGCAGAGAGCCCCGACAGAATCAAAGTGGAATAAGCCTTGCGCTTCACGTTCCCTGCCTCCAACAATCAAGCTGAATATGAAGCATTCATAGCCGGACTAACGCTAGCTTACGACCTAGGCACCTCAAAGGTCAAGCTATTCAGCGACTCGCAACTAGTGGTCGGACAACTTAATGGAGACTTTGAGGCAAAGGACCCCATTATCGTCAAATACGTGGAGCGTGCCAAACAAGAAATCAACAGGTTCAAATCCGTCTTAATCACACGGATCCCCCAGAACTAGAACACCCAAGCTGATGGCCTCTCCAAACTAGCCACCACACCGAGCCAATCGGGACTTAAGACGGTCTTGCAAACCACGCTTCGCACCCAAGCATAAGCCCAGATGTGTTGCCGATCACAGTCGACAACTCCTGGATGGCCCCTATCAGGGCATACATAACGACAGGCACCCTGCCCACAGACAAAGAACTTGCCCAAAAAATTAGGAGGCAAGCGGCTCGATACTTTGTCTGGGGGAACGACCTATACAAAAAGGAAGTTTCATCCCCACACCTTCGGTGTATCTCGACTGAAGAAGCCAGCTACATGCTACAAGAAATCCATGAAGGCATATGCGGCACACATCAGTCCGCAGGAACACTCTCAAAGCGAGCCCTGCGCTCTGGATTTTATTGGCCAACGATGAGAGCTGATTCAGAAGCTCTAGTCGCCCATTGCGACCAATGCCAGTGCCACGCTGCATTTATACACCAGCCACCGGGTGAACTAAAGCCCATCGACTCCCCATGGCCCTTCGACACTTGGGGAATGGATATCCTAGGCTCCCTCCCTTAGGGCACGCTCTAGAGAAAATTCCTTATCATAGCTGTCGACTACTTCACTAATTGGATCGAAGCCGAACCTCTGGCCACCATTGGATCCCAAAACGTTCAAAAGTTCCTTTGGCGAAACATCGTCACCTGATCCCGTCCCCCTCACACGTTGATCACCGAAAACGGACGACAATTCGTCAGCGAGAAGTTCGAAGATTTCTGCAAAGAATGGAGCATCTACCACAGAACCACTTCCGTCGAGTACCTGGCGACCAATGGGCAAACGGAAAGGGCAAATCGTATCATCCTCAAAAGGCTACGAAAGCGATTAACGGACGCCAAAGAAGGTTGGGTGGACGAACTCCCATCGGTCTTGTGGTCATATAGAACCATAGTACACATGGCCACAGGAGAAACCCCTTTTGCCTTGATGTACGGGCAAGAAGCAATCGTCCCAGCCAACATCGGAGTTCCCTCAGATCGAGTGCTCAATTACTCTGACTCAAATCCGGAGAGCCTATTGGTCAGCCTTGACGCAGTCGAAGAACGGAGGGAAGCGGCGGCACTCAAAAACATTGCGTACAAACAGCTGTTGGCGCATAAATACAACCGGGGCGTCCGACCCCGTAAATTCGAAAGAGGCGACTTGGTCATGCGTACAACGATAAACAATAGGCGCGACCGCCTACATGGCAAGCTCGCCCCTAATTGGGAAGGCCCGTACAGGGTTATTGGCATTGCCTAGCACAACGTGTACAAGTTAGTACACCTAACAGGCGAACACGTCCCAAACACTTGGAACGCCAGCAGCCTCAAGAAATATTTTGCTACGCCTTAGTCAATAATGTTTCTTTGCGCCTTAGTCCAAAGGCCAAGCTCGCAGGCACTTCACTACGTCTTAGTCCCAAGACGAATGCCTCTTGCCTTGCCTTAGTCCCAAGACAAATGTACTACTAACTCGTCTCAGTCCCGATGCAGTTACGCTATGTGTTTAAAAGAATATGAAATGCAATACGATTGAGTGACTCTCGTACTCAAAATTTCTTTGTATTCACATAAGGGGACTATCACCCTAAATTTACAAGGGGACTAACGCCCCGAAATTACAAATCGCAAAAACAGCGGCCCAAAATTAAGCACCCTCTGGTGAACGCGGAGGCCCACCCGACCGCGGCGAATCCCTTCGAGGATTTGGAGGTACCTCATAATCCTCGATCCTCAAAGGAGAATCCCCTCGAATCACAGGAAGGGTGCATCCTGGCCCTAATATCTAGAGGAACAGAGATGCCCATCAAGTCCTCCAGTTGGGCTATGCTGTTCTGCATCCCGTAATTCGCGAATCACAGAAAGTCCTGGCATCGGACCCGCAGAGCACTCCCCTTGCCTTCCCGAAGCTCGCCCTCCAACTCCTCCACTCGCGCAGCCAGTCGAGTGTTCTCCTCCAACAGCTCCTCGACAACCTCCTGCATAAGGATTTCAAGAGGATCAACCACGGTCAACGGAGTACAACGAAACTAAGGGAACAACGTCTTACCCCTCACGCTCCCGTTGATACGCGAAGCCTGCCAGGCAGCTTAGCAACCGCATGGTCTCCGTGGTCATGCACTCTAAAGCATAATCGTCCCCATAATCAAGAGGATAATGCTGACGAGCCAAGATGACCCGCTCCGCCTCAAACGGGATCAATTTCCCTTTTAAAGATATACCCTCACCTAAAAGTCAGACGGGCATCTCTTCGGGGGGGGTACAGGGGTATAAGGAACTTTCCTACGGTTGAGACGAGTCAAGCTAGTCTCACCCACCTGATTCGGAGCGACGACAACTTTTCTTGTAGGGTTTCCACCCGCCTTGGCACCCTCATCCGCCCCCGCAGGCAGAACGACAGCAGTCACCAACTCCGACCACTCGCGCTTCCGGCTCTGAGAACTTAGCGGAGGATTCAGCCTCCCCTGGATCCCGCCTAAGGACAACCCTGCGAGAAGAAAACATTCACGGCCTGGTAAGAAGAAAAGAATAAAGGATACAAAACCACCAACAGAATTACCAAGAGCTGCGCCCGACACAGTGGCCCCCTTCTGAAACTCGAAGGCCATTTCCTCATACTCCTCCCGGTCGTACCAAACCCGGAGAACAGGATTAGACCACTTGAGCGGAAAACGCGGGCGCCAGTCGGACGGACGAAGCTTGGGAACAACCTTGAAGAAATATGACCTTCAAGCGTGGTTATTACCCGGAAGGTCGGTGATGGTGAAGCCCTTGATGCGCGACTGGAAACACACCCATCTGTGTGCCTCGCGAACGTGGTAGAGAGACAGAAACACACTGGGAAGAACCTCTAACCTGTGCGACCGACAGAACCTGTCGAAAACATTGAGTATTGACCAAGCATTCTGGGTCAATTGTGCAGGACAAACATTCAGCAGGTTGAGCATGACCTGCACAAAGCCAGGGAACGGAGGAATAAAAGCGGCATTATAAGGAACGCAAAGAGGAAGAACGAAGCCAACACTGTCGCTCTAGGGAATCGTTTCCCCTTCCCCCATTGGCCTTCTCCCATAGCCCTATGGGAAAGAAGGAGCGAAACGTTCCTCCCACACCTTTTGGATGCCGGCCCCCGGCAGCACCCGCGACACCCCGCCAGCATCCGCCGCCGACACGCTCATCGTCGAGCCCGGTTCCGGCGCTACAGAGTACCAACTCGCGGAGGCAGACGGAGGAGGAGTTGTTGGTACCCCATCCTCCCCCGAGAGAATCTCCTGGAGATCCCGGAATCCCGCTACATGATGAGAGCATCCACTCTCTCCCTGACGCCGTCCATGGCCACCAACAGTAGGGACTGCTCAAAGTCCGGGTCTCGGGAGGAGCACACGGAAGCCGCGACACTAACAGAAGCCATTAGTCAGAGTGGCGGGAAATCGAAGATCACAAGGTCTAAGTAATGAGAAGGAGAAGATTCACAGAATAATGGGAAATCTCCGGCTCTCAGTGTATAAAGGACGCCCAGCAGACGCTTCGCAACCCAAGGGGCGCGAAAACGAAGCGACTCTGAAACTAAGGGGAATGACAAAGCAGCCCCTGACCTTTACACTTCCCTTACTAGCCCTCAAAGGGTATTTTGGGAAAGGCCCCTCTGAGTAATGATGACTCTACCTCGGTAAGTCACGTACTTCCTGCAGAAACGGGTCGAAAACTTGCTGAGGAAGCCAAGCGGCCGGCCACCCAAAACGAGACGCGTGTCCTCTCCTAGACACCTCCTTTTCTATAGAGCGATGCGAGAAAGCCAACTTCGTGAGTCGGACGGCCAGCTCCCACACCCGCGACTCCAAGCGGACGAGCTATCCCGCGAATAAAGGTAGCAAAAATTCCTAAATGTCTTACAAGCAAAGGAACTTAAGTCCACGAGCGCCCGACACCCGTAGACTTGGGGGACTTATGTAACTTCGGAATATTCCACCTTGGGACACGTGGCACTGACGTTCTAGAAGCACGGCCCCAGCACCCGCTGGAGACACGTGGCACCACTCATTCATCCATTACGTGGCCCGCCCATGTCACAACACGGAGTCTCCCCTCAACCAGATGTGGGATCTCCAGAAGCCTCGTGGGACGACCCACATCCCACGAGGTCGTGGGTCGAGCACGATCTCTCCAGACGCCAATATAAATAAGCCCCTCACCCGAGATACTAAGGAGGCAATCCAATCCAATCCTAACAGAATCACATACGACCCAGAGTTATCATACGTCATCTCCGATATTCTACACTCTCTCGGTACCTGAGCACCCTCAGATACCCCTCATGAATACGTCCAACATCTTGAGCCCCGTCATTGGCCCCCGTTTCGGCTAGCCTCCGACCGACTCACCTCCTCCTTGGAGCACACCGCTTACAGGGCTTCCAGCAGCCCTCAGAGAGCATAGCTCTCTCCCACTAAGGCAACCTCCCAAAGAGCGGCTCGCCCGCCCGGAGTACCTTAGGCACGTCTTAGCCGTACACGGCCCAATACAGGTAACAACCTTGCCCAACGGCTTCGATAGACGTCACCATGATGAACTACGTGGACTTTGATCCCTCCCGAAGGGTAAGTAGGCACCTAGGTGCATCACCTACGAACAAGTCCCCCAAGGTTAGGACCCCTTGCGGTCCTAAATTCATATTACAATTGTCTGAGCCAAAAATGACAGTTACAATTTCCATTCTCATTCTCATTCCCTCCAATATTCTACTAAACAAACATACTCTAAATTTTTATTAATAATTTTTTCTCTAATATTTTTAATATTTCGATGTTTATTCAATTATTCTGATTCAAGTTTTAAACTCTACCCTTATTTATCATATTAAAAATTTTCAAAATGCACGTCAATCTATGCACATATGCCACACACCTTACACCTAAGGCCTATTTGTTAGCTTGCATCAACTATGGACATCAAGGGAATGGAGTTAGGGGTGGTAATGGATACGGGTATTTTGGGTATCCGCGGGTACCCGTTTGAAAAAATATTCGATATTCATTGGATATCGGATATCGGGTATTTCAAATATCGAGTATTTGAAATACCTATCGGATATTGGTCGGATTAGGATATTAGTCTCGGATACCCTATATCCGTCCGATTGAATGGGCGGATAGGGTATCCGATATCTGATATCCGTTTTTATATAATATATTAATTAAATAAATATTTTTATATATAATTATTTATTATATATTTAAATATAAATAATATATATTATAAATTATAATATTAAATATTAAATAAAATTTTATGGTCCAGTTAATAAAATTAGTATTATTAATTTTAATTTATAAAAATTATTTTTATTTTTTAAAAAATTTAACTTTTTTATAGTAATTTATTTAGTGGATGGATATTGGGTAATGGATATCGGATAATTTAGTTGATTATAGGATACCCAGTATCCCTTATCCGTTAATTTTTTCGGGTATTTCGGATATCGGGTAGTTTCGGATACGAATATTAAAACTGTAATTTTTATATTCGGTTATGGTTCGGGTATTGGGTGTAATGGACGAATTCGAATTCGGGTAGTGAAAAAATGAGCGGGTACCCGCCCATTGCCACCCCTAAATAGATGAGGGTTTGGAAGATTGCTATGTTTGTTACATAGTTTGCTCTGCTCCCATCTTTCCAACATTCCCATTTTTTAAAGTTTAGCAAACTTTTCACACCAAAAACTGTTTGCAAACATAATACATCAAGTATGACTACTGCCACTTGAGTGATACCACTTCTCCCTTCCTCTTGTGTGTTAAAATTTGTTGACTACATGAGTCTTGTGTTATTTTATAATATTTTAATATAAGGATAAAGTGGTTATCTCCACCCACTTTCTTTCCTTTCTCATTTTCATTTTCATTCTCAATCCTTACTATCAAACGTAGGTTTAAACATTTCCATTCTCATTCTCATCCATAGCTATATCACCTACCCTAGTATTAAACAAATTAATCTTCTCCACCAAGCCTTTGAACTGCAAGCATAAAACAACGGTTGAAATCAGGTGTCCAACAAAGCCAAGGCATTTTGGACTGAACATAAAGTTGGATCACCTGTGATTTTAGGCTTATTTCTGGCAATAGAGTCCCGAAAGGTCGGTTAAAAACTCTCATCTCTTTGAGATTCTTCTCGTTTGCTCTTCTACGCATCTATATTTCTTTTATTTTCTTGTTTCTCTCTCTTTGTTAGTGTTAAGGACATTAGGGTGCCATTTTGTTGCTTGTAAAGACAAAACTATTCCAATAATGTTTTTAAGGACATTAGGGTAACAAATCACTGTTCATCATTTTTTTAATATATTTTTTCTAAAGAAGTCGCATGTCTCACATGCGACTTGTAAAAAAAAAAATCGTAAATAGCAACTTGTCACCCTAATGTCCTTAAAAACATGATTGGAATGATTTTGTCTTTACATGCAATAAATGGCACCCTAATGTCTTGAACCCCTCTTTGTTAGCTTACACTACTACTTCTTCTTCTCTTTGCTCTTCTTATTTTCTCTCAAATGCATAGACTCTTCATCTCTCTTTTTTGTTTTCATTCTAAGTTCTGCGTCACTTTTCTTTTCCTCCTCCTTTTTTTTCTTCTTCTCCAATAAACGCCGATATATCTTTTTATGATCGGTCTTAACCGGATATTGGCCGATTTTTATCAATCTTACCGATTGTTGACCAATTTTTTGTACCATCGGTTATAGGGCTTTTCCCGACCATTGCCATGGCTGGTTCACTGGTTTTTCGATTCGACTGGCCAATCTGGTTATAAAAACTATGCTTATTATACAAACAAGGATTCTAATTATTTATTTATTGTAAAATGTGAATTACGTTGGTCCCAAAGATTATGATCTAAGAAATAAATTGGGCCAAAACATTATTTTGGTCCTCTATTTTTAACACTTTTTTCATATTGTCCTCATTCTTTTTAAAATTTTAAATGAGTCCTCTATCTTTACAACTTGTTACATATTGGTGCTTTTTTGTAAAACCATATGCTCTTCTAAACACCTTCTCTTTCCCCTGTCGCGTTTTTTCCACCTTCATTTCTCTTCACTCTCATATCTCTCTTCTCTCAAGTCTCTCTTCAACCTCTTGCAAGATCCTGTAGCTATGTCGTCTCCGTCGCCCTTGGAAGGTTGTACATCGTGAACCACTGTCTTCTCTTGTCTCACCTTTGCCATCTTCTCTGTTTGGTATGATTCTTCTATAACAATTTTTTTAAAAATTTTCCAAATTTGAGCTGTCAACATATTGCTGGGATGACATTTTACAGATTAGAGTTTAGTTTTTATTTGTGGATTGATGATAGTTACTTGGGGTTCGCCCCCCTCAGTTTTAAAAAACTTACAGAGGCATACCAGTCGACTGTCAGAAAGAACCAGTCGATTGGTAGGCCTTTGTAACTTTTTTAACATTTTATGGGTCAAACAGTCAGCTGGATCTGTTAATAACATTGTCAAAACGGGCCTGCTCGACCCGCACCGACCCGTCACGGGCTGGCATTAAATGGGCCAAGCCGGGCTATCCCGTTTATTATACGGGCTTGGGAAGTAATACCCAAGCCCGTCCATATTAGCCCGCGGGCCACTTTTTTTTTAAAAAAATTTATTTATTTATTTTTTTAAATTTATTATAAATTTGAGTTAGTTGAATAGATATAGAGTTTGAGTTTGTTCTTTCTTGGTGTGTTGTTCTAAGATTTGGTTCTTTGCTTATTCTCCCTGGTGTGCTCAGCAGTAGTTTTAGTATTTTCCTCTGTCTTTTGCTGAATTCTCCCTGGTGTGCTCAGCTGTAGTTTTAGTATTGGGTAAACTACAGTTTACTCCCTGTGGTTTGGCCTAAATCTAGTTTGCCCCTCTGTGGTTTAAAATGCGACACTTAACTATCCTGTGGTTTGCCTTAAAATTAATGTGCCCCCTGTGGTTTAGAGTGTGACACTTGACCCCCGGTGGTTTGTTATGTTATCACTTAACTACCCTATATTATTTTAATCAAAATTTAATATTTAATATAACTTATAAAAGAAATTGCCTAAAAATAATTGAACTAATTAATTATTTTATTAAATTATATTTATTTTATCTATAAAATAATAACAATAAACCCTAATATTCTACTTTCAACTCTTTTTAGCGTTTCCTTCAAACTCTTTCTTTCCTCTAATCTCTCCACCATATCCAACAGTATTGTTATGCTCCTAGTCTAAGGTGAGTATGTGCTCTTCTCTTCCGCACCGTTTATGCTCTTCTCTTCGGCACTGTTAACATTCAATCTAGGAATGTATGTTCTGAACTTGAACAATAAAAAACTTAAATTTAGTTATATATTTGTATTATATTATTCTTTTAAAATTTTATTTTGATTGATTTAATAATTCTAGAACATTAAAGATAAAAAATAACAATAAAATGAATAAATAACTATATATAATCAATGGAGTAAACAATAAATATTAAATTATTTTATTGATTTTTTAAAATTATAATTTTATTTTATATTAATTATATATATTTTTTTGAATCATTTTATAATTCAAGAGTGTTGAATGACAAACTTTAAACATTAAAAGTATTAAATGATGGTTAATTTGACTAAAATTTAGATAGAAGATAGGTCAAGGTAGTTAAGTAATAACATAACAAACCACAGGATGGGTCAAGTGTCACACTCTAAACCACAGGGAGACACATTAATTTTAAGCCAAACCACATGGTGGTTAAGTGTCGAATTTTAAACCACAGTGTGTCAAACTGAATTAAGGCCAAACCACAGAAGAGCAAACTGTAGTTTACCCTTTAATTTTTTCCACTGTGTTTTGCTGAGTCATGTAGCCAATTTTGTTTCCTCAGCCTAGATGAGGCTGTTTTCTTCTTAATGAATGTAGTTATTTGACAAAAAAAAATTATAAATTTAAATTTAATAATACTATTTTTTACTTTTCTTAATTTAATAAATAAAAGTCAATAGCATGTATTATGAAAAAATATTTATATAAAGTCATGTATTTATTAAAAAATTAGTATTATTTTCATTTTAAATTAAAATTTTATTAATTTTAATTATTATTTAAATGATTTATACACATTATTAAAATAAAATTATTATTTAACACATAAAATTACCTAAAATATATATATATTTATACATATTTTAAACAAATATATATATTAATTTTTTTTCTTTTTTCCTTTTTAATTTTTGCGGGCCAGCCTGCGGGGGCTTGTGGGCTCAAATTAAATAGGCCAACCCGTTTAGGCCTGTTTTTAAATGGGCTTGTTTTTCAAAGTCCAAGCCCGCCCGTTTAGCGGACGGGCCGTGTTGGCCCGCGGGTCCAAGCCCGTTTTTAAAATGCTATTTGTTATATCAATCGACTGTTTTGCCCATCTGAATTGAATAACCTAAAGGAGCAACCCAGTCGACTGGTAGGCTCTGTAAATTCAACATAACTTGTGGTTTTTCTTCTAAGGTTGCATTCAAAAAATTCCATTTGATCATATGCAAAACAATCATTTCATGAGTACTGAATACTAATATTAAGGATTTCAGAAACAAAGCTTAAATATCTTGTATTTGACAACTTTCAAAGAGTAGGGTGTTGGAATTTGATACAACACTCTATAAAATGAAGTTCAAAATTCAATCTACAATCAATATAAGCAAAACATGTGCAAGCAGCTCCTTGATTGATGTGAATTATGAGAGTACTGTTTTGTTTGAAGTACCAAATGGAGTATTCAAGTTTGATATAGAAGATGAGAGTTATAGATATGATAATAACTGCAAATTAAAAAAACA